>OY730194.1:64696464-65296464 GCA_963422505.1 Pseudognaphalium luteoalbum
ACTAACTCCTTTACTCACATTTTCTCCACCTTCTCTCTATCACTTATCTCTCAAAAACTCCATAGAATTTCAGTTCATATCACCACCACAACCACCACCATAATCCACCATAGCACCACCACTTTAAAAGTTAACATTTTGTAAGGATTTTTGGCTCAAGAACACAAGCATTATAACCTCATCTCATCTTCACCAAAATCTTTGTAAGGAAACTATTTATTACTTCCATATTGTTTAATTATATGTTATAAAGCTCATCTAACAAGATTATGTCCAAATATAAATTAAAATACGTTTTTATGAATTTTTCACAAAGAATACACAAACTGTCCAGAAAAACACAGATTACTAAAAATGTCATAACTTGAGTTATAGGAAGAGTTAGAAGATGCATTTTTTTAAAAAATTTGCGTATTGAAAAGATCTACAACTTCCATGTTTTACGTTTTTACCAGATCCGAACGTATTTTTCTTTATTTATCAATTTGTGGGACTGACATGGTTAAAATCAGAAACTGGACTATGCATGACTAATTAAAATGTTTCTCTATGATTATGGACTTAAAACTCTTGGAAAACATAAGTTAGACACTACACACATAGAAGATCAGTTGATAAAAATTGTGAAACTTGACTTGGACCAGAAATTGGTAATATCACTTGGTGAATAAACCGACAAAAAGTCGAAAATGTGAAATCTTAAATATTTGGAACTTTTATAAGAATCGACACTCTTGGTGAACTTGGACACAAACCGACAATTTATTTAGACTCTATAAACTGATATTTGGGTTGGGTGAAAGTTTCGGGTCAAACCGAGTAAGTTTGACCAAGTCAACAAAAGTGGCTAGTTTTCGAAAAACTTACTATATGTGGAAAGTGGTAACAAAAATGGGTTTGGTTGACCTAGTTAGTAACTTGGACCAAAAAACTAAATTTAGAAAGTTACCCGAATGAAAAACCGACATTTAGAACACTTGGATTAAAATTAAAAATCTGGTCAGGCGTAAGTGTCGCCCTACCAGCGACACTTACCCAAGTGACGCCTATAGCGTCACTTACCTTTAGTGACGCCTAAAACAAGTGCCGCATATAGCGTCACTACCCCAAGTGACGCTGCCCATTTAAAAATCACATTTAAACGTCACTTGACCTAGTGCCGTTAACCAACTGAGTGCCGCCTATAGCGACACTTACCTAAGTGACGCCCTAAGTGACGCCTAAATCAGAAACTTCAAAACTAGTTTCACACTAAGTGTTGAACTTCATGAAACATCTAAACTTATACGATGTAACTCAGTAACACATAAAACATGCTTTGTAAGCACACGATACAACATCATAATGATAATGTCTTAAAGAATTATTATTACAAACTTTCACCAACGGGTCGTACACGTTTTTGATAAACAAAGTTGAACAATCAAACATTTGGATATAACTAATTGTTGGAGAACAAACATAGATGGTCTGTTGAGACATCTACTCACTCATATAACATTGCGTGTTTTAAACGCCCGACAGGTTACAAGTCTTCGGACATCAATCCACAGCTAATCAATTCAAGTTTATTTTAATAAACACTCAAGGCTCAGGTGAGTCTCATGGCCCCTATTTTACTGCTTTTTCAATCAGAGGTGTGATATTATTGCTCGTTTTATTTTACAAGTTGAACGCAAGTACCAATCAATCAAATACTACATGAGTTGTTTTCAACTAATCACTAAAGCCCTCCATAGCATAGTCTGGGAATACATCTGTAGCGTGAATGTTAGTATATGATATCATATAGGATTGACAATCCTCATCCGAGTTAGCACGCACTAACTGGTCAAACGGACGTATTAGCATTTGGGAAGACGAGTGTAGATTAGGCACTCGTAGGAGGCAACTCAGTTAGGTTTCCTTAATTGGACCTGACACTCAAGTTAAGCTCAGACTATGTGCTCATGGCTGTATAACTTTTATTTTGCTTAATTACATTTTAAATTCAATTATATTATAAAATCTTGTGGTTCATACAAATATGTGTTGATATACAAACCTGTGAGCTCACCAGCGTTTCGCTGACCCATTTTAGCATGTATCACAGGTGACCAGCAGTAGGTTGGACTGCTTAATCAAGATCCATTAGCTCGAGTCAGCATGCAAACTATTAGAGATTTAGCTGCATTATTATATTTTGTATAGATTAATTATGTACTTAAATCTCTAAATTTCAAACCGAGCTAATGTAAACAATATTTTGATGTAAACTTTGGTTTTATTAATATCAGTGTAAAATGACGCATATAGTGGTCGTTCATTATATCTTATGTGTTGTGAATATTGATTAGTCGCGCCCCGACCCGATTCGCTTCCGCAACCCGAATTTAGGGGTGCGACAACTTGGGTAACTGGTATGTCTAAGGCAACAGATGGTTTAATTAGATCAAGGAGTGATTCACCCGGAAAGATATGTGGGATATCATCAACCACAACTAGTTGTAGGATAGTATCAACCATGTCAATTTGAGTTAGGATGAGTTCACTTCTTAGAGTTGGTGCACGTTCCTCCCGTCCTTCTGAAGCTGAGTCTTCTGTGTAGATTTCCTCTTCCGGGTTCTCCATTTCTATCTCCTCATCTACCTCATCATACTCGTCACCCTGGCCAGTAGTTTAGAGATGCAATGGTTCGGAAAGTTCCTCTAAATGAACTCTTCGTCGGTCTTGGATGTTGATAGGTTAAGAGTGGGTGGAAGTGAAGATTTAGAAGATTGGGTAGGTGTAGGATTAGAAGAAAGTTTGCAACTAGACTCATGAAAATGAAAGTATGTGTCAAGTGAAGCAGATGTGGTGTGTATGTTCGTATCTTCCTGTAGCCTAAAGTTGGGTCTAACTTGATTCCTATCTCCCTCACTACTCATTTTTAACTTATGAGTCATGCATTTAAGCAAGTCCTCTTGTTCTTTTAATGATTTTTAAATTGAGTTAGAAGAGAGTGAGAAAGCAGCATTACTGCTGAGAAAGGTCAAAGATGTATCTCTCAAGTCAAAGCTCTCGTACTGTTGTGGTTCAGATACAGGGTAAGATGAGTATGGATAGATTTCGAATGGTTCGGGATAGTAAGGTTGGTATTGATGTTGTTGGAAAACATAGGGGTCATATTGATATTGTATTTGAAGATCTAGGTACCCTACATTTTCCGAATACGTCCTACTATACCTTTGACATTCGTTATCTAAGTGGGAATCACTCATACATATATGTTGAACAAGACTATCAAATTGATCTATTAGTTGTTGTGCATTTGCCATTAACCAAGTTTTTAGAAAAGACTGTATACGAAGAAGGTATAAGAATTAAAGTTTGGGTGAGAAAGGAACTTAATCTAAAACTACACTAAGTTAATTAAGCTACGCTAATCTACGGGAAGAAAGTAACTTATGATAGGGATGGTGAATCCTAGTTAAAAGGATCTCTTAAAAACTACTTTATCTAAACAAGCTCCAAATCGTACTACCGTCCCCGGCAGCAGTGCCAAAAAATTGATGCGCCCCAAACGATTGGTTCAGGAATCGCGTCCCTCCGTTGCTGACCTCATGCTCACGGAGGCATCATGGGTAGTTTTAAATTTATAATTGTCGGGATCTAAACCTTCCGAACAATGTACTGATACTAGGTACGAGTACCTTATACTAGTAAGTGGCAAGGATGATCCAGGGTCATTCCTCACGACGGCAGAATTGAAATAGAGTTCACTCGGATAACTTAGTAATTAAGATGGATTTTGGATAGTTGGATAGGTTTATTAAAATACTAAAGCATAAAATAAAAGGGAAGCTAGCGTATTTGTAACACTTAAGGATGACGGAGACGTGGTTCACCATGATTTAGGGTAGTATATTACTGGTATGATGTTCATTATGGGACACATCTAGGTAACAGACAAGTAAACTATAGGTGTAAACACTAGGACCCTACTTCTTTAGATAGATTCTAAATTAGTATATCACTGAGTACCTAGGCTATCATGATTCTGATCAAAACAGGATGCTCAACCCCCCACACTGTCCCATTAGAACTAGTGACCCATAAAGGGTGTAGGAATAAGGTAGCAGACTGCCCTCGGGTCATTCTGACCTTTCTTAACTCCTGAGTCTAAATGTTATTATCTAATCGTGTACTAATTATTAATTTTGTATTCTAAACTATATGTTTTATAGAGTCTAGGGGTTTTAAGAATCCTGAACTACTTCTGGGCTTGACTTTCATCTCTAGACTCATACCTTAGGTTTGATTAGTTCAATTACTTCTATCATGACCTAGCTTCTCCTTTGCAATCAGTCATTCATCCCTAGGAACACCAACAGTGTACAGTGCGTACTCCTTATACAGCCTACTAACCCTAGATACCGTTTACGGTGTACCGCACTCTAACAGTTCCACAGATCGTTCGTAACCAGGTATAGATTTGCGGTGTACTGTGATGTTTCCATGGCTTTACTATCCCTAGGTACAGGTACGGTGTACAGTGTCTAAGTGTTTCCACAGCTTCAGTACCAGAGGTAGGCATACGGTGTAATGTAACACTTCCACAGCTATATTGGTTCCTAGACCATATTCTAGGGTTTCTAGGCAATCCACAGTGTAGGCACAAACGGCTCTTTCCGGGGCATATGCCCAGTATTTCAACCGGATTATAGTGAAAGACATGACTTTGTACGATAACAGAGATAACTATCTACCATAACTTAGGCCTACAGCTAAGGAGATAGTCACGTGAAGGAGTGGAAAGGGTGATCCGTAAACTAAGTCTAGATGCATGATAAGTTTAGACAAATACAAGGTTTAACAATTCCATTAATCATATCAATTTACAACTATCTAAATCATGCCAAACATACAAGCAACTACTCACAAAGCATGGCAATAAACATTTCTACAATTAATAAATCACAAACATCAAACAAGAACATTATGACAAATTAATATAAGAAAGGATAGATATTACCAGTAAATAAATGCGAGCAGAATAACACTTGTATTTCGCCGAATAATATCCCAGGTATTACAAATGCTAGCTTCTACGAACTATATTACATAACTCCTCTATTAGCGACGGATTCTCCCCCTAATCTTCCCACTAGTTTCTAGAGAGAGAAACTAGAGAGAGAGACTAGAGAGAGAACCTAGAGAGAGAAACTAAAACTAAAAATAAAAACCTAATTCTAGAGAAAGAGTAGTGAGAGAGTGAGTTGTTGAAGTGTGAAGTGATTAGAGGTGTCTAGTATGTTGAAATGAAAACTTGTGCTTAGTATTTATAGGCAACGCACAACTGTTTCCGTAGACCATATCCTGAACCTCAAATGCACAACCGTATCGCACAACCGTATTAAAATCTAATTTTTATCGCCTAAATGCCCCAATACGGCTGTCCTAGGGCAAATACGGCTGTCCTGGAGCAAATACGGGTGGACACCAACCGTATACGGATGGACACAGGCCGTATACTGTCTGTGCAGGCTGTATACGATCTGGGACAGCCGTACACGGTCTGGGACAGCCGTATACAGTCTGGGACAGCCGTATCCTGGCCCTTCGGTTCCGCATTTCTTCGAACGGGCATATCTTCTTCGTCGTTTATCCGTTTTGAGCGATTTTTGCATCCATGCGTTCGTAATTTCCTAACGATGAAAATGATATAAGTTAGAGGTCATAACTCGGAGTGTAGCTCTAGAAGCAATGAAATGAGTGAACGGAAGATTCATTGATCATTTGTGCTCTATTTTGCTCATTTTTAGGTTGTTTTTGCTGATTCTTGAAACATCATCTATATTTTAGCCATCATGATGAAATGTGATAGATATTTTTAGATTTCAAATGTTTTCATCAATATTTGTGCTAATAAGGTGAGATAATGACATACAAAAACATGACTTTTTGCGTGTCATCAACCACCAACACACATGTGCTGACCGGGATGCCCATTTTGGACCACATGTATACTCTTAAAAATAAAAAGGTTTGTTAATAAAGTAAGTCATTACATTATACATTCTAGTTCGTTATTCACATCTGCACCATACAGTTTCGATACACATCTATAATAAAAATGCTTTAAGGACAAAGATGCATGCATATACATGTGAGTGAAGAGAAAGAGATTAAGTAGTATCATCAAACCTAAAATTTGATTAACCGGTCTTCTTGTTTATATAATAGGAGAGATAAAGTTCCCTTCATATTAATCAATTCAATGATTCTTTTCATTTAATACCTTGTCATTTTAATTACTAGAAGCAAAATTGACAGCAACAACCAGTGAAACAAAATTGCCCAAAACTGATGGCAATTTTAGTTCAGCGACAACCCGTAAAACAAAATTGCCAAAACTGATGGCAATTTTAGTTCTACCCACAATATTAGCCAACAAAACCATCTTAATTTACTTGTAGACTAAGCTCATTATAGGGACAATGTAACACCAGCTCAACATGCCAAGCAGTATGATTAATCATAAACATCATTAGGATGAATCTTACCTATTATACAGGTATTCATTATACAAACATTTTGGTGAAGCCCTTGATTTCATGTTCTCTTCATCTTGATTTTCAACTCTGGCCTATTTAAATAAATAATCTACTTAAATTCCATTCATGTTTAAGTTCAATATACTAAACTTCATCAGAATGAATCTTACTTGTTTCTTTTTTTGCTCTAGTTTTTGGTTTTAGAAAATCAAAATCAGAATCATCTTCTGGTAAATAATCTTCATCCTCAAGGTCTTCAGATTTATTGACTGTTCCTTTTTCTTCCTATATTGTCTTTTTATCAAAAATACAACTAGTTCCTTCACCGTATACATTTATCCTTGGAACTGTTGTTTTTTTTTCTTCGGAAGCACATTAAATTTTTGTGGTATTCCAATCAATACATTCTTAAGGTGTTTTGTGTCTTTTAAATCAACCAATGATGATCTATGTTTCTTAATTCCTGTTTCAACTTGTTTCTGTTTACGTTTTCTGTTGTTTTTTGTCCTTACGAATGTAACATATATGCAGTATTTAGCTACTGAATACTCATTATAATTTAGTTACATTCATCACAGTGACTAATACTCATCCACTACAGCAACACAACTAGATATAGTACACTATACCTATCAATGGTATATAAAATATAACAAACAGTTTCATTCTAATGAATACACAATTAGTAATATTCATTAGCTATTTGCTAATTTACTGAAATTTTAATTGAAAATGTCAAAAAATTGTTTTATCTCAATATAATTCAATTAACATTCATCAGAGTGAATAATATTCATCCACAACATTAACAACAGAGCTAGATATAATACACTAATTTCCATCACTAGTATATGAAGTAGATAAACAATTTCATTCTAATATATACGCAATTAATAACATTCATATGTTATTATCTAATTTACTGAAATTTTGATTGAAATGTTAACAAAATTGTTCATAACAAAAGCAATTTATAATAAATATATTGTTGATGTTTATTTGTTCTTACTGATATCTTCTTCTTCTTTAGTGTTTGATTTCACTTTATCATTTCGAGCGTCTTTATTTCCTTTGTCTGATGAATCCTCCACCATTTGTCAACTTTCCACATATTTTTTCAATCTTCAACTGCTAAGCTCGTAGGCATTAATTCAAACTTCTGAATCATCAATTTAGAAACTAGGAACCCTGATTTGTAGTTTAGTTATGAAAATGCATAGACTGATTCAATGGAACCCTAATTTCTCCTATGAAATTGAGCGTACTGTTTTTGGTTCCTGAAATTGGTCCTGTATCATATTGTTATCTATTTAATCATGCTAATTATGAAATGACAATTATGCCCTTCCCCCCCACCCCCCTTTTTAAGTGAACAAATCTAATGGTCCAGATTTACTTCTCCCTTCCCTCAAATCTCTACTTCCCCATTGATCCCTACACACACAAAAACATAAATCATTCTATAGTTATCAAATATGTACAAAATACATAAAACAGACATTATCTAGATTTGAAAACTAATATAGAAATTATAGAAGTCTACGTCTTAGCAGTTGCATATTGAATTGTATTTGAGGTGTGTGATTTAACTAAAAAAGTTCTTTAAGAAAGAGATGATGAACTTGATCTACATATCCATAAAGTTTGTATTCAGATTACAAAATAACAGAAAGTGAGTCCCTCATTCTGTAAAATGATAATAAAAAATTTCAAATTAACAAAACTATAATGGAAATTATAATTGCATTTAAAGTAAGTTATCCTAGCTCATTAAAAGTTTATTATTATTATTGTTGTTGTTATTATTATTATTATTGTTATTATTATTATTATTATTATTATATTGAGAGAGAGAGAGAGAGTTAATGAAAGAAGATTGAAGATTAAGATAAAAAAACTAAAAAAATCTATAAATCAAAATTAGAAGGAAACAAATATATCAAAGGGTGTAATGATTTTGAACTATTATACAAAATTATAAGTGTTATCAAATGACACATTAATTTAGATTAAATTGGTCATAATTTTAATTTTATCAATTAACTTATATATGAAATTAGTTATAATATGATTTTTAATTAAATATTACCTTATTAGAGTAGGAGTGTAGGAAAATCCATATCATCAAATTTATTTTATATGGTGATGACACATAGGATGTGTATGATGTGGCATGGATGAATATTTTGACAAATAATTGAGAGTCCCCTCCTTTACTTTCAAGGATGGATTGATTTTGGATTATAGTGTACTTAAAATCCGGTTAAGTTATTAAGGGTTCGATTTCTAAATATAAACGAACCAAATGTTGTATTATCAAAAACTAAATTGTTAATTTCTCATTTGGATTAACTTTTTCATGTCAAGGCTGAGCTGCAAACAAGTCGAGCTTTCATCTCAACTTTATAATAATAATAATTCTTTTGTGTCGATTTAAGTACCAATAGAAATAATTAGAAAAAATTAGTCTAACATTGTGTTTGGTTCGTGAAACATTTGTAATGGAATTGAAATTCATAATGAATTGGAATTTCATGTAATGTGAATTCCTATAAATGAGGTGTTGATCCCAATCAAGATCTTAATATGTATTACTTTGATTGATTATTAATAAGCTTGCGGAATAGTTTATTAATAACTTGAAGAACAAATTTATAACACAGAATATTAATCAAAAGCTTCAATATTATTATTAACAATACGAACACACAATTGTGTTAGGGTTTACAACCTTGAAGCTAATAACTAGAAATCGTCTATCTTCTAGGGTTTCACAGAATCTCTATTTATATCACATAGAGTCCTTTACAGAATCAAACTATTATGGAAATTCTATCTATTCCATAATTTTCTCTAACCGACTACTAACAGTGGTTGAGCTATTCACTAACAGAGGTAGTACTCGTATATTACCAACAGTGGTTAAGTACTTAATACAAAATACAAACTCATGTCAACAGTGGCACTGTTAGACTAATTCTAACTGACAGTGGCACTGTCAATACAAAACTAAACTAACAGTGGTAGACTACTTCTAGCAGTGGCACAAGACTTGTGTTCTGAGCAAATATGGCAGTGGCTCAGGACTCAACAATCTCTGCCTAAACTTGATCATTCTCAGCAATGAATCAAGTTTCTTCATCTTTCTTTTCATCTTTAGGAGGTTGATTCTGTTTTCTCTTTTTCTCCTCCTCTCTTAATCTTTCCAACTCCATTCTTTTATGAAACTGATTGAACACCATGTATAAAGCATTGAATGCACCTTCTGAAATCACTGTAGTTCTTAATTGAGATGCAAGCACATTTCTTAGAATCTGAGTCCCCAGAACATATTGTCTTTCATCAAGCATGTAGATTGTGATTCCACTTCTGAATAAGATCATGTGAACTCCAGCTCTAACAAAATGTCTCCATGTATTCACATACTCAATGCAGTTTAAGAACAAATTAGTAAATGGTTCAGGCTCAAACAACATATTCAAACATCTTCCCAAATCTCTTTCCATTATTACCAGAGAAGCCTGCCTGTTTCTTTGACTGTTTAGCTCATACAGATCTAGAATGTCTAACCTATTCACATTCTTGAGCACATCAGCAACAGATATCAAGTATTGCTCATTCCCATTCTCTCTGACAATCTTAATCTGTTCTTTTACAACATCGGCAACTTTTGATTTTTTCCCTTCCCATTCAACTATTCTTGATGATCTATCATGATTGATGTGAATATTTTCTTTGCTATCCTTCACCTCTTTGATATATTTTCTCAACTCTTCTGCATCTTTCTCCAAATCAGGAACTACACTATCACAAGCAAGAACTCCATCCCATCTTATTTTTAAATTCCGATCAGAAAGCCTTTTTAATTCTCTTTCTTCAGCTTATGCTTTCTCTTGCTCTTTCTTTTCAATTTTGTCTTGTTCCTCTTTTCTTACCTGCTCAGCAATCCTCTTTCTATCCTCAGCCAACTTTTTCTCAATAAATTTGTCTTGCATGAGCTTTTTCTCAAAATCTACCTTTCCCTCATTCTGATGTCTTTCATAAGCTTTCTCCAACTTCTCTACATCCCATCCTTCAAGTATACTTCTTGGTGCATATCTTCCACCAAGAATTCTGAGTAACTCCTTTTTCCTTTGAGCAGTAGTTGGTGGTTTGTTTCTTTTCTTTTCAAGCTCAGCTTGTCTTTTCCTTCTTGCCTTTTCTTCATTAGCTTGTTTTAGCTTTGCAAACCCTGGATTCAAACCATCATTACCATCCTTTTTGTTGATCATATCATGAATCTTTTGAGCAGACAACCCTTTACCTATTACAGCCATATCATTAAGCATCTTTGCAGCCTTCTGAGATAAGGTTACCACACTCATATCTTCCAGTACAACATCAACATCAGGACCTTCTAGTCTCTTGGACTCAACAGCCATTCTTAACATTCTCTCATCATGTTCCTCCTGAGCTCTCCTGGCCCATCTAAATCAATTTTAGGCTCTACAACCTTCTTAATCTTTCTTTTTTCTTTCAATTTTCCCTTACCTTTGTCCTTTGAATCAATCTTTGGAAGATCAGACTTAGGTTTGGGTGATGATGAAGGTTCTTCAATAATGACAGGGGGTTGGATAAATCTTGGTGTAGTTGTGGTGACAGTGGTTGTTATGACAGTTGTGGGAATACTTGAAGTATTGACAGGGGTTGATGTAACAGTGGTTGACTCTGTGATAACAGGGGTAGGTAATATAACAGGGGTTGCTGCTGAAGTACCAACAGGGGTAGATACCTCAACAGTGGTAGAAACCAAACTGCTAACAGTGGTCATAGGTTGAGTTGTAACAGGAGTATTTTTCTTGGCAGAGGAAGACTTTCTTTTTGGAATTGATTTCTTTCTATTATAATTCTTCACTCTTACCTCCTCTTTAACTTCAGGTTTTGACTCTAAACACTCCCCCTCAACCTCTACATTTCCACCTTCCATCTCCTCTGTTTCAACAGATTTATCAAACACCATCCTATCACTAAAGCTCACTCTTTTGCCCATATCAAGATTTTCTCCCATAACATCCCAGAAATACAAATTAGCCACAGCCTTAAAAGGTAATCCTTTGTTTAATGGAAAAACATTCAAAGCTGGACCACTTTGTGCATTATCATCTGCAACATTCACATTTTCACTATCTGAACCACTTGTTTGCACATTTTCACCCACATATACCACCATTCTTCTATCATACTCAGCATCATTCACCATTTCATCATCCATGCCTTCATTAACCACATAATCTGAAACATTCAATTCATCTTCAACACCTCCATCACTCTTGTCATTAAACTCAGATGTATCCATGCAGCTAATACCACCTGCACCTCCATCATTATCATCATTATTCCCATAAGAACCATCATTATCATCTCCCTTATCTTCAGGCACATTTTCTTTCTCTTGATCTTTATCTTTTCTCTCCCCCTTGCCTGAAGATTTCTTAATTCTGCAGCAGGCTTTAAGACCTATAAAACAACATCCTCCACCACAGCCAATCTTGTTTTCAAATCAATGATTTCCTCCTGCTGCTTCTTTATCAATTCATCCTGAGCAGCCAACTTGACTTGTTGCTCCCTTCGTAAATCTCTTTCCCTCTCAAATTTGGTCCAAATTAACCTGACATCATGTACCAGATCATCAATCGTCAATTCCCTAGTTATATGACTAGTCTCATCAACATTGGAGTGTGACCTCCTAGATGAATCATTGACTACATCTGTCACTTGCCTTGCAAGATCTGCAGATGCCCCTTGATTCGTGGTACTGGGACCTTCATTTGAATCATTACCCATAGGTTCATCAAACAAAGTTGCCTCTGGTTGGGTCTTATTAATGTTACCACTGTCCTGCCCTGCTAGTGGGCTAGAGACAGTAGTGGCAGCCCTTCCAGAATGAACATTTTCATCAAGTATGTTCACCTGTTGTGGTTGATCATTTGACTGAGACTGTGGAGAAACAGGAATCTCCATAGCCTGTTTAGTTTTCTTGGATTTCTTGGCTTTGCTTTGGGTAGGCTGTTGGTTCCCTTGTTTTCTTTTTGTGCCACATCCTGATGTTTGATCAGAACCAACTTGTTTTGTTGTCCTGTCATCATTTGGTCCAAGTGGTGTTGGTAATACACCACCAGTGGCAGAAGGAGCAACTAACTTTGTAGAAAACAATGCAGTTTCCTTCTTGGAAAAAGTGTTCTGATAGTGGTTCATGGCTCTAATAGTCTTCAAAGATAGAGTAGAACTAACTATTACACTTTTATCTGCTGGCAAATTTGGCAATTGCTTATTCAACAAAAGCTGAACAAATCTAGGGTACATAATAAATGTATCACCCTTTACATTTTTGATCATATTATCTAAGATAAACCTAGACATATTAAATTTAAGACCCTGTGCCAAGCAAATTATAGGATATGCAATACTAGAACTAAATTCATTAAAACTAGTCCTCTTTTGAGATAAACATACCAGAAAAGTATGAATGTAGAACTTCCATTGAGGACAGAACCATGACTTCAAGAAAGTGTATTCAGACCTTGCCTTTCCAACACCTTCATAACCCATATCCTTTATACCTTGAAACAAATCCTCTCTTGATAATTCCAGAACTCCTCCTTCATCATCAAACTGCAGAAGTTCTCTAAGAACAATCTCAGTCACTATTACCTTGTTTCCCTTGATAGTGGAATGAATATCAGTAATGCCATTAACATTCCCTTCCTTTGCGTTCTTCCAGAATTCTTGAATATGAGATCTTATCAATCTTGGGGCGACAGTAAGGGCATATGTAACTGGACAGTTACTCAAGAAATCGATAATTGGGTGAAAATACTCATCTGCGATTTCTTTGTCCAAGAAAGCCCTCATGTTGTGTTCAGAATGAACACTCAAAGTAGAATTACCAGAATCAGATGAAGATGACGATGCCATGAATGAAATTGATGAAAGAAAGAAGAGTGGTTTACAATGATCAAACACAAACGAGAGCGGTTATTGAAGGTTTTTGAGAATTTTGAAAACGTAATTGAAAAAGTGAAGTGTTTAGGTACTTATGTGATGACAGTGCCAAGCCCTAGTAAATAGAACTAACAGTGGCACTGTCAGGTATGTACCAACAGTGTCACAACTAACACTTAAGCCCAACAGGGGTACCTCACTTAATCAACTGGTAATAACCCTCAATGAAGCCAACAGGGGTACTAGTACTAGCAGGGGAACACTAGAACTAGCAGGGGCGAAGACTTCATAAAATAACACGATTTTTTTTTAATCAAAAAGAAAAAGTAACAAAGAAAACATTAGACTCCAGCTCTCGTAATGTCTCATGACAGTGGCTGAATCCTGCAATATTAAACTAAGAAAAACAACCAGCAGGGGTTGAAATTACATTGTCAGTGGCATAAGTGAATTAACAGTGGAACCAACTGTTATCATTATGAAGCTAACAGTGGCTACACTTGACCCTGTCACACACAATATACTTCACCTCTGTTAGTATCAAATCCTGACCAAAACACTAAGTGAGATTGATCATACCAATATTAGATATCAAAAATGTAAACCTTCCTACATCAAATGCTTTTGTAAAAAGATCTGCAAGTTGATTATCAGTATGAATTTTGAAAATATGAATCAATCTTTTATCATAACAATCTCTTATAAAATGATATCTGATTTCAATGTGTTTGGTTTTTGAATGCTTAACAGGATTTTGTATGATACTAATAGCAGATGTATTATCAATGTAAATAGGAGTGTTCATGAAAGTCAAACCATAGTCCATCATTTGATTTTAAATCCAGAGCACCTGTGCACAACAACTTGATGCTGCAACATACTCTGCTTCTGCTGTAGATGTAGAAACTGTGGTCTGCTTCTTGCATTGCCATGACACTAGCCTATTTCCAAGAAATTGGCATCCTCCACTAGTTGATTTTCTATCCATGTTCTCACCACCATAGTCACTATCTGTGAAAGCTTTTAGCTCAAAATCTGATCCTTTAGCATACCAAAGTCCCAAATCTGGTTGACCTTTCAAGTATCTAAAGATCCTTTTCACAGCATACATGTGTGACTGCTTTGGATTGTTTTGGTACCTAGCACAAAGACACACTGCAAACATAATATCAGGTCTAGAGGAAGTTAAATACATCAAAGAACCAATCATTGACCTGTACAAGTGTACATCTACTTCCTCCCCCTCAGGATCAGAATTAAGATGTTTGTGTGCCTCCATGGGAGTGCTAGCTATCCTTACATCTTTATAACCAAATTTATTCAAAATATCCTTCACATACTTCCCTTAGTTAATAAAGATTCCATCTGTCTTCTGCTTAACCTGCAATCCTAAAAAGAAAGTGAGTTCTCCCATTGAACTCATCTTAAACTTCTTATGCATTAGCTCCTCAAATTCTTTACAAAGTGAATCACTTGTAGATCCAAATATAATATCATCTACATAGACCTGTACCAGTAAAAGATCTTTCTGAATCCTCTTGATAAACAAGGTCTTGTCAATAGTACCTCTCTTGAATTCATTCTTGAGAAGATACTCAGATAGAGTATCATACCAAGCTCTTGGTGCTTGATGTAAACCATACAAAGCTTTCTTTAATCTGCACACTCTATCTGGATATGTTGGATCTTCAAACCCTGGTGGTTGGCATACATACACCTCATCATCAATTAGACCATGAAGAAAAGCACTCTTCACATCCATTTGATAGACCTTAAAACCCTGATAAGATGCATAAGCTAAAAACAATCTAATAGCTTCTATCCTAGCAACAGGAGCAAAAACATCATCATAATCAATTCCTTCTTCCTGTGTATACCCCTGTGCTACCAACCTGGCTTTATTCTTGATGACAATCCCTCTCTCATCTCTCTTGTTCTTAAAAATCCACTTGGTGCCTATAGCTCTCTTTCCTTTTGGTAAATCAACCAAATCCCATACATCCTATAGCTTGAATTGCAGCAATTCTTCTTGCATATCTTCAATCCAGCTGGGATCCTTGAGAGCTTCCACTGCTTTCTTTGGTTCCATCTGAGAAAGAAAACAAACATATAATGAAGTATGTAAATCTTCTTCTGTTATCTTTGACTGCTGTCTGGTCAGAACAGGTGAACCAATATCACCAATGACCAAATCCAAGGAATGATCTTTATGAACCAGATACTTAGATGTGGATGTATCAAGTAATTCTCTTTCCAAATTAGGACCCAAAAGATTATCCATTTCTGATTCTGAAAAAGAATCTCTTTCCTTTCTTTCTTTTGAAGGCTTTGGAGTTGTTTCAGATTCTGACAAAGAAGTACTTTCCAAGACTTGAAATGGAGGACTTTGTTCATAGTTCTTTGGTGATCTCTGCTCTTCATCTGATAGTCCAGGTATCTCTAACTCACTTTCTGAATCTTCATGTGAACCCCTTAAAATAGATGTTTGAGGATCTGCAGGAATTGAACCATGTGTACCCTTATCTGAATCATCCTTTGCAGATGATCCATTTTTTTCAGGAGTTGATCCTTCAGTTTCTGTTTGATCATGTTGAAAAACTGCTGGTGGATCTGGAGACCAAATTGGAAATAATACATACTCAAAGTCATTCTTTTTAGGCTGACTTGAGCTTCTATCTCCATCTGCATCATCACCTGCACTTGTACCTGCACTAGTAGACAAATCTGGATATCTAAAAGCATGGGTTAGTGCATTAATATCAAACAATACTTCTGGACCTTTTCCTTCTACATTAGGTGTATTTTCATTAAAGGTCACATCCATGGTCTCCTCTATGATCCTAGTCCTTTTATTAAACACTCTATAAGCCTTGCTTTGAATAGAGTATCCAACAAAGACAGCCTCATCTGCCTTACTTTGAAACTTACCTAAGTGATCCCTGGTATTTAAGACAGTACAAGGACATCCAAATGGTTTTAAAAAGCTAACCAAAGATTTTCTCTTAAAGAATAACTCATAGGGTGTCTTGTTATGAGGTTTGACTATCAAAATCCTATTCAAAACATAACAAGCAGTGCTGACTGTCTCTGCCCAAAAAGACATTGGAAGTTTAGCATCTGCCAGCATGCTTCTAGCAGCCTCACTTAGTGTCCTATTCCTCCTTTCAGCTACTCCATTTTGTTGTGGAGTCCTAAGTGCACTAAACTGTCTTTCTATACCTTTCTCCTCACAGAACTTATTCATCTCATGATTCTTAAATTCTGTCCCATTATCACACCTGATGATCTTAACCTTTTGATTAGTTGAATTCTCAATCCTAGTTATGAAGGATCTAAGTATTTCACCTGTCTCATCCTTGGTCCTAAGAAAGAATACCCAACTCATCCTAGAATAGTCATCAGTTATCACCAAACAGTAAGATTTCTTCCCTTGACTAGCTACATTGGTAGGGCCAAACAAGTCCATATGTAACAGGTGTAAGGGAGTGGTATTTGTATTCACAAGCTTGGTCTTATAAGAGGTCTTGTGTTGCTTGCCTTTGAGACAAGCTACACAGTGGTCACTACATTCAAATAACTTTTCAGGTAAGCCTCTCACTAGCCTATTCCTGACAAGTTTATTCATGGTCTTGTAATTCAACTGACACATCCTCCTATGCCATAAGTCAGATTCAGAAAGAGTAGCTTTAGATATAAGACAGTTAACATTTTGAGATTCCATCTTGTTTAAATCACTACAGTATACATTATTCTTTCTTGGAACTCTCATTAAAATTTTATCTTCAGGTATTTTGAGTTTTTCAGAAAGTATAATGCATTATGTGTCAGTGAAATAAACAGGATTTTGCTTATCTGTGATTTAACTCACACTGAGCAAATTATATCTCAATTGCTCAACATAATAAACATCATTGAAAGTGAGCTTACTGCTTTTTACCTTGCCTTTACCTGTGATTTTTCCTCCTTTAGGATTACTGCCAAATGCCACATCTCCTCCATTAAAAGCTTTAAAATCCTGCAGTTTCTCCCTATCTCCAGTCATGTGCCTTGAGCATCCTGAATCAATGTGCCATAAGCTCTTTGGCTTGCCCTGCACATATAAAAAGAGAAATAATTAGTTTCTCTTGGGAACCCAAACCAATCTGGCTTTGGGTTTCCCTTGAGCATTTTTGACATCAACCCTCTTAAAGGTGATTGATCTCAATGCTTCATTGATTTTGGACCCTTTTGATGTAGATGCATTTTTATGTCTCCAAAAACAATCTGTTTTAGACCTGACAAGGGTTAATGGTCTGACAGTGGTCACCTTCAAATTCGTATTTATTACCCTGGCAGTGGTAGCTTTACTTGGTATAAACATTCTTTTCAAATGCTTAATACCAGCAGAGGTACCATGCCTGACAGTGGTCAAACCCTCCCCTGTTCTTGTGTTGCCTCTGTTAGCATCTGACAGTGGCACTGCTGCAGTATTAACAGGGGCTACAGCCTTGCCTCTGTTAGGCTGATTTCTCAACATTTGTCCTGTACCACTGTTCCTATTATTTTTAGGATTGTAGTAACAGTCCTGTTGAAGATGATTATACCTACCACAAATAAAACATGATTTTCTTTTCACACATTCAAACCCATTACCCAGCCTTTGTGAAACCAATTGATTCCAATTCCTTTGATTCCCTCTAGGTGTAGGTTTGATTATTTTATTTGCAGAATTTTCAACATGTTTGCTAGCACACTTAACACATTCAGCCTTTATATTGGACTCATGATGAACCTTTTTATTCACATAACCTAGACCAGTTCTAGATTTGTTAGTCCTATTCACTTGTTCAAGCTGAACCTTAGCTTTCTCCACGAACAACTTCTTGCCTTCTTCTAGTTTATCATTCTTAAGTTCTGAAACTAGACCAGTAATAGACTTAACACAACCATCCATAGAGTTACCACTAGATGAGTTATCACTATCACTCTCATCTTCCTCAGTCCAATCAGATATTTCCACTTTATCAAAATTTACATTATCAGCACAATTAACTACTGGATCTACCTTTTTAACCTCCTCTGACACACCTACCTTAAGTTTTTCTAAGTCAAAATCAATTTTAGATGGGAAGTAAGTATGATTATAAGGTGGGGGTACAGCATTAAGATTGTAGCCTAATCCAGTTTTTAATTTATCATGAATTTGAGACTTGATTAAGTTTTGAACACCTTTTGAAGCATTTTCCAATTCATCAACTTTCAACTTTATTGACTCTTTATCAGAAATTGCCTCAGCCAACTTGGCACTTAGCATATCAACTTTTGTTTGTAAAGCTTTCTTTTCCCAATCCAGATATTTAATATCTAAGTGAAATTGTGATTCATTCTTTTCAAAAGCTTTAATTTGTTTTTCAAGATTTTCAATAGCTAAGGTTGCATGTTGACTTTTGACCTCAAAAGCTTTCAACTCATTGCACACAACAACATTATGATCCCTGTAAAATTTAACCATTTTCTTACATTCAGGAGAACATAATTTAACTTGTACCTCATGTGGAATGTCTGAAGGTTCTGGTTCTTCTGTGACAGCCATCAAAGCTTGATTCTTTACCACAAGCTCTTCTTGATCACTCCAGTCAAAGCCTCCCATTCCATCTTGTGCTACTAGTGAGTCTGAAGTGGTGTTCTGTACAGGTACTAATCTTCTTTGAGGACCAGAACTATTTCTCCTAATGCCATTAACAGTATTCTGAGATCCTCCATCCTGTGTGTTCCTGCATTCTCTAGCAAAGTGACCCAACTTGTGGCAGTTGAAACACTCCACCTTGCTCTTGTCAAAACCAGCTACACCATCTCTCTTGAATGTAAAGTTTCTGTTACCAGACCTCTGCATAAACCTTTTTGCCCTTATGGTGATCATAGCCATTTGCCATCTCAAATCCATCTCCTCAAGGTCCTCTTCACTGACCTGCTCCAAATCTTCTGTAGTTAATGATGAATTCACATGGCTAGCAAAGAATGCTTCTAGCACATTATCATTAGCACCAGATGTGCTACTACTTCCAGCTTCACCAACAGACACAAAAGCAGTATTATTAGAGCTACCAGTGGACTGTTTTATAGCCAAAACCTCAGGCTCAAAGTTTCTCAGATCATTGTACAGATCCTCAATTTCCTTCTGATCAAGGTCTGCACTTTATCTAAGTCCCACAGTTTACATGTTCCATTCTGTACCAAGTGATCTTAAAAATTTTCTATTAAGATCATCCTTGTCTATCTTAACATTGTGATTTTCAAGATCTCCCACCAGTTTCTGGAACCTATCAAAGGTTTGAGTTAAAGTTTCTGACTTTACCCCAGCAAAGTTCTCAAACTGTTGTTTGAGAAGAGACCTCTTGTTCTTCTTTGTATTATCATTACCTCCAAACCTTATGACTATAGCTTCCATGAGTACTTTAGCATCTACACATTTATCAAATTTCCTTTGATACTCATTGGGAATTGACAGGAGTAATGTACTCAATGCCTTCCACTCAGTGGCTCTCTCTTTTCTCTCAGCATCTGTCTTGGGTGGTGGTCTCTCTAATTTTTCACCATCTGGACCCTTTGGATAATTAGGTCGATTGATAACCACCTCCCACATCATATAATCTGTGAGAAGCATGTACTGCCTGATTCTTGTCTGCCATAGCTCAAACTCATCAGGTTTGAGCATAGGAATCTTTGTGGCATGTATTCCTTCCATCACATCTTGGTATTTGAAGAGAAAGCTGCAAACTTCAATAGAATTCTTCAAGATCAAAGCAATATCTAGCTCTGATACCACTTGTTGATCCCAATCAAGATCTTAATATGTATTACTTTGATTGATTATTAATAAGCTTGCGGAATAGTTTATTAATAACTTGAAGAACAAATTTATAACACAGAATATTAATCAAAAGCTTCAATATTATTATCAACAATACGAACACACAATTGTGTTAGGGTTTACAACCTTGAAGCTAATAACTAGAAATCATCTATCTTCTAGGGTTTCACAGAATCTCTATTTATATCACATAGAGTCCTTTACAGAATCAAACTATTATGGAAATTCTATCTATTCTATAATTTTCTCTAACCGACTACTAACAGTGGTTGAGCTATTCACTAATAGAGGTAGTACTCGTATATTACCAACAGTGGTTAAGTACTTAATACAAAATACAAACTCATGTCAACAGTGGCACTGTTAGACTAATTCTAACTGACAGTGGCACTGTCAATACAAAACTAAACTAACAGTGGTAGACTACTTCTAGCAGTGGCACAAGACTTGTGTTCTGAGCAAATATGGCAGTGGCTCAGGACTCAACATGAGGGAATATAATGACATACAACTCAATTCTTTTGTGAACCTAACATATTTGTCGAGTGATGATCTAGTGTTCATTTACTTGAGTGCAAAAGTGAAGATGGGATGAGTTATAATCGGAACGTTACGCTCCAGTTGATGTAATAACCTAAGCTTGGTGGGCTTAGGTGGTAAAATCCGATTAGGGTTTGTATCAGTGCATGCCCTCGTCGTTGGTTTCTTCATTGATATATATAGGTTGGAAGAGTAAACCGTTGGGGTTTATGGGCCTGGGCCAGCCCATGGCATTTTCCTGCCTAATGGTCATGTATAGAAACGAGGTGATTTAGCCGAAAGCATGTTGCCACACTTTGGACTCATCTTGCCACCAATAGGGAAGTGTGACAGATGGATCACTTCTATGTCCAATGGGTTAACCAATGAGATACGACGAAGAAGGGTTGACTTGTTTGTACTTTCCCTGACACGTTACTGTTCACAGATATGTTATGTCAGGAAATATTTTGTTTGTATGGGTTAGCCTTTGGCGGTAGACCCATGCTGCGTAGGATGCGGTGTTGCCTCGCGGAACGACCATATTATTGATGATGAGGGGTGGTTACACCATTAATTCCACCAGTTCTACTTGTCAACTTTGTTGAAGTTGGGGAGTTAAACTCTAAACTTCGGCCCGAACCAAGACATGTCGGTTTTGTGTCACGCCCCAAGGGTGAACCCCTAGGGGCTGACGTCGTGTGGGTAGTTGAGCATTAAATGTCAAAACTGAGCGGTTTTCACCATCAGTCACTTCGAGCATTTTTTTCAAGGGCAATCATTATTAATTGGCGCGTGAGGCAGCATCTTTTAGCGCGTGGTTATTATCTCGAATTCAAATTTCGAAAATACGGTTTCATCGTGACACGTTTACGATTGGGATTTAATCCCTTCGGTGACACGACACGTTTAACCGAGATATTTAAGGCTAACCTCGCCTTTTTTTCTCATTCTATTTTTGATAAAAAGTTTTCCACTTTTGGTTAGGGTTTCGATTCGGTGCCGGAAAAAGCTTTCTTTTGCCGATTGTTGTGTTTGATCGTCGATTAAGGTCCGTTTTTCATCTCCTTTCTTTCGATTTTATCTTTTTGCCCATTGTATGTCTATCACTTCTTCGAAAGCTCCGAGCGGGCCCACTAGAGAATCTGAGAATCCGAGTGAGATTCCGGTTGGTGATGCTCCAAACGTCGCGAAACTTTGCATTAAGGTAACTGATGTTGTTTTAGCGGCCTTGGAAGTCCAATATCCGGGCATAAGGGATTACAATCCCGTTGTTCCAATGCCAAACGATAGAGCCCATCGTCCGCTAGCGGGCAAAGTGGCCGTATACTGAAAGTACTTTGAGATGTCTAATTTCCGTTTGCATGTTACTCCTTTTGTTGTCGATGTGTGTGAGCATTTTAAAAATGCTTTCCCTTAATTTCATTCTCTTGGGCTTATGAGGTTGCTACTTTTTGAGATGTTCTGTCGCGGCCATGGCTGTAACCCTAGCGTTGTTTTGCTCCTCCGGCACTTTAGGATGCGGCCATGGATGTAACCCTACTGTTGTTTTGCTCCTCTGGCACTTTAGGATTTCTAATTGGTATTCTCTTGATAAAAGGCCATCATCTATGTTTACGACATCGAAGGGTCCCGGCTTAAGGCCGTGGAAAAATGGGTTTTTCTTTGTGGATGTTAGTTGTTTACTGTAACACCCCCAAATATGTCGTTTAGCGGAAGCAGGATTTGGGTGTTACTAATCAATAATCAAAGCACAGAGATTAATAGTAAACGACCACTACATGCGTCGTTTTACATTTAAATTGATAAAATAAAAGTTTACATCAAAGTATCGTTTACATTAGCTCCTTTTGAAATTGAGAGATTTAAGTACATAATTAAACTATACAAAATATAATAATGCAGCTAAAATCTCTGATTGTTTGCATGCTGACTCGAGCTAATAAATCTTGATTGAGCAGTCCAACCTACTGCTGGTCACCTGTGATACATGCTAAAATGGGTCAGCGAAACGCTGGTGAGCTCACAGGTTTGTATATCAACATATATTTGTATGAACCGCAAGATTTTATAATTGAATTTAAAATGCAATTAAGCAAAATAAAAGTTATACAGCCATGAGCACATAGTCTGAGCTTAACTTGAGTGTCAGGTCCAATTAAGGAAACTTAACTGAGTTGCCTCCTACGAGTGCCTAATCCACACTCGTCTTCCCAAATGCTAATACGTCCGTTTGACCAGTTAGTGCGTGCTAACCCGGACGAGGATTGTCAATCCTATATGATATCATATACTAACATTCACGCTACAGATGTATTACCAGACTATGCTATGGAGGGCTTTAGTGATTAGTTGAAAACAACTCATGTAGTATTCGATTGATTGGCACTTGCGTTCAACTTGTAAAATAAAACGAGCAATAATATCACACCCCTGATTGAAAAACAGTAAAATAGGGGCCATGAGACTCACCTGAGCCTTGAGTGTCTATTAAAATAACTTGAATTGATTAACTGTGAATTGATGTCCGAAGACTTGTAACCTGTCGGGCGTTCAAAACGCATAATGTTATATGAGTGAGTAGATGTCTCAACAGACCATCTATGTTTGTTGTCCAACAATTTGTTATGTCCAACTGTTTGATTGTTCAACTTGGTTTATCAAAAACGTGTACGACCCGTTGGTGAAAGTTTGTAATAATAATTCTTTGAGATATTATCATTAATTATGTGTCATCGTATACATTGTTACATTATGTATCATGTGTGGTTATAAGTGATTACCCATGTTCAATACTTAGTGAAGAAACAAATCCCATAAATTATGTCTTTAGCGACACTAGTAGCGACACTAGTGTCAGTGTCGCATGTCATGCGACACTAGGGTAAGTGTCGTAGTGTATGCGAGTGTCGCAGGTCATACGACACTAAGGTCAATATTACAGTGAGTTTATGCGACACTAGGATCAGTGTCGCATTATGGTCAGTGTCGCAGTGAGGTTATGCGACATTAGGGTCAGTGTCGCATGTTCAAACAAATTTTCAATAAGTAGCGACACTAATAGCGATACTATAGTAGTGTCGCAGGTAGTGTCGCAGGTCATGCGACACTAGTGTCTGGCCAAATTTCTATTTTTAGCCCAAGTGTATCCAAGTGTCGGTTTTTCATTCGGGAAACTTTCCAAAATTAGTTTTTGGTCCAAGTTATTAACTAATTCAACCAAACCCATTTTTGTTACCACATTCCAAATATAGTAAGTTTTTCGAAAACTAGTCACTTTTGTTGACTTGGTCAAACTTACTCGGTTTGACCCGAAACTTTCACCCAACCCAAATATTATTTTATCGAGTCTAAATAAATTGTCGGTTTGTCTCCAAGTTCACCAAGAGTGTCGGTTCTTATAAAAGTTCCAAATATTCAAGATTTCACATTTTCGACTTTTTGTCGGTTTATTTCGCCAAATGTTTTACCAATTTCTGGTCCAAGTCAAGTCTCACACTTTTTATCAACTGATCTTTTATGTGTGTAGTGTCTAACATATATTTTTCCAAGAGTCTTAAGTCCATGATCATAGAGAAACAATTTAATTAGTCATACATAGTTCAGTTTCTGCTTTTAGTCAGGTCAGTCCCAAAGATTGATAAATAGAGAACAATACGTTCGGATCTGGTAAAAACGTAAAACATGAAAGTTGTAGATCTTTTGAATACGCAAATTTTAAAAAAAATGCATCTTCTAACTCTTCCTAGAACTCAAGTTATGACATTTTTAGTAATCTGTGTTTTTCTGGACAGATTGTGTGTTCTTTGTGAAAAATTCATAAAAACGTATTTTAAGCTTATATTTGGACATAATCTTGTTAGTTGAGCTTTATAACATGTAAATAAACAATATGAAAGTAAGAAAGAGTTTCCTTACAAAGATTTTGATGGAAATGAGATGAGGAGAAAGAGGAGTTGTTGTTGAGCTTGTGTTCTTTGTAGAATAGTGACTTTGATGGTGGTGGTGCTATGGTGGTTTATGGTGGTCTTGTGGTGGTTTGAGGGTGGAGAAAAGGCTGAGTTTTCTCTGGATTTTGAGAGAGAATTGTGTGTGTTTTTGAGAGAAATGAGATTGAAGTGTTGAATGGAAATGAGATGAGTGGAGGGTGATGTAGTATTCCACTAACTCAACACTTGCATGAAGTGTTAGTGGCTCATGTGGGTGGTGACCACATGGGATCACATGGGGCATGAGGGGGCCGGCCTAGGGGGCCCACACAAGGGTATTTTGGTCATTTTCTTGTTCCCAATTTAATTTATCGCATTTTATGTTCGTTTGCTTGTTCGGTTTGGTGTTAAACGTTTAATACGCGTTTTTAAGTAACGATTTAAATTTCAATACTTTCACTTGAAGTGTTCTTTCTAAATACTTGGAAAAACATTTATATAGATGATTCGTTAATCTAGGGATCTCGATTGTTCGTTGTACGGATTTTAAATCACGTAACTGTTGTTTGTACGATACGAATTGATTACAAAGTATTATTATCAAGATAATATTTTGGGAAAGATAGTGTTATTAAATAATGTTATATTATTTAATAAAATTGTTTCACCAACGTCCGTATTTAATTGAATCGAAATACCTTCGATTTGAAACTTGTACGATTTAATCAAATCGCATAATTGTATATATTCATCAATATATAATTTGATACATTAATTAGCCTAACACGGAACTAATTACATGTATTAACTATTGATTAGGCACTAATTACTAGCCCTAATTTGACGGGTGTCACATTCTCCCCCTGTTAGGAGAATTTCGTCCCGAAATTTAGTTTGAAGTCGTGTTTGAAGTAGCGTCAGCAAATAACTGAGGATACTTGAGTCGCATCTGGTCCTCCCGCTCCCAGGTGAATTCCGGCCCACGCCGCGAATTCCACCTGACTTTGACAATGGGAATATGTAACACCCCCAAATTTAATGATTCGCGGAAGCATACTTTGGGTGTTACTAATCAATATTCAAAGCACAGAGATTAATAGTAAACGACTCTATATGCGTCGTTTTAACAGAATGTATTAATAGCAAAATGTTTACAAGGTTTGAAGCTACATATAGCTCATGTTCGTTTAAAATGAGAGATTTCAATACATAAATACTTATACAAAATATATTAATGCAAGAAAATCTCTATTGTCTGCATGCTGACTCGAGCTATAGTTTCCTGGGGCAATCCTGCCTACTGCTTTGTACCTGCGATACATGCTAAAATGGGTCAGCTAACGCTGGTGAGCTCACAGGTTTGAGTATCAAATAAGTTGTGTGAACCGCAAGATTTAAATAGTTGATTTGCATCCAGCAAATGATAGTGGTAACAGTATACAGCCATGAGCACATAGTTGAGCTTAACTCGTGGGTCAGGACACAGCCTGAGCGTTTTCGCCTCCACGGATGCCTAATCAACATCCGTCTTCCTTAAATATTAGTACGTCCGTTTACCCGGTTAGTGCTTGCTAACCCGGACGAGGTGGGTCAATCCTATATGGTACCATATACTAATATTCACGCTACAAATGTATTAACAACTATGCTGATGGAGGGCTTTAAAAGATTAGTTGTGTAAAACTCATGTAGTACATGTAAAAGTTATACTTGCGTTCACGCGTTAAAACAAGCAACATATCACACCCCTGAGTAAAAATAGTAAAAGAGGGGCTATGAGACTCACCTGAGTCTTTAGAGTTTATATCAATAAACTGAGATTGATGAGTCGGGAATCGAAGTCCAACGACTTGTAACCTGAGGGTGTCCACGACACGTGATGGTTATAAACATATGAAGGCATCTCATAAGACTACCTTGTAGTTGTTTGTCCAACTAGAATGTCCAAATGATTACAATTTGGTTGATTGTTTAAGTGTTTGAAAATGTGTACGGCCCGTTGGTGATTGTTGGTAATAATAATATTATCATTATTCTTGAAAAACGTGTCCCAAAGTGTTTTAGAAGTCATGTCGCATTCGTGTTTGATGTTGTACAAGTTTAACACGTTGTGTGAAAGTTTAGATGTAACACGGTTACTCGGGAACCTAGGGTAAGGGCGAAGCCCGTTAATGACGGGGGTCCGGGGGCAGCGCCCCTGGTAGCGGGGTCCAAGGGGCGGCAGCCCCTGGCGGGGTCCAAGGGGCAGAGCCCCTGGCTGGGGTCGAGCTGGACTTGAATTTGGGTGAAATCAGGTGATAAAATTTTTGGTCTCGGCCCTTAGTAAAATTTGTGTTTTCTTGGTTCTGTTATCTGCGACATTGTGTGCGACGTAGGTGGTTATCTCGCAGGTCTTGACTGCGACATTGGTCATGACGTCGCTAAGTGCGACGTCGCAATTTAGTGCGACGTTGAGTCTGATGTCGCTATGTGCGACGTTGTTGGTCTTTGCGACGTAGGGGTCGATGTCGCTATGTGCGATGTCGCAATTTAGTGCGATGTTGATGTTGATGTCGCACCATGCGACATTGTGAGAGGTTCTGCGACGTAGTAGCTGACGTCGCATAAAGTCTGGTCCGAAAGCGACGTTACGGTCTAATGGCCGGAATTTGTGTCGAAAACGAGTTTTCCGGCCACCGTTCGGTCCAAATCTTTTACCCAACCCTTATTTGGACATTTTGAGCTTATATAAACAATTTTTATGTAAAAATAAACGAAATCGAAGAGTTTCAAGATTTGTCGGAAACTTACAAATCGTCTCGCGGAGAATCCGGAAAGATAGAAATGTAGATCCTTGCGAGATGAGTCTTTTTCTCCAAACGAGCGAGGTGATTTGAGGCGTTTTTGTGGTGTTATTTTGTGGTGGAAGATGGTGGTGGAAATGGTGGACATTTTGAAAGAAAAAGAGAAGGGGGAGAAAAGAGAAAGAGTAAAGTGAGGGTGGGGAGGTGATGACCTCACCCTTTGGCAGATTTTTGGGTGGGGGCCCACCCATGTGTGGGTCTCCACTTTTAGCTCCGTGTATTCGCGCTCCGTGCGGTGTTCGTTTCCCCGATCGTTAATCGTGAAATAATTATTTTAAGTGTTTAAAATGCAAGTTTTAAAGAAGACGAAAGTTAATTAAATAAATTTATTGGAGTATTTTATCAATTACTTAATAATTCAATTGGCCTCGTTTGTTTACGCGTTTAATATCTAAGTCATGCAGGCTTTTAGTTGTACGATACGAAACATGTATGAATTATCATCAAAATACTACTTTAGATATAATAGCGTTATTAAATAATGTTATCTTATTTAATAATTTTGTTCACCAACGTCCGTATAAAACTGAATCGAATTACATTCGATTTAAATTGCGTACGATTTAATCAAATCGCAAAAAAATATTGTATATATTCATCAATATAAAATCCGATACATTAATTAGCCTAACATAGAACTAATTACATGTATTAACAGTTGATTAGGCACTAATCATTAGTCCTAATTTGGCGGGTGTTACAGAATACGACTTTGTTTGAGTTGTTTGACCTCACGGTCCATGATTTCGGCGGGTTCTTCAACAAAATGAAGCTTGTCGTCAATACGAATTTGATCGAGTGGAATGATAAGTGTCTCATCAGACAGACACTTCTTTAAATTTGAAATGTGAAAAGTGGGATGCACACTGCTGAGCTCGGATGGCAGCTGCAATCGATATGCCACTGGACCTACCCTCTCGAGGATCTCGAATGGTCCAATATATCTGGGATTTAATTTCCCGCGTTTACCGAATCGGATAACACCTTTCCAAGGTGAAACCTTGAGTAGTATTCGATCCCAACCTGGAATTCGAGTGGTTTGCGTCTCACGTCAGCATAAATTTTCTGACGATCACGTGCGGCTTTGAGTTTGTTTTGAATCTCGAAGATTTTCTCGGTTGTTTCGTGAATGATCTCAGGACCAGTGAGTTGACTGTCTCCCACTTCGGTCCAACAGATAGGTGATCGGCACTTACGATCGTAGAGTGCCTCGAAAGGTGCAGCCTTAATGCTAGTGTGATAGCTGTTGTTGTACGAAAACTCGCACAATGGTAGATGTTTTTCCCAGTTTACACCGAAGTCAACTACGCAAGCTCGTAGCATGTCTTCCAGTGTTTGAATTGTTCGTTCACTTTGGCCGTCGGTTTGCGGATGGTATGCGGTACTCATATCAAGACGGGTACCCAATGATTTTTGAAGTGATTGCCAAAAGTGAGATGTGAAATGACTATCCCTATCAGAGATAATTGAGATTGGAACACCGTGTCGAGAAACAACCTCTTTGATGTAGATTTGTGTAAGGCGTTCTATTTTGTCGGTTTCCTTGATTGCCAGAAAATGGGCAGACTTTGTGAGACGATCGACGATCACCCAAATGGTATCGCAACCGCTCGATGACTTTGGTAGTTTGGTTATGAAATCCATGGCAATTTGTTCCCATTTCCATTCAGGAATGCTGGGTTGTTAGAGTAAACCAGAAGGTTTTTGGTATTCAGCTTTGACTTTGAGCAAGTAAGACACTTGCTGACGTATGTAGCGATTTCAGCTTTCATATTCGGCCACCAATAGAATTCCTTGATGCCGTGATACATTTTGTCGGATCCAGGATGGATAGAATATTTGGACTTGTGAGCTTCATCCATCACCAAGTCTTGTAGGTTTCCAAAACTGGGTAACCAGATTCGGTTTGAGAAATACCTAATCCCGTTAGGCTTGATTTCGAATTGTTTGTCCATGCCTCGCAAGGCTTCGTTTTTGATGTTATCGGTTTTTAGAGCTTCGAGTTGAGCAGTGAGAATCTGAATGTTCAGATCATTATGAATAGTTATGCTGAGGGCTCGGACTCGAAGTGGTTTCGTTTGTTCTTTTCGACTAAGGGCATCGGCAACAACATTTGCTTTGCCCGGATGGTATTTGATCTCACAGTCGTAGTCGGTAAGTAATTCGACCCACCGACGTTGTCTCATGTTGAGATCCTTCTGATCGAATATGTGTTGGAGACTTTTGTGGTCGGTAAAGATTGTGCACTTAGTGCCATAGAGGTAATGTCTCCAGATTTTGAGGGCAAAGACGACAGCTCCTAGCTTGAGATCGTGGGTGGTATAGTTCTTTTCATGGATTTTGAGCTGTCGTGAAGCATAAGCAATAACTTTTTCTCGTTGCATCAGCACACAACCGAGACCTTGATGAGAAGCATCGCAGTATACCACGAAGTCATCGGTGCCTTCGGGTAAGGATAGAATCGGAGCACTGCAAAGCTTTTGTTTCAGAAGTTGAAATGCTGACTCCTGTTTATTAGTCCAATCGAACTTTTTGTCTTTCTGAGTCAAGGTTGTGAGTGGTTGAGCTATTTTTGAGAAATTTTCAATGAATCGCCGATAATACCCGACAAGACCCAAGAATTGACGTACTTCAGTTGGAGATGTTGGTGCTTGCCAGCACTTGATGGCCTCGATTTTTGATGGATCGACATGGATTCCTTGACTATTAACAACATGTCCAAGGAATTGAACGGATTGTATCCAGAACTCACACTTTGAGAATTTGGCGTAAAGCTCTTCGTGTTTAAGTAGTTCTAGAATGGTTTTGAGGTGTTGCGCGTGTTCCTGTTCACATCGCGAGTATATGAGAATGTCGTCAATGAAGACAATGACAAACTTGTCGAGATATGGTTTGCACACCCGATTCATAAGATCCATGAATACAGCCGGTGCGTTAGTTAGGCCGAATGGCATTACTTGAAATTCATAATGCCCGTAACGAGTTCGGAAAGAAGTTTTCGGGATATCAATGTCGCGAACTCGAAGTTGATGGTAACCTGACCGAAGATCGATCTTTGAATAAATACTTGACTCTTGTAGTTGGTCAAACAGGTCATCAATACGAGGAAGTGGATAACAGTTCTTGACGGTTAGTTTGTTCAACTCACGATAATCGATGCACATTCGGAAAGAACCGTCTTTCTTTTTGACAAATAGGACCGGAGCTCCCCAAGGTGAAGAACTCGGTCGAATGAATCCTCTATCCAGGAGTTCCTGTAATTGGGTGAACAGTTCCTGAAGTTCGGATGGGGCTAATCGGTATGGTGCTCGGGCCACGGGTGTAGCACCTGGCACGAGATCGATTGAGAACTCAACCTGTCTTGGCGGTGGCAAACCAGGCAGTTCTTCGGGAAAGACTTCTGGGAAGTCTCGAATGATGGGTACATCCTCAAGTCGCTTCTCCTCCGACTTTTTCTCCATGATGTGTGCGAGGATTGCTGGATAACCTTTTCTCAGGAATTTCCGAGTTTTTAAGCAAGATATGACGTTTAGTCTCGTCCCACCGGTCTCCCCCTGTATGACCAAGGTTCTACCGACGGCGAGAGGTATACAAACGAGTTTATCTTAACAAATGATTTCAGCGCGATGTTTGGACAACCAGTCCATTCCAATGATGACGTCGAAACTTCCAATTTTAACAGGCATAAGATCGATTGAAAAGATTTCGTTGGCTAGGTTTAAAGTGCAATTAGGTATCACACTATTGGTTTCTATGAGTTTACCATTGGCAAGTTCTACGGTGTACTTAACATCTAAGGCAATTGGGGTGATGTCAAGTAGTGGGCAAAACTCATCAGAAATAAAGCTTCTATCGGCACCAGTATCAAATAGAATAGAAGCAGTTAAGTTGTTGAGGAGGAACATACCCGTGACCACATTCGGGTCCTGACGGGCATCCCCAGAATTGAGTACAAACGCTCTTCCCCTTGCGTTGTTGTTGTTGTTGTTGTTGCCCTTGTTCTTGTTTTTAGGACATTCGTTCTTGAAGTGTCCTGTTTCTCCACACCCAAAGCAGGATTTGGGTTGGTTGGAATTGTTGCGAGAGGTGTTGTTGTTGGATTTGGGGGCTCGGCAATCCCGGGTCAAGTGCCCGTACCTCCTGCAGTTGTTGCAGGGAGTACTGCATGGACCATCGTGGTGGTAGTTACACTTGGAACAATATGGCTTGTCCCCAGTGTAAGCACGTTTGGTTTCAGAATTGGTATTGTAAACTTGGATGGTGTTTGATTTCTTGTTCTGGTTGTTTTGGTGTTCGGAAGGTTTGCATTTGTTGTTGTTGGAGGAGGATGTATTGGATTTCTCACGGCTGATAACCATTGCCATGAGTTCATGTGCTAGCCGGATAGCACTTTCAGTAGTGGTTGGCTTGGATGAAGCGACGTTCCCTTGGATATTTTCCGGGAGGCCGCGGATGTAACTTTTGATGCTCTTCTCCTCCGGATCAACCAAACCCGGGCATAACAGTGCAAATTGCTGGAATTTGGTGGTATATCCAGCGATGTCAGTTCCCTGCATAGTCAGGTGCCAGAACTCTTCTTCCAACCGATGTAGTTCTTCTTCAGGGCAGTATTTTTCCCTTAGCTTCTTCTTCAATTCAGCCCAGGGGAGTTGGTTTGCTATTTCGATGCCTACAGAGTTGGCGTGGGTGTTCCACCGCGTAAGTGCACCTTCCTGAAAGGTGTAGGCAGCAAATTTGACTTTGTTATCCTCCGTGCAGTTACAGAGGTTGAAGACGGATTCCATACGTTCAATCCATCTGACTAGACCAATGGCACCTTCTGTGCCCTTGAAGTAAAGTGGTTTGCAGCTGAGAAAATCCTTGTAGGAACAAGGCTTGATGACAGGAGTATTGACTGGGGTTTCGTCATTGTTTTGTGAGTTTCGGGGTGAATCCCGAGCAGCCAATGCATCGGCCACAGCTCGAGATACGACAGCAGCAAGTTCGGCATCACTGTAACTTTTCCTCTTTGGCGGCATGATTCTTCAAGAAAGAACGAGAGGTACATAAGAAATTGTACCAGGATGATAATTATGATAGATGTATATATGTAGGAATGGTAATATACAACATCACAGAGTAACAATCATATTGTAGAAATAACGAAAGAAATTGTCAATTCATGATACGAAGTCAAACGATTACAGACAATTTCTAGTTAGAGGTTTCAAAAGTTACAGACTTAGAAGTTTTACGAAAGTTCCGGGAATTGTTACATCCGGTCGAATTACATAGGTCCTATGAAAGCATAATAAAGTACAGATTTAGCCTAAGTTAATCCTGATGTAGATTGAGTTGTGGCAGTAATGTGGTGAGACGGTCCACAGATTCTGCAAGTCTGCTAACCAGGCAGAGGGCATCCTCGGTTTCCCTTAGACGTGTCTCGCACTGGTTCAGCCTTGATTGTAGGACAGAAATTTCGTTTCGGTTACCAATCACTTGATTGTGGACAACCTCCATGGTTTCGACGGTTTCACCCAGACGATTGTCAAGGGTGTTCACGTGGTTGATTGTATGTTCATGATCCTCGGAGACTTGATTGATGCGTTCAAGTGATGTGAGTCTCCAGTTTTTGTTGGTTTCTTGGAGTTCGATATCCATAGTATCAAGTCGTTGTTCGTGTCGGTGTAGCCTAGTGGCTAAATCTGACAAAGTGAAGTGAATGGGGTATGGGTCAACTCGAGGCAACCTGGTGTTCCTCCTAGCTACCCTTGGATTACGCGATCCATACGGATGAGAGCGTGATGAATTGGGTGGTGTGTTTGCCATTCTGAGACAAAGCGTTAGAAAAAGTGAGGCCTATATTCATATAATACATATATAATATAGCCTAAGATATTGAGTCGTGAGAGAGGCCTATCTATGTATATATATATATCACATAATAGCCTAAAGTGTCTAACACAGACATATTTGAGTCCCGGTTCTCTCGAGGTCAGAGTCAACTAGTGTATCCTGTTCAGTCATGACTCCTTTCAGATCTCACATCATATTCTTTTAATTGTACATAGTTGATCAGGCTATGTTAAATTAAACCAATACAATGCAGTCACTGAACCTAATCATACTTAATAAGGAATACTGCCTAACGGTCATAGTCTAGGCCCACTAAATGCAACCTAGTTCAATATAACCTTAGGCTCTGATACCAATCTGTAACACCCCCAAATATGTCGTTTAGCGGAAGCAGGATTTGGGTGTTACTAATCAATAATCAAAGCACAGAGATTAATAGTAAACGACCACTACATGCGTCGTTTTACATTTAAATTGATAAAATAAAAGTTTACATCAAAGTATCGTTTACATTAGCTCCTTTTGAAATTGAGAGATTTAAGTACATAATTAAACTATACAAAATATAATAATGCAGCTAAAATCTCTGATTGTTTGCATGCTGACTCGAGCTAATAAATCTTGATTGAGCAGTCCAACCTACTGCTGGTCACCTGTGATACATGCTAAAATGGGTCAGCGAAACGCTGGTGAGCTCACAGGTTTGTATATCAACATATATTTGTATGAACCGCAAGATTTTATAATTGAATTTAAAATACAATTAAGCAAAATAAAAGTTATACAGCCATGAGCACATAGTCTGAGCTTAACTTGAGTGTCAGGTCCAATTAAGGAAACCTAACTGAGTTGCCTCCTACGAGTGCCTAATCCACACTCGTCTTCCCAAATGCTAATACGTCCGTTTGACCAGTTAGTGCGTGCTAACCCGGACGAGGATTGTCAATCCTATATGATATCATATACTAACATTCACGCTACAGATGTATTACCAGACTATGCTATGGAGGGCTTTAGTGATTAGTTGAAAACAACTCATGTAGTATTTGATTGATTGGCACTTGCGTTCAACTTGTAAAATAAAACGAGCAATAATATCACACCCCTGATTGAAAAACAGTAAAATAGGGGCCATGAGACTCACCTGAGCCTTGAGTGTCTATTAAAATAACTTGAATTGATTAACTGTGAATTGATGTCCGAAGACTTGTAACCTGTCGGGCGTTCAAAACGCATAATGTTATATGAGTGAGTAGATGTCTCAACAGACCATCTATGTTTGTTGTCCAACAATTTGTTATGTCCAAATGTTTGATTGCTCAACTTGGTTTATCAAAAACGTGTACGACCCGTTGGTGAAAGTTTGTAATAATAATTCTTTAAGATATTATCATTAATTATGTGTCATCGTATACATTGTTACATTATGTATCATGTGTGGTTATAAGTGATTACCCATGTTCAATATTAGTGAAGAAACAAATCCCATAAATTATGTCTTTAGCGACACTAGTAGCGACACTAGTGTCAGTGTCGCATGTCATGCGACACTAGGGTAAGTGTCGCAGTGTATGCGAGTGTCGCAGGTCATACGACACTAAGGTCAATATTACAGTGAGTTTATGCGACACTAGGATCTGTGTCGCATTATGGTCAGTGTCGTAGTGAGGTTATGCGACATTAGGGTCAGTGTCGCATGTTCAAACAAATTTCAATAAGTAGCGACACTAATAGCGACACTATAGTAGTGTCGCAGGTCATGCGACACTAGTGTTTGGCCAAATTTCTATTTTTAGCCCAAGTGTATCCAAGTGTCGGTTTTTCATTCGGGAAACTTTCCAAAATTAGTTTTTGGTCCAAGTTATTAACTAATTCAACCAAACCCATTTTTGTTACCACTTTCCAAATATAGTAAGTTTTTCGAAAACTAGTCACTTTTGTTGACTTGGTCAAACTTACTCGGTTTGACCCAAAACTTTCACCCAACCCAAATATTAGTTTATAGAGTCTAAATAAATTGTCGGTTTGTGTCCAAGTTCACCAAGAGTGTCGGTTCTTATAAAAGTTCCAAATATTCAAGATTTCACATTTTCGACTTTTTGTAGGTATATTTCGCCAAATGTTTTACCAATTTCTGGTCCAAGTCAAGTCTCACACTTTTTATCAACTGATCTTTTATGTGTGTAGTGTCTAACATATATTTTTCCAAGAGTCTTAAGTCCATGATCATAGAGAAACAATTTAATTAGTCATACATAGTTCAGTTTCTGCTTTTAGTCAGGTCAGTCCCAAAGATTGATAAATAGAGAAAAATACGTTCGGATCTGGTAAAAACGTAAAACATGAAAGTTGTAGATCTTTTGAATACGCAAATTTTAAAAAACAATGCATCTTCTAACTCTTCCTAGAACTCAAGTTATGACATTTTTAGTAATCTGTGTTTTTCTGGACAGATTGTGTGTTCTTTGTGAAAAATTCATAAAAACGTATTTTAAGCTTATATTTGGACATAATCTTGTTAGTTGAGCTTTATAACATGTAAATAAACAATATGAAAGTAAGAAAGAGTTTCCTTACAAAGATTTTGATGGAAATGAGATGAGGAGAAAGAGGAGTTGTTGTTGAGCTTGTGTTCTTTGTAGAATAGTGACTTTGATGGTGGTGGTGCTATGGTGGTTTATGGTAGTCTTGTGGTGGTTTGAGGGTGGAGAAAAGGCTGAGTTTTCTCTGGATTTTGAGAGATAATTGTGTGTGTTTTTGAGAGAAATGAGATTGAAGTGTTGAATGGAAATGAGATGAGTGGAGGGTGATGTAGTATTCCACTAACTCAACACTTGCATGAAGTGTTAGTGGCTCATGTGGGTGGTGACCACATGGGATCACATGGGGCATGAGGGGGCTGGCCTAGGGGGCCCACACAAGGGTATTTTGGTCATTTTCTTGTTCCCAATTTAATTTATCGCGTTTTATGTTCGTTTGCTTGTTCGGTTTGGTGTTAAACGTTTAATACGCGTTTTTAAGTAACGATTTAAATTTCAATACTTTCACTTGAAGTGTTCTTTCTAAATACTTGGAAAAACATTTATATAGATGATTCGTTAATCTAGGGATCTCGATTGTTCGTTGTACGGATTTTAAATCACGTAACTGTTGTTTGTACGATACGAATTGATTACAAAGTATTATTATCAAGATAATATTTTGGAAAAGATAGTGTTATTAAATAATGTTATATTATTTAATAAAATTGTTTCACCAACGTCCGTATTTAATTGAATCGAAATACCTTCGATTTGAAACTTGTACGATTTAATCAAATCGCATAATTGTATATATTCATCAATATATAATTTGATACATTAATTAGCCTAACACGGAACTAATTACATGTATTAACTATTGATTAGGCACTAATTACTAGCCCTAATTTGACGGGTGTCACATTTACCGCCTGTCCCTGCGGGGTTGTTAGTGTGGAATTTGGAGGGGATTAACTCCAATTTGAACGAAAGGCATCAAAGCCATGGAGATGATGCCCGTTTTATACGATCTTTGTGAAAATGCTTCGTTGCATGTGCGCACTTATCGCCAAGAGGCCATCCTGTTTGCACTTGGGGTGAGCCAGAGCTGGAAGCCCGACACGATTAAGCCCATATTCAAGAGGAACGGAGAGGGTACGGGTGCATCGTAGTCACATGCTTACTAATCGATTTTTAGATAGGATTTGTTCTTTTTGTTGCATTGATTGGGAGATAATACTGACATTAATAACGTTGTTGCTTGTAATTTGCTGTAATGGAGGTTGTCAACTTGCTATCTGATGAGGAGTTTGATGATGTGAAAGTTGGGAGGGAGGGTGTTAACGAGGATGAGTTGAGTGAGTTGGATGAAGATTTGGCGCACGATCAAGGGCCGCTGGATGCTGAGGGTAGATCGGGCTCTAGAGCTATCAATGAGGGGTGGGCCTGCAGAGTCAGCCTTGACCAGATCCAGAATACCTAGGGCTCAGAAGTCATTAGGCAAGAGAAAGATGTTTACTGCAAGAGATCTGGCAAGGATGAAACTGCCGGAATTTGAAGAGGGGTCAAAGGCGGGATGTTCATCAGCTTTTGTTGGTCAGAAAGATTCGTCTGATACAGGTGAGTTATTTCGAAGTTGTGCCTCCTGAGGCGGAACAACATTCTTATCCTAGATTTTCATTGTGTTACGTTGATAGGTTATTTCCTAAGGGATGAAGACAAAAGTAATGGAGGGGATAACACTCAATGGCCCGAAAACTTGGAGTTGGAAGATTTGCCTCATGTCAACAAATTAGAGGCGTCAGGGTTGGGCACCTTTAATGTTGATCCTGCTGATGACGCACAGCCGTGGATCTCGTTAGGGAAAAGTTCGGCGCAGCGTGTCCCATCCTTGGTTAAAGTTGGTGAAGAGACTACCATGGCTGTTGACCCTAAGGTTGTTGGAGGACAAGTTTCTGTTGGTCCTGCAGATGTTGGCAAGTATCTGGATGAGCTGTTGCCTCCTGATGACGCTGGGCAATTGTAGAAGGTTCCCGATGCTGATGATTTCACTCGTAGTGATAGGGTTTTCTTTCAACATCTTTCCTGGGTTTTAGATGCTCGCCGCAGGTACAGATCTCTGTTCCAAGACTGTGGATTGCTCCGAAGCAAGTTGGAGTCAGAGCAATTGAGCTTGCAGGATTTGAAGCTGGAGTTATCCGATTTAAAAATGGAAAAAAAAAGATCATGGTCAAACCAGTCAAACAAGGTTATTGAGCTCAGGGCCGCCAGTCAGTCACGTGAAGACACCATTGCTGAGATGAAGTTGGCTACCGTGGGGTACGCTTCTGATTTGCTCTCCAGGGATAAGCAAATAGTAGAGTTGAAGGAACAGCTTACTATGAGGGATGATCAAGTTGCTGCCAAGGACGAGCATATCGCTGCCTTGGTGCAGAGAAATGCTTCTTTGAGTGAATCTCTTGCATGTATCCAATATCTTGTCCGGTCTGAGAGGGAGGCTAAGGAGTTTGCCATCAGTGAATTCAAGAAGTTGCATGCTGGGTTGGAATCTATTGCTGCAAAGGTGTTGAGGGACCCAAGTGTTACGGATTCGTTCACTGCATATGTTGAGGGGTTGAAGGAGTACGGGTCCCACCGTGCTGCATTAGTGGCCCAAAAAGCATTTGTGGAGGACCCTGCGAAAATGCCGCCAGACCTGTAGCAGATGATATGGCCCGACTGCCGCGAAAGGGTGAAGGCATCATTTGACGGCATACATCAAGTCATGTCCGTTTATGTTATGAAGTTGGTGGGTAACTGTAACACCCCTCATTCTTATTATTATTATAACATGATTTATGACGGAAGCGTATAATTTAAAATATACTTCGTTATTAATTAACACAGATAATGTACACAACCTGTTTAAAACTTTCATACATAACCATTTTAAACATGAAAATCAACATTTACAATACTACACGAAGGGGTATTATATTGTACCAAACTTTAGTTTATAACAAAATTTTATCAGAGTAGCACGACTGTCAAACATTCCCTGCCAATGGCAGTAGTTTCCTGCAACCCACATTTCCAAAATATAACCTGTAGGAAGTAAAATAAGGGATTAGCACAAAGCTAAGTGAATGAATTCATCACACACAACTCAACTTAGCTTAACCACCTGTTTACCCCAAACAGCCGTAAACATGTATTACAACTAGTCAACAATATAGTAATGAGGATCGGTGGCTCTAGGAATACCATAATACCCGGGTGGTTCCCAAGAACACTTATCCAACCATATCCGTTTGGCCATAACGGACGAGACCGATGACTAGTGGTTACTATACTTAGACACAGGTTCTATACACACAACAAATGAAGCAAGACCCTGTGTCATTCACACAACAACCAACTAGCCCAACCAACCAGTTCAACCTGTTGACCTCATTAACAACTGATGCCCGAAGGCCACACATAGCACGCAGATTTATAATCAACTATGCACAATAAATACATCATATCTACGTTTATTTGTTGCAACCAAATAGTTACAACTAAATCAAATGGTGAGTTCCAAATTCACTCACCAATACCTTTGTCTTCACAAACTCAGAATCCAGGGATCACTTATCTTTTGGAGGATCTGAGAATCAACAATCAGATATAAGTTAGTAATCCGAATCAACAATACTTAACTTATATCAATTCATAACACTAGAAACTTAACATAATTGACATCCAATTTACAATTTCTTAATTATGTATTAGTAATTTCAATGTAGTTATCATCATATACTGATACTTGTTTATCAATGTTACATCATATAACAAAGCAATTGACATTAACAATTAACCATTAAAAGAGATGCTGGAATGGCTCATGACCCGCCGGCTGGGTCAAGGACCCACCAGTTTCACACACAAGCCGCCGGCTTAACCCACCTAGCCGCCGGGTATTTTAAGTTTTATGTTAACAGAACTCAATTGAGTTTTAAAGCGTCCAGCAACAGCCGGGTAGGGTGGTTAACCCTCCGGTCCAATGGTTCAAGCCGCCGTCTAGGGTTGCTTACCCGCCGGCTAGCCAGTGTTCACAACGAAGCCGCCGGTTTGGGTGTGCTACCCGCCGGCTTGTTCTTCGTTTCTACAACAACAGCAGCAGCAGAATAGTCTAACTCTGCACGAATACTAACTTGCCAAATCCAATTTTCCAAGTACCAATCAGTTAAAACAAGTTTCTAACAATAAAGGAGTGTCATCGGGAAACACTTCCGGATATTCAGACACAACTGGAACATCGGAAACAGACTTCTTTTCTAATTTGGCATCAATGACGTAAGCTAGGTACGACTCACAACCTTTAGACAACGACTTCCTAGCTTTCATCATGGAAATCAAAGAAATACACCCACTATCCCGTTCTCCACGAGCCACAACGTATGACTCTTCAGAGATTGGGATTCTAATCAGCTTATGGTGGCAATCTATACTTGCTTTAAACTGACTTAACCAATCCATGCCAATAATCACATCAAAACTTGGAATCGGCATTAACAGAAATGAAATTGGAAAAGTCACCGAGGTGGTAACAGGAACTAGTTTGCCACTAACAATCTCTACTTCTAAGGGCTTAGTTATTATAGTAGGGATCAGTTTCAACTTATTACAGAAACACACAGATATAAAAGAACAATTTGCTCCAGAATCAAATAATACACGAGCCGGTACAGAGTTTATAAGAAAAGTACCAGTAATCACATCATCTGTGTGGACAGCCTCATCGACTGTCATCTGAAAAGCCCTACTCGTCGCTGGCGGAGGATTCTTCCGCTTTTGACCGGAAGATGACGAACTCCCGACCGAACCAGAACTCTGTCTTCCTGCCTCAGGAAATTGACCAACCCGATGTCCCTCTTTCTTACAATTCCAGCACACAAAATTAGGATACCTGCAATTTCTGAGGTCGTGCCCAAGCTCACCACATTTAAGGCATTTATTTGTCTGAGGAGTACATTGACCAGAATGCCTTGACTTACAAGAATTACACCAATTAGAACCTCCAGAGAAACCACTTTTGCTTCCAGATGAACCACTTCTATTATTAAATCTTTGACTCTGACGATTGCCCTGCCACCTGGACTTTCCTTTACCCGAAAAATCTGTTCTAGCTCTTGGAAAAGAAGAAGAAGTACTTCTCGCTTGAGATTCTTGAAAACCTCTAATGTCACTATCAACCGAACGTGCAAGAGTAAACGCTTGGGATAAATTACTAGCTAACCTTACTGTAGTACGATAACTATGAGGTAAGGTTTCCACAAACTGCTCTATTCTGGTTTTCTCATCGGGAACCCAATGCTGTACAAACCGTAGTTTTTCCGAAAACTATGTGATTAACTCATCGATAGTCATCTTATCGGTTAATTGAAGATTCACAAACTCTCTTCTAATACGTGCCATCTCAAAGTCTGAACAATATTGATTACAAACAGCTTGATGAAAATCAGGCCATCTAATAGCTTCTTTCTGCTGTTGAGTCAAATGACCAGTAATAGAGTCCCACCAAACCATGGCTTCGTCTTTTAAACATTGAATAGCGTAAAACACTTTAGATTCTTCTTCACAGCGAGTAACATCAAATTTCCGTTCCATATCTCTCAACCAATTTAAAGTTACTGATGGATTGGTACTACCTCTAAACTCTGGTGGTTTACTTGCCATAAAAGTTTTGAATGAACACTGTTTATTTGACTGAAAAGGAGGAATATTACCAAACACAACTATTTGTTGCTGAGAACGTTGCTGAGATGATGCAGTTTTAGCCTGTCTTTTAAATTCTCTGAGATTAATCACCTCATCTTCTAACTGAAAAAGATAATCATCTCTATTTGATTCTTCACGAGAAGAAATAGAAGTACCCTCATGATCATGTCTCTCATTATGAATATCTGGAAGAGGAACATCGATCCGTGAGGCATTATTAGGGTTGGTGGTCGGTTGCTCTTTATCTGCCATATCTGTATTTAACACAATAACTTGAAACTTGTTAATCGTTAGCACTTATCTACTAACAGATTCACATACAATGCTAAATCCCATACCCTGAAATGTTTGACATAACATACTCTAGATTTGGGATTGAACACTTTACAATGCTCATTTCACCCAAATCTATGTTCTGATACCAGCTTGTAACACCCCTCATTCATATTATTATTATAACATGATTTATGACGGAAGCGTATAATTTAAAATATACTTCGTTATTAATTGTAACAACCGCCAAATTTATGACTTTGGATTAGAGCCTAAACTACTTGTTATTTCATGTATTTAGTTTTGTATTAATCGAAATATACGAGACTCTTGTGAGACTACCTACGCGCGTACGTAATTCGTTTAAATCATACACTTAATAAACGGACGAGATCTTATAAAAATCTAGATCGGACGTTGGTGACAAAAACTTCTAAATAATTTGGGATTGACCGAACAAACCTTACTTGCTTTAATATATTTTGTAAATATACTACACGTATCTAGTATCGTTTAAAAACATACCGAACGTGACGAGATCACACAAAACGCGCCTAACAATGAAAAGTAATTAAATATTATATTTTTATAACTCATTATTAAGTATTATGATAAAATACTTCGGGAACACTTTAACAAATAGCGCGAAACAACATTTAAACAATTACGGGATTTAACCGACAATGACCCACGATATGAAAACTCGGAAACACCAACCCGCGAGCCGAGACCCAAGTGGGTCGGCTCAGACCCGCGGACCCAACCCAAACCGACCCACGACCCATCCCTTTTTTTTAAAACCCTTTGTCCTCTTAATTCTTCATTTCACACTAAACACACATACACACACTTTCTCTCCTTCTCACTCCCCATTTACAGCCCCAAACCATCTCCAAACGTCACCCAAAACCCATCATCCCGCAGAGTGGATTCAAGAAGAAACGATCACCATCTTGAGCTCTCCATCTTCATCTCCTCCATTCGCGATTCCATGGTAAGGAACTTCAAAACCCTTTTAAATTACTTAGGAAACTTTTATTTACATGCTAGAATGTTACTCAACAAAGATTTGCCCAAAAATCGACTTAAAAATGCGTTTTTATGAAAAAGTGTTCGAACAGCTCGTCCTGCGAACCGAGATCCGTTCGTCCTGCGAGGCGAGCCCAATTGCGAACCGAAGATTGAACTCGCGAACCCAACGACGAACCGAACCGACCTGCGAGTTGACTTGCGAGTCGACCTGCAAGTTGACTTGCGAGTCGACCTGCGAGTTGACTTGCGAGTCGACCTGCGAGGTGACTTGCGAGTCGACCTGCGAGTTGACTTGCGAGTCGACTTGCGAACCGAACCTTGTGTTGCGAACTGAGTTCAGTTCGCAGCCTACTGCCTTGCGAGCCGAACTCGGCTCGCACCGCGAACTCAATTCGCACCACTATTTCAGCCCATAACCCGACTTGACAAATTATCCGAATTTAAATTCTAGATACGATCTTTAATAAAACAGTATACATAATAATACCACTCCCGGACTATTTTTACAAACCGTCACCAACGGGCCATACTTGTTTTCAAAATACAAACGGTTTACTGTTGGGATCTGAGCAAAACTGGACAAGTATTGAAGACTAGCCACTGTTCGCTTTATTGCTAGCCGCTGTTATTGATGAAGCAGTACCACTGCTTAAAGAGTGCTAGCCACTGCCAGAAGAAGTAAAAGTGCTAACCACTGTCAGAAGAAGTAAAGGTCTATCCACTGCTAGTATAGTTAAGCAGTGTCACTGTTAGTATGTGTCTGTAAAGGGAACTTACTACCACTGTTGGTACAAAGTAGGTTATTCCCACTGTTAGTATATAGAAATCTGTTAGAGATATTTATGGAATAAATTTGAATTCCATAAATATAGGAGATTGTTTAGCAGGACTCTATGTGTTATAAATAGAGATCCTAAACCTAGTTTTAGGTTAAGAGTTTTAGCACAGCTTCAAGGTTTTGTAACCCTAATACAAATCAGTGTATTCGTCTTATATCATTAATAAGATTGAAGCTTTTTATATCTCTGTTCTTGTTATTCATATTGATCTTTATTATATTACTAAGTGTTATTCCGCAAACTTCTTAGTAATCATTCAAAACTTTGTTAGTCTAATAACTTTATTAGATCGATCTGGGTTTTACAAGTGGTATCAGAGCGGTTGGTTAAGTTTTGAATACAGGAAGATCTAGAATTACTGTTTGATTGATTATTTTCAATATTTGTTATTAAATCAATGGCAGAAAGCAATGAAGGAATACAGGTCACTAAGATTCCATTGCTTAGACCTGATGAGTTTGATCTATGGAAAAACAGAATCAGACAATATATGCTTCTCACAGACTACCAGATGTGGGAAGTGGTTGTTAATGGTCCTCCAGTGACTCTAAACAGTGATGGTGTTCCAATGCCAAGATCACCACCAACAACTGAGGCAGAAAGAAAGGTCAGATCCATTGAGTACAAAGCTTTAAGTACTCTATTGTTATCCATTCCCAATGAATATCAGAGACGGTTTGAAGCATGTCAAGATGCTAAAGTATTGATGGAAGCAATTGAAAAGAGGTTTGGTGGTAATGATAACACCAGAAAGAACAAAAGATCTCTACTTAAACAACAGTATGAGAATTTTAATTCTACAAGATCAGAAACTTTAACACAAACCTTTGATAGGTTTTCTAAACTGGTTGGAGATCTGGAAAATCATCAAGTGAAGATAGATAGAGATGATTTAAACAGGAAGTTTTTGAGGTCCTTGGGTGATGAATGGACTATGTATACTGTTGGGCTAAGACAGAGTGCAGATCTGGAAGCCAAGGAATTAGAAGATATATATAATGATCTGAGAAACTTTGAATCTGAAGTAGAGGGCAAGAAGGGAGGATCAGGGAACAACAACCAAAATTCTGCATTTATGTCTATGGGAGCATTTGGATCTAAAGCTGAGTCATGTCTTAAAGAGTCATCCTATGGGTCTGGAGGAAGTGCATCATTATCTAAGAATTCTAATGATCAAATCTTAGAATCTTTCTTTGCTAGTAATGTGAACTCTTCACTTACTAATGAAGATCTAGATCAATTTGAAGGAGATGATCTAGAAGAAATGGATATTAAACTGCAGATTGCTCTAATCACACAAAGAGCAAAAAGGTTTATGCAAAGAACTGGTAGAAATAACTTTGCACAGAAGAGGAGTGATGCTAGCTGGTTTGACAAAAGCAAGGTTGAATGTTTCAATTGTCACAAGATGGGACATTTTGCTAGGGAGTGCAGAAGCCCAAAGGTTGATCAGAATGAAAGAGGAAATGTCCAAAGAAGTGCAGGTAATGTGGGACAAACTAAGAATGTGCCAATCCAAGATACTTCATCAAATGCACTGGTATCTGTTGATGGATGTGGATGGGATTGGAGTGATCAGGAAGAGCATGAAGTGAAGAATCAATGCTTCATGGCAACTGCAGAATCTGACAAACAATCAGAAGTTCCATATGAGGTACAAATTAAATTATGTTCAACTGTGTGTAAACAAACTGTAAAACATTATAGAGATCATAACCAGAAAGTGTGTGATGAGTTAAAATTATGTGAAATCAAAAGTAAACACACAATCTCTGTAATAGAAAATTTTGAAAAACAGATTCAAGCATTTGAAGAGAATGCAACACAGTTTAAGTATGATATCGAGTATGCTAGGTGGGAGAGAGATACACTTAAAGATCAAGTAGAAGTACTAACTAAGAAACTTACTGAGGTCACATGTGAAAGAGATAGCATAAGACTTAATGTAAGTAACTTAGAAAATGCATCTAAGAGTGTACATAAACTTATCAATTCACAGATTCATGATAAACTTAAAACTGGGTTAGGATACAGTAGTGTACCTCCTCCTTATAACAACAACTACTTTCCTTCAAAAACTGAAATTGATTTAAATTTACTAAAAGAAGGATTGAATGATGATGTTAAAAAGGTTGACCCAGTTAACAGTTTAAAAGACGATGTGAACATTGATGGAGTTGAAATTCATGAGTGGAGTGAGGAAGATGATGAAGAGTGTGTTACATCTGAAGGTGAGGGTAATGTACTGAATAAATCTGTTACACAACCTAGTGAGTATAGCAATCAAGTTACTGGTCTAACTTTAGATCTTAAGGATAAAAAGCTAGAAGAGGGTAAAAGAATGTTCAGTGAAAAGGAGAAATCTAGGATAGAAAATGTAAGACTCACATCTAATATTCCTAGAAAAGTTCAAAGGAAGATTAGAAATGAAGTGAAATCATCTCTTTCTGTGAATCCTGCATCTGCATTGAATAAATGTGATCATTGCAAATGTAAGGATAACTTTTCTTCGTCACAAAATTTTCAAAAACATATTCCCAGAGGTAACCAACGGAATTGGAATCAAATGGTGACTCAAAAACTGGGGAATAATGTTACTGTAATTAAAGAAAAGTTATGCCTTATATGTGGCAGAAATAATCATCTTCAACATGAGTGCTTTCATCATCCAAAAACCTATCAAGCAAATGTGAAAAAGCCATGGACAGCAGTTAATATGGTTAACAAACAAAATTTTAAATCTAAAGTTAATCATACAACTGCTGCTAGGAAGATGAACTATAGGGCAAATCAAGCTATGGTTACTGCAAAAGTTTCTACTGCAGGAACAAAAGCTAAAGATTTAGCCAACAGTGGTACGACTAGAACAGTGGAAAATGCGTTTAAAGCCAACAGTGGAAAGAATTATACCAGTGTTAATCCCTTTACCACTGTTAGACATAACAACAGTGTTTATCCTTTTACCACTGTTAGACATAACAACAGTGATAAGACTAGAACAGTGGAAAAGGTTTTTAAAGCAAACAGTGGAAAGAATTTTACAACTAGTTATGTTAACACTGGTAGAGTAAATAACACTGTCAAGAATACCAACAGTGTTAATTCGTTTACCACTGGTAGAACAAATAATACTGTTAGGTACTATAATAGTGTTAATCACTTTGCCACTGTTAGACATAATAAGTATAATCGTGACACTGTTAGGCATTATAACTATGGTCCTCCAGCTAATACTGTTAGACCAAAATCCACTGTTGAGTCTAAAATTAGTTGGATTTGGACACCTTTTCAATCAAATATGGCAAGCTGTTCAAAATCTAACAATGCATCCAAATCAATAATCTTCAAGAAAGTTGATTACCTTGATGCATCTGGGAAACCAAAAGCCAAATTGGTTTGGGTTCCCAAGAGAAATTAATTTTCTCTGTGTTTGTGTATGTGCAGGGCAAGCCAAGAAGTTTATGGCATATCGACAGTGGCTGCTCAAGGCACATGACTGGAGATAAGGAAAAGCTACAGAACTTCAAATCATTTGATGGTGGATATGTAGCATTTGGAAGCAATCCAAAAGGTGGAAGGATCACAGGCAAAGGAGTAGTTCAAAGTGCAAAGTTAAGCTTTGAAAATGTTTATTATGTGGAACAGTTGAGGTACAATTTGCTAAGTGTGAGTCAGATCACAGATAAAAAGAACCCTGTTCATTTTACTGACACTGAATGTCTTATTCTGTCCAAGGAGTTCAAAATTCCAGAAAATATGATTTTAATGAGAATTCCTAGGCAAGATAATGTCTACAAGTGTGACTTAGCAAACATGGCACCTCAATCTGATTTAAACTGCTTGATTTCTAAAGCAAATTTAAATGAGTCTAATTTGTGGCATAGAAGGATGTGTCACATGAATTACAAAACCATTAATAAACTTGTCAAAAACAAGCTTGTTAGGGGTTTACCTGAGAAGGTCTATTCATGTGATGATCATTGTGTTTCTTGCCTAAAGGGAAAGCAACACAAAACTTCTTTTAAGTCCAAAGCTGTGAATTCAAACTGTACTCCTCTATCCTTATTGCATATGGACTTATTTGGACCAACAAGTATAAGTAGTATGGGAAAAAGATCTTATTGTCTTGTTGTAATCGATGATTATACCAGATTTACATGGGTTTTCTTTCTTATAACAAAAGATGAGACAGGTGAAATACTTAGATCATTTATAACTAAGATTGAGAACCAATTAGATACAAAGGTTAAAATCATCAGGAGTGATAATGGAACAGAGTTTAAAAATTCTGAGATGGATAAATTCTGTGATGAGAAAGGCATTAAGAGAGAATTTAGTGCTCCTAGGACTCCTCAACAAAATGGAGTAGCTGAAAGAAGGAATAGAACACTAATAGAGGCTGCTAGAACTATGCTAGCTGATGCAAAACTTCCTATGTCCTTTTGGGCAGAAGCAGTTAGCACAGCTTGCTATGTTCAGAATAGGGTAACAGTTGTTAAACCTTATTTCAAAACCCCTTATGAGCTGCTGTTTAAGAACAAACCACTGGTCAGTTTCTTAAAATCCTTCGGATGTCCTTGTACTATTTTGAATACCAAAGATCATCTAGGAAAGTTTGAAAGCAAAATAGATGAGGGTGTATTTGTGGGATATTCTGTTCAAAGTAAAGCATATAGAGTGTTCAATCAAAGGACCAGAGTCATAGAAGAATCAATGAATGTCACTTTTAATGAGAATATCATTAATCCTGATGGAAAAGGTCCTAAGTCATTGTTTGATATTGATGCTCTTAACACTGCTTTTAGATATGCAACTGTCAATTTAAGTACAGGTACAAGTACAGGTACCAAAACAGGAACAGAAGAGGTAGCCAGTGAGAAAGAAACAGGGGTGTTCACAGATAGTAATAAAGACTACTTGGAATACATTATATTTCCAATCTGGACTCCTGATCCACCTGAGTTGCTATCTTCTAATCTTCCACAGTCATCTCAGTCCATTGAGATAGAAGAGCAAATTGAAACACCTGTCAATGAAAGTTCAGGGCAGGATGGTAACTTTACCAACTTGGAGATTACCATTCCTGAGACATCAACTTCAAACTTTCATGTACACAAGGATCATCCTTTGGAACAGGTGATTGGTGATATAAATGCTGGTATACAGACTAGACAGCAGTCTACTGTCAATGAAGAAGAAATACATACATCTCTATATGTATGTTTTCTATCACAAATAGAACCTAAGAAAGCAGTAGAAGCTCTTAAACACCCTAGCTGGATTGAGGCAATGCAAGAGGAGTTGCTACAATTCAAGATCCAGAATGTGTGGACTCTTGTTGATCTGCCAAAAGGTAAAAGGGCTATTGGTACCAAATGGATTTTCAAAAACAAGAAGGATGAAAGAGGCATTGTAATAAAGAACAAAGCAAGATTGGTGGCACAGGGATATACACAGGAAGAAGGGATTGATTATGATGATGTTTTTGCTCCTGTTGCAAGGATAGAAGCCATCAGATTATTCTTAGCATTTGCTTCATATAAAGGATTCATAGTGTATCAGATGGATGTCAAGAGTGCTTTTCTGTATGGCACAATTGATGATGAGGTGTATGTGTGTCAACCTCCTGGATTTGAAGATCCTCAATATCCAGATAAAGTTTGCAGATTAGATAAGGCGTTGTATGGTTTGCATCAAGCACCTAGAGCTTGGTATGAGACTCTATCAGTGTATCTGTTAGAGAATGGATTTAAGAGGGGAACCATTGATAAGACACTGTTTATCAAAATGGAGAATAATGACATTTTGTTGGTGCAAATTTATGTTGATGACATCATTTTTGGATCTACAAATGATGGTCTGTGCAAAGAATTTGAGAGGTTAATGCATCAAAAGTTTCAGATGAGTTCAATGGGGGAACTCACCTTCTTCTTAGGACTTCAAGTTAAGCAGAATTCAGATGGCATTTTCATCAATCAAAGCAAGTATGTGAAAGACATTCTTGATAGATTTGGATACTCAGATGCTAAGATAGCTAGCACACCAATGGAGACACACAAGGCATTACATGCAGATCTTGAGGGGGAGGATGTAGATGTACATCTATATAGATCTATGATTGGATCCCTCATGTATCTCACCTCCTCTAGACCAGACATCATGTTTGCTGTGTGTGTGTGTGCTAGATATCAAGCCAATCCCAAGCAATCACATTTATATGCAGTAAAGAGGATCTTTAGATATTTAAAGGGTCAACCACAATTAGGACTTTGGTATCCTAAGAGTTCTTCTTTTGAGCTTAAGGCATATACAGATAGTGATTATGGTGGTGAGAATATGGATAGGAAGTCTACATCAGGGGGTTGTCAATTTCTAGGAGAAAGATTGGTATCCTGGCAATGCAAGAAACAGACCACTGTATCCACTTCTACTGCAGAGGCAGAATATGTTGCTGCATCCAGTTGCTGTGCACAGGTGCTTTGGATACAGAATCAAATGCTGGATTATGGTCTGTCTTTTCTGAATACTCCTATCTATATTGATAATAATTCTGCAATTAGTATTATTAACAATCCTGTTAAGCATTCTAAGACCAAACATATTGAAATTCGTTATCATTTTATACGAGATTGCAATGAAAAGAGATTGATACAAATTTTTAAAATTCATACTGATAATCAATATGCAGATCTGTTCACAAAGGCATTCGATGTGGGTAGATTTACATTTTTGGTTACCAGTATTGGAATGATCAATCTAACCTAATGTATGTTTGGTCGTAGAATAGATACTAACAGTGCTATTGTAAAAAGAACAGTGCATTATGCTCTAAGTGGTTCCCACTGCTAGCTCATAGTAGGTTTTACATGGTACCACTGGTAGCACATTCTAGCCACTGTTTCTTCTACATTTGCCACTGCTTGCAACTGTGTATAGTTTTGCCACTGTTCTCTAGCTAACCACTATGCAGGTTCCTAGCTACTGTCAGAAGACAATGTTATTGATTGGTGCTAACATTTTATTTGTTTTGTTTTCTTTTGATAAAAAAAAAAAAAAAAAAAAAAAAAAAAAAAAAAAAAATTAATTAATTAGTATGCTTAGAAAGTCAAATGCTTGCTACTGCTAGTACTAAGTTTTGGTTACCTTGGTCGGTTGCCACTGCTAGTACTACTAGATGCTGTTAGTTTTCTAAGTAAATTGGAGTGTCTACTAAATTCTGTTTGCCACTGTTAAGGTTGTGTTATGTCTTCCCACTGTTAGTTATATAGAACGTTGCCACTGCTAGTTCATTTTTCTAGGTCATGCCTCTGTTCTTATGACCAACAGTATATAACCTTAGAACACTTCACTTTTTCATTACGCTTTCATATTTTCACAAACTCACAAATACTCTCTGTAAACCCTCCTTGCAAACTGAACATTTACTTCCTTTTTGATCAATTTCACCATCATGGATTCCACTTCATCTGATCTTACTCTGGGTGTATATGAAGAACACAACATGATAGCCTTTTTGATGAAACCCTCATCGGCGCAAAATTTCACACAAATTGTGGATTTTCTGCGGTCGAGCTACATCTTTCACGCACTTACTATTTCTCCAAGGGTTTCTAGAGGCCATTTGAATGAATTCTGGAAAAATTCCAAATTAGAAGTGATAGAGGGGAAACGTCAACTGATTTCTAGGGTTCAAGGAAATCAAGTGGTGATATCTGAGGACTCTATTCGAGAAGTCTTACTTCTTGACGATGCTTCAGGTATATCTTCGATTGATGACACAGATTTGTATGATAACCTTAGGCTAATGGGTTATGAGGGTGATTACACACGTTTTACATTTTTTAAATCACTCTTTAGTCCTCAGTGGAAATTTTTAATTCATACACTTCTTCATTGTCTGTCATCCAAAAGAACTGCATTTAATGAATTTGGATCCCAAATAGCTTATGCCCTTGTGTGTTTAGCTACGGGTCAAAAGTTTAATTTTTCTAAATATATTTTTGAAGGCATGGTTCGAAATATAACTAAAGGAAAGAAGGATATGTTCATTATGTATCCTCGTTTTGTGCAACTTGTTTTAAATAAACAAATTTCTGATTTGGTTGCACAAGAACTTATTATTGGTGTTGGTACTCCTTCTGCTAGAACTTTTACAGAAATGAGTAAGAATACTAATAAGAAGTTTTCTGGGAAGGAAACAGCATTGTTTTCTGCAATGCTTCCTGCTCCTTCCACCACAGATGTAGTACCACCAACTACATCTGAACCAATTGATGACAGGCCAGTAGTACCAACTAGGTCTGAACACACATCAATTGGGGGTAATAAAAGAAAGCAAGGGACCAAACAACCTACCCAACTAAAGCCACAGAAAAGGCAAAGAAAACAGGCAAGTGAGGCTCCTGCTGCTCACTTGTCTCAGCCATCAATTGTACCACAGCAAGTGACCCCACAGGAGATGGGTGGTCATTCTGGAAGGGCTGCCACTACTCCTTCTAGTCCACTGACAGAGGAGGGCAGTGGTAACATAAATAAGACCCAACCAGAGGCAACTTCTAATGCTGAACCTATGGGTGATGAAGCAGGTGAAGGTCCCAGTACCAATAAAAAGGGGACTTCTGTTGATCATGCTAGGCATGAGACAAAAGATGTTATTGTCAATGATTCATCTAGGAGGTCACACTCTAATGATGATGAGGCTAGTACTTACACAGAATTAACGAATGTACAACTGACAATGGCGGTGGATAAGATTTGGGAAAGATTAATGAAGGAGAAGAAGATAAATAAAGCTCAAGATGCTATCATTGCAGAACAAACTGCTAAGATTAGTGAGCAGGAGAAAATTATTACTGATCTCCAAGATAGGATTGCAGTTATTGAAGCCTTGTTGGTTCAGGGCACTTTCAAAAAGGGGGAGAAGTATGCTGAGGAAAATGATAGTATGTTCAATGCTGGTGTGGATGATGAGGAAAATGTAGAGCAGACTGAGGTTGTGTGTGATACTACAGAATTAGATAAAGCAGATACTGAGGTCTTGGAGGATGTCCAGACTGAGGTTTTTGAAAGTGTGAATAATACTGAGGTGGTAGATGAGGTTGAACTTGGAGAAGAAGTAGTTCAATCTTTGAATAAGGGTGATGGTGATGGTGCTCAGGCTGAGGGGGAGTTCAAAGAAAAATCAGAACCCAAAATTACATATGGTAGAAAGAAATCAATACCAGTGTCAAGGGTTAAGGCTAAGAATGTGAAAACTCCCACTGTTGCTACCACTGCTAAAAATACTGCTACCACTGCTACAACTACAACTGCTACCAAGAAATCACCTACTGCTAGAACAACCACTACTCCTACTGTTAGACAAATTGAAGTTCCTTTCACTATAAGAGAAACAACTGCTACGCCTAAGTCTAAGTCTAATCTTCCAAAGATTGATCCAAAAGACAAAGGTAAAGGTAAATTGGTAGAAAAGCCAAAGGTGAAGAAGGTGCAACAGAATATTGAACATGATATGGAGTATGCATTAAGGTTGCAGGCAGAATTGAATGAACAGGATAGACTTGAAAGTGAACAAAGAGTTAATGAACCTGAAGTAGATGAGGTAGATGTATTGCTTGAGAATGGGCAAATTGTAAAGATGACAAGAGAAGCCAGCAGAATTTATGCAGAAATGAAATCAAAAGGTTTAAATGATGATACTGTCTATCGTGCTTTTGAAGCAAAGAAACAAGGTGATCCTCTGCAGATGGCTTTGAATAAAAAGATTGAAAAGGAGAAAAAGGAGAAGAAGGAGAAGGAGGCTGCTAAGAGGAAAGCAAAGAAGCCAACTAAGTCTGAAATGAAAAATGATTTGGTGTGTAAGCTTAGAGGAGGAAGGATTCCTACTATGAGACTGAGAAGTATGTCACTTGAACAATTGCAGAACTTATATGATAATAATCCTCATGTCAATCTTGCAGCAAGGGAAAGATTAGAAAAGAAAAGAAAAGATGAGGCTGAGATTCAAAGGAGATTACAAGAGAGATATGATTTGATTGATGAGGAGATGGAAGCAGAAAAAGAATTGAGATTAAAAATTGAGGGTACTAGAAGGTCATTTGTTAGACTTCAGGAGTTGGATGATGATGTGTGTGATCTGGATAGAGATGAGGAGATTTTGGATAAAATGTTTGTGATAAAATCAGATAGATCAGAAAATATTAACTTGAATGATGAAGAATTTTCAGAAATCATCAAGTGGGAAGGAGTGTTGATAGCATCCAAAGATATGGCATATGAAATTAGGATTGAAAGAAAAAATGGTGTTGTCAGCTTTCACAGGTCAATGATTGATATTTTGAAGAGAATTCAAAAATTTGATGTTTATGATATGTACAGAATTGGGTTAGAAAAGGACTTGAAAACTGTTAAATCTAGTCTTGAGAAGTATGTGTGGGAATGGATACAGATGATGTTTGAGCCTGAAAAGTTTGGAGATCTGTTTTTAGGTGCTGAGGTGGTTGCTTATTGGAGACATTTTGCAAGAGCAGGGGTACATTGTATTGCTCTTAAGAATGGTAAATTTGTATATATGTTGGAAGAAAGAGAATATATTCTGAGCATAGTTTTGTTAAGACAGATTATTGAAAAGAAATTGCAAGTGGCTGTGAAAACTGATAGAGGAAAAGAAATTATTTACTGGATGATGAATCAGTTTAACAAAAGAGATCAAGCCAGCAAGAAAGGTTAAACTTCTCCTATGAAAGATTGAAGATGAATGAAGAAACTTATTTCAATACAAGATTGATAAAGTTTAGGGGGAGATTGTTGGGATCTGAGCAAAACTGGACAAGTATTGAAGACTAGCCACTGTTCGCTTTATTGCTAGCCGCTGTTATTGATGAAGCAGTACCACTGCTTAAAGAGTGCTAGCCACTGCCAGAAGAAGTAAAAGTGCTAACCACTGTCAGAAGAAGTAAAGGTCTATCCACTGCTAGTATAGTTAAGCAGTGTCACTGTTAGTATGTGTCTGTAAAGGGAACTTACTACCACTGTTGGTACAAAGTAGGTTATTCCCACTGTTAGTATATAGAAATCTGTTAGAGATATTTATGGAATAAATTTGAATTCCATAAATATAGGAGATTGTTTAGCAGGACTCTATGTGTTATAAATAGAGATCCTAAACCTAGTTTTAGGTTAAGAGTTTTAGCACAGCTTCAAGGTTTTGTAACCCTAATACAAATCAGTGTATTCGTCTTATATCATTAATAAGATTGAAGCTTTTTATATCTCTGTTCTTGTTATTCATATTGATCTTTATTATATTACTAAGTGTTATTCCGCAAACTTCTTAGTAATCATTCAAAACTTTGTTAGTCTAATAACTTTATTAGATCGATCTGGGTTTTACATTTACTAAACAAACACTTGGACATGTCCTAGTTGAGTGGACAACTAACATGGGTGATCTTTTAAGACACCAACTCGTTTACTAGTTTACTTACAACCTTGTGCGTTGCGAACGCCAGAAGGTTGCAGGATTCCGAGAAACGATACGCATACTTACAACCGCTTTACCTGGTTGATTACGCATACGCACTTACTGGACTCAGGTGAGTCTCATAGCCCCACTTTTACTGTTTTACTGTTTTACTTACGGGGTGAGATACATAGCTTATTTTTACGAACACGAGTACTGATTTACATGTTTACCAAACGGAATTGCATGAGTTTTCTCACCAATTATTTGGGGAAGCCTCCTTATCATATATCGTTAGTTATGTACTTAAGCGCGAACACTAGTTAATGGATCCATTAGGGAAATGACCCTCCCCGCCCGGGGTAGTAGCGATACCACGAACCGATCTGTATAAACGGGCGACTATTATTCGTTACTGATGCTTGCTCAATTTTCGAGCATGTCACGGGAGCAAATTTATTATTTACGGGTTAAGTTTCGATTATAAGCCTCATGGCAATGGTATAACTTACTTACTTTTATTGCAAGGATTGCAAATAACTGATTTACGCCTGCGGGCCTTATTAATGAAATCTTGTGTTCGAACTCTTACTTTATTTACAAACCTGTGAGATTCACCAACATTCGTGTTGACCTTTTTAGCTTTGTATCTCAGGTACACATACGGAGTAGGACTCCCCCAGGACCTAGCTAGAGTCGCATGATTTCGACCTTGCATTTAACGGAGATTCATAGCATCATCTTTTGTATTATTATGATTATGTAATAGAATCTCCCGTCTTTTTACGCGGGATCTAGGAAACTTTGTTTTGTAACCGGAACGTTATGTTCCAAATATTTTATGTATGGAATTGTGATTATTTTACAAACGTTGCATATAGATGTCGTTTGCTTAACTTTTGCGCTGTGATATTTAATTAGTAGCACCCCAAGGTCTGCTTCTGCTAAACTGTGATTTTGGGGGTGTTACAGATTGGTATCAGAGCCTGAGGTTATAGTGAACTAGGTTGCATTTAGTGGGCCTAGACTATGACCATTAGGCAGTATTTCCTCATTAGGTATGACTGGTTCGGGAATTGCATCATACGACGTTAATTTAACATAGCCTGATCAACTATGTACAATTAACGAAGGGTGATGCGAAACCTAAAAAGGGTTATATTGAACAGGAATGTACTGATTGGCTCTGACCGCGAGAAAAATAGAATCGACACTTGGGTGTACTAGACACACTAGGCTATGTTATATACTATATATGTATAAGTAGGCCTCATTCTTTCTAACACTTTGTCTCAGAATGGCAAACACACCACCAAGTTCGTCACGCTCTTATCCGCATGGGACACGAAACCCAAGGATGGCTAGGAGGAACGCCCGTTCGCCTCAGACCAACCCATATCCTGTTCACCCCACTCTACCAGACTTAGCCGCTAGGGTGTACCATCACGACCAACGACTCCATGAAATGGATATCGAACTCCAAGAAACTCGCGAGAACTGGAGACTCATAGCAATGGAGCGAATCGAACAGGTCTCCGAAGATCACAATCACACTATTATCACCATGAACACTCTTCAGAATCGGGTGGGGGACACAGTCGAAACCATGGAGGTTGTCCACAACCAAGTGATTGGCAACCGAAACGAGATCTCTATCCTTCAATCAAGACTCCATCGGTGCGAGACACGTCTAAGGGAAACTGAGGACGCCCTCCGAATGGCCAACAGACTCGCCGAATCTGTGGACCGCCTCAACGCATTGCTGCCACAACTCAACCTACGTCGGAACTAGTTTAGGCTGAATCTGTATTCTATTATGCTTTCGTAGGGCCTATGTAATTTGACCGGATGAAAAAATTCCTGGCATCTTTTGTAATTACTATGCTGTGTAACCCTCTAGAACTCATGTCTTGTATCTAATCTAATTATCTAATGAAATATGGGAATATGGTTATCACATCACTCTGTTCTCATATATTCCATCATATATGCGTGAGATGTATCATAAATTCGTATAAATCTCTTATTTTCCCTTTCTTGTTCTCCTTGTTCAGCATCATGCCTCCTCGACGCCAGGTCACCCTCAGCGAAACGGAAATAGCGGATCTAATTGCCCGCAGTGTGGCCCAAGCGTTGGCTACCCGAACACCTATTCCTAGTAGCGAAGATACAGCTACCAACGGGCCCCAACCCAAACCCTGCTCTTACAAAGACTTTCAGAACTGCAAACCCCTGAGCTTTGCAGGTACCGAAGGAGCAATCGGTCTAGTACGCTGGATCGAGAAAATCGAATCGGTGTTCCTTATTTGCAGCTGCACAGAGGGAGACAAGGTCAAGTTCTCCGCCAGTACATTTTCTGACACCGCCCTTACCTGGTGGAACACCTATGCCCAGACTGTGGGTATTGCAAATGCTTACAAACTCTCATGGGATGAGTTAAAGCTACTGTTGAGGGGCGAGTACTGCCCCCGAGATGAATTGAAGCAGCTGGAAGTAGAGTTCTGGAACCACAAAATGCAGGGTGATGACATCACGGGTTACACCAACCGTTTTCACCAACTGGCACTTCTGTGCCCATCCATGGTCGATCCCGAGTACAAGAGGATCGAGAAGTACATAGATGGACTCCCCGACAAACTCCAAGACCTGGTGACTTCATCCAAACCCGGTACTGTACAAAGCGCCATTCGTATGGCTCATGAACTAACGGCCAACTCTGTCCGCCGTGGCACAACCTCAACCCCAACAACGAACAACAAGCGTAAGTGGGAAGGAAGCCCCAATCCCTCCAACCAAACCTTCAACAAAAAGCCTGAATCTGTAAAGGCTTATTCCTCGGGATCTACTGAGAGGAAAGGGTACGTCGGGAACAAGCCTTATTGTTGCAAATGCACCCTCCATCATGACGGTCCCTGCCCTTGTACTAATTGCAAAAAGTTCGGGCACTTGGCCAAGGATTGCCGAACCAACATCCCTACCTCCAACCCTAACACGCCGAAGACTTGCTTTGGGTGTGGAAATCCAGGGCATTTCAAGAGCGACTGCCCCAAGCTAAAAAATAACAACAACAAGAGCAACAACAACGCATGAGGAAGAGCGTTTGTGCTGAAATCAGGGGAAGCCCGTCAAGACCCCAATGTGGTCACGGGTACGTTCCTTCTCAACAACTTAACTACTACTGTTCTATTTGATACTGGTGCTGATAAGAGTTTTATATCTGACAAATTCTATCCCCTACTTGACATTACACCCATAGCCTTAAATTCTAGGTACACGGTAGAATTGGCAAACGGGAAACTTATTGAGGCCAACAGTGTGATACCAAATTGCACTTTAAATTTAGCTAACGAACTCTTCTCCATTGATCTGATACCCATCGAGATCGGCAGCTTTGACATCATAGTAGGTATGGATTGGTTATCCAAGCACCGAGCCGAAATAGTTTGTTTCGAGAAAATCATCTGAATCCCTCTCGTCGCCGGTGGAACCTTAGTTATACAAGGGGAGGCCGGCGGGACGAGCCTAAACATCATTTCTTGCATGAAAACCCGAAAATACCTAAGAAAAGGATGCCAAGCGATCCTGGCACATGTTGTGGAGAAAAAGTTGGAGGAGAAGCGACTGGAGGATGTGCCTATTGTTCGGGATTATCCAGAAGTATTTCCTGAAGACTTGCCTGGCCTTCCACCACCGAGACAAGTCGAATTTTCTATTGATCTTGTGCCCAGTGCAACACCGATGGCACGAGCACCTTACCGACTGGCCCCATCTGAGCTTCAGGAGTTGTCTACTCAGTTACAGGAACTCCTGGATAAGGGATTCATTCGACCAAGTTCCTCACCTTGGGGAGCTCCGGTCTTATTCGTGAAGAAGAAAGACGGCTCTTTCCGCATGTGCATCGACTATCGTGAACTTAACAAGTTAACTGTCAAGAACCGTTACCCTCTCCCCCGCATTGACGACCTGTTTGACCAGCTTCAGGGGTCGAGTTTCTATTCAAAGATCGACCTCCGGTCAGGTTACCACCAACTTTGAGTTCGAGGCTCCGACATCCCAAAAACAGCTTTCAGAACCCGCTATGGTCATTACGAATTTCAAGTCATGCCTTTTGGCTTAACCAATGCGCCAGCCGTATTCATGGACCTTATGAACCGGGTGTGTAAACCATATCTAGACAAGTTTGTTATCGTGTTCATTGACGATATCTTAATCTACTCGTGCAACGAAACCGAGCATGGCCAACACCTGAAAACCATCTTGGAATTACTCAGACACGAGGAGTTATACGCCAAGTTCTCCAAGTGTGAGTTCTGGATGCGAATAGTACAATTCCTAGGACATGTCGTTGACAGTCAAGGGATACGTGTCGATCCAGCTAAGATCGAGGCCATTAAGGGCTGGGAAGCGCCAACCACACCCACCGAGGTACGACAATTCTTAGGTCTCGCCGGGAACTATCGACGATTCATTGAGAATTTCTCCAAATTAGCCTTACCCTTAACCTCACTGACTCAGAAAGACAAGAAATTCGATTGGACCGACAAACAAGAGTCAGCCTTCCAATTGCTGAAACACAAACTTTGCAGTGCGCCGATCTTGTCCCTACCTGAAGGCACCGATGACTTCGTGGTTTACTGCGATGCCTCACATCAAGGACTTGGGTGCGTGTTAATGCAACGGGAGAAAGTCATTGCCTATGCCTCACGACAACTGAAGGTTCATGAGAAAAACTATACGACACACGACCTAGAATTAGGTGTCGTGATTTTCGCGCTAAAAATCTGAAGACATTACCTTTACGGCACGAGAAGTACCATCTTTACCGATCACAAAAGCCTCCAACACATATTCGATCAAAAGGACCTAAACATGAGGCAACATCGTTGGGTCGAGTTGCTGAGTGACTACGACTGCGAAATCAAATACCATCCGGGCAAGGCGAACGTAGTTGCCGATGCCTTGAGCCGAAAAGAACGCGTGAGACCCCTTCGGGTCCGAGCCCTTAGTATTACCATCCACAGCGATCTCGTTACCCAGGTCCTCGCCGCTCAACTCGAAGCACTCAAACCTGAAAACGTCACCGATGAAGCCCTGCGAGGCATGGATAAACAATTTGAAACCAGACCTGATGGAGCTCGGTACTTCTCTAACCGGGTATGGGTACCCAAATTTGGAAACTTACGGGATTTGGTGATGACTGAAGCTCACAAATCTCGATATTCTATACACCCTGGTTCTGAAAAGATGTATCATGACATCAAAGGGTTGTATTGGTGGCCTAACATCAAAGGCTGACATAATTGACATCCAATTTACAATTTCTTAATTATGTATTAGTAATTTCAATGTAGTTATCATCATATACTGATACTTGTTTATCAATGTTACATCATTTAACAAAGCAATTGACATTAACAATCAACCATTAAAAGAGATGCTAGAATGGCTCATGACCCGCCGGCTGGGTCAAGGACCCGCCAGTTTCACACACAAGCCGTCGGCTTAACCCACCTAGCCGCCGGGTATTTTAAGTTTTATGTTAACAGAACTCAATTGAGTTTTAAAGCGTCCAGCAACAACCGGGTAGGGTGGTTAACCCGCCGGTCCAATGGTTCAAGCCGCCGGCTAGGGTTGCTTACCCACCGGCTAGCCAGTGTTCACAACGAAGCCGCCGGTTTGGGTGTGCTACCCGCCGGCCTGTTCTTCGTTTCTACAACAACAACAGCAGCAGAACAGCCTAACTCTGCACGAATACTAACTTGCCAAATCCAATTTCCCAAGTACCAATCAGTTAAAACAAGTTTCTAACAATAACCAACATCAATCAACATCCAACATCTTAAACCAACATCAATCAACTTCATTTTCATGCCAATTTCATACAAATTTGCTAAACCACATATGTGAGCTCATTTGAACTCAAAATTACCATTTTAAAACTGAAATCTACAACTTCAACTTATGTAATTCAGTTCCTAACATCACATAGTATCAGAAATCATCATATATTATTTGAATACAAATCAATTCATCAATTTCAACAATTTCATGCTTAACCTAACTAAAGCTTAAGTTCATGAAAGGAACTAAATTACTTACATAAAGGAGGGAGGAGATGAAGGTATTTGCAAGAATCACAGCTCCAATTCACTAATCTTGCTTATGATTTTAAGTAATTTAAATTTGGAGTTTCTTGAAGGGTTTATACATGTATATGTGACTCAAGGGAAAGTCTGGGAAAGTAAAGGAGGTCGACTCCTGCTTTTAACCGACTACACAATTTAATTATTTTAGGTATTTTATACCCGTCGTAAATCTATTGTCTAGAACCTAATTATTAATTGCGAGAAACTTATTTTATGATACAGTCGACTAGAGTAAATTAAAACAAGTAACAATTTACTATTCACAATAAGTCCTAAGACCTATTTACTTAAATTTCTCAATAAACAATTAATATCAAATAATTTCTAAGATAATTAAATAATCAATTTAAATAGAAAATTACCAGACCCGACGAGAGGATGTTACAGTAACCCTGATCTTAGCGTGGATGAGCTTCTAGCAATCGATCCTTAGCGGTTTGTGTGTTTGATCTTTTGGTAGGCCAAGTATGTTAAGCCTTTGTTTTTTTTTTGTTTGAACTTGTTTGTACCCGGTTTAGGTTAAGCTTGTGTGAACAATTTATCACTTGTTTGTAATTATTAACAATGACCTGTATACAATGCTTTTGTTGTGGTTGTTTGTATTTGTGCGTATTTGTTGGTTGTCATGACTGTATAAGTCTAGATTATCCTTTTAGTGTTGGCGTCTTGCCTTCGGTGGATCTCATGACCTTCACTGGCACGGGGCAACGGTTTCTGATCAACCCCTCCACGGCTTGAGAACCTACAGGGATCTCTACCAGGGGCCGGGCTAGAAAGCACCTCCCGCTAGGGTAGGGCTACTCCATTTGTTTGTTCTGTTTGGTTGTTGGCTTGCGTCGTGGATACAGTATGGAGTAGTGGTAGCCATATTGTTTTGGCTAGGCTCTTTTGTTTTTAACAATGTTTTGGAAGTGCACAATGTGGCCAACATTTCGAATTTTGTGACTGTTATGGTAACATTCCATTTTCATTGATTGGAAAACTTGAAAATACATACCAGTGCTGCAGAGGGTAGGGATGATCAGGCCTTTCCCTGACTTATGCTAACAGTTACCACAAAAATTTGGAAAGGAAAGGACTATAGGTGGGTGTTTATAACACTCTCCAAATTCACAAGACTATTTTTTTTATAACCTTTTGGAAGAGAACATAAATAATTACAAATAAAACTTAGATTGCATTACTATTAACCAAAAATGCAATCTATATAACATAACCCAGAAGTTCTAGTTTGCCACAAACTTACAATATTAAGTCTTAAGTGTTATTTAAATTCAAACATAATATTAAGCCTATTATCATATTTGCCCAAAACAAAGTAAGCATCGTCAAACATTCCAAACCCAACTTCTTGCTAACCCACATACAAAAGATAACTTGCAAGAAGTAATGAGGGAGGGTTAGCACAAAGCTAAGTGAATAGATCGATAACTATCAATCTAACTTAGCATAATAATTGTTTACAACTAAGCAATTAAGCAACTAGCTTCAAAGATGATCGGTGGTCATTGAGGAACCCTACTACCGCGGTGGCCCCCAAGTAACACTTGTAATCAACTGAAGGCCAATTTAGTGATCAAACCGATGGTTTGGTACTATTACCACAAACAACAGAATTTCAATAAACAACACATGTGTAAAGCACTAAGGTTGTCTAAGTAATAGTACACAAACCCAAACCCTGTTGACCTCTGAACGATTCACATAATTCATAATCATCATGGCAATTATAAATTAAACAATGCTCAAAGTAAAACCAAGTTTACCCGTTGTAACCAGATTGTTACAACCAATTTAGACCGAAAGTCAATGATCCACTCACCCTTGACAGATCAAAGTCTTCACTCAGAGATCTAATTTTACTGAGTCTTCCATGTATCTGAGAACACAAGAGAATTACAATTTAGTAATTCATATATAATAATAACATATATCTTGAACACATATCATTTAATGTCAATAATTAAATTTTACTAGGCATTCATATTCACATATATGCAAATGCATTAAGTTTATACAATTATTTTAATATCAATGTTTCACCTATTATTTCACTTAATATACACACATATATATCTATATATATCTATACATTGAAATGATAATTTAAAAGTAAAACTGGTTTTGACATTGTTTTTGGCCCATACCCGATCGGCTCACTACCCACAGCCGATCGACTATAAGTATCACACCCGATCGGCTCACACCCAACCGATCGGCTATCAAGAAAATTTTAAGGCTCTTGGTTCAAAGGCTAGCTGCTGTAAGGGTTTTGTTCTAATTCAGTGCTACGGCTTAAAATACCCGATTGGCTTAACACACCCAGCCGATTGGCTATGAGTCCCAAACCCAGAACTCAGACCTGCAACTAAATTTCCAACCTGGACAAAAACCTAGTTTTCACAAAATGCAGATACAATACTCATTTTTATCCAACAAATGACCTCATTTATCATTTATAATCATATGGCAACAACAAACAACATCAACTAACTACAAATTCTACACATGCATTCATCATTCAACCTAATTTTAACAAATTCAAGCATAAACAAGATAATGGGGAAATACACTTACAATGGAGATGGTAAAGTGATGAAGAGGATGAAAATCAGTTATAGAATTATAAAACTCAAATTCAATGAATGTTAATTGTTTACAAATTTCTTTAGGGAGTGTATGAGTTCTTGAAAGAACAAAGGAAATCGGGAACAAAATGAGAATTCTGTAAGTGTAGCATATGTGTCGATGTAACACCCCCAAATTTACTGTTTGGCGGAAGCATAATTTGGGTGTTACTAATCAATAATCAAAGCACACAGATATGTAGCAAACGACTCTATATGCATCATTTTGACAAAATATATTAATATTAAACTGTTTACAATAATTGAATCCGTACATAGCTCGTGTTCGATTAAATGAGAGATTCCAGTACATAAATACTTGTACAAAATATACTAATGCAAGGAAATCTCTATTGTATGCATGCTGACTCGAGCTATAATAATCCTGAGGGCAGTCCAAATCTACTACTGAGTACCTGTGATACATGCTAAAATGGGTCAGCTAGCGCTGGTGAGCTCACAGGTTTACGTATCAAATAATATCGTGTGAACCGTAAGATTTAAATACTATTCTGCATCCAGCAAATAAAGATAATGAAAATGTATACAACCATGAGCACATAGTCTGAGCTTAACTCGAGGGGTCAGGATCACAATCAGTGCCTGAGCGAGGTGCCTTCACGAGTGCCTAATCAACACTCGTTTGAACAAATATTAGCACATCCATTTACCCAGTTAGTGCATGCTAACCCGGACGAGGAGGGTCAATCCTATATGATATCATATACTAATATTCACGCTACAACGTATTACCAAAATATGCTGACGGAGGACATTGAAATGATTAGTTGTGTAAAACTCATGTTGTATATGAAAATATTTGTACTTGCGTTCACATTTATAAAAATAAGCAATGAATCACACCCCTAAATAAAAACAGTAAAAGAGGAGCCATGAGACTCACCTGAGTCTTGAAGCATTTAATCAATAAATGTGAGTTATTTGGCTGATTAGTGATTGTCCGAAGACTCGTAACCTGAGGGTGTCCACGACACACGATGGTTATAAATATGATTGGGTATCTCAAAGATCACCCTTGTAGTTTGTTCGTCCAACTAGAATGTCCAAATTACTACGATTTGGTTGATTTGTTTAAGTATTTAAAAATGTGTACGGCCCGTTGATGATTGTTTGTAATAATAATCTTATCATTATTATTAAGATTTTGAAGTGTTATGCTTGAAAACATGTTCCAATGTGTTTTAGAAGTCGTATCGTATAAGTGTTTGAGGTTATGGAAGGTTGACACTTAGAGTGAAAAAGAGTTGCAAACAGTCTATTTTTAGCGTCACTTGATGCGACACTTAGACGTTTAGGCGACACTTATGAAGTGTCGCATAAAATGGTAAAATCTGAGTTAAGGCGTCACTTAGGGAAGTGACGCATGACGAGGCGTCACTAAGGGAAGTGTTGGTCATTAGTGTCGGGTAAGGGTTCTATGCGTCACTAGGTTTGAGTGTCGGATGGAATTAGGGTTCAATTGTATGCGACACTTAGACAAGTGTCGTTGGAAGTGTCGGTAAATAGTGTAGGGCGTCACTGGACAAGTGACGGATGTAAGTGTCGGGAAAAAGGGGTTTTATGCGGCACTTAGGCAAGTGACACAAATTTAGGGTTTCATGCGTCACTTAATGTGTAACACCCGCCAAATTAGGACTAGAGATTTGTGCCTAATCCTTTGTTAATACATGTAATTAGTTCGGATTTAGGCTAATTAATGTATTGAAATATATATTGATGAATATATACGATTATGCGATTTGATTAAATCGTACGCAATCCAAATCGAATGTAATTCGAATCAAATAAATACGGACGTTGGTGAAAAAATTTTATTAAATAAAATGACTACTTTATCCAAAATATTATTTAAATAATATTTCGTACACAAGTCATATCGTACAAACAATGACTACGCGACCAAAAAAATATTAAACGCGCAAACAAATCAAAGATTATATTCTAAATCCGATTATTAAGTATTTGGTGAAATACTTCAAGTAAAATACCGAATAAATATTCGTATTTTAAAACGTATAATTAAACGCGTATAAAAATATTTAGCCGTTTAAACGATCGGGAAAACGAACACTAAATTAAAATTGGAGACCCACACCTTGGTGGGGCCCCTCCCTAAACCGGCCCAAAAAGGGGTGAGGTTACCACCTCCCCACCCCACTTTCTCATTCCCACTCCCTTTTCTCTTTCCCTCTATCTTTTTCTCTCAAACACCACCACCACCATTATTGGTACCCGAACGGTCGTATAAAGATGACGAACGGATCGCAATCGGTTTGTTTTAAATTTATATATGCTGGGGTCTAAGTGTGACTTACTAATACTGAACCAAAGGCTAGTAGATGGTAAGTATGACCTAGAGTCGTTCTTAAAGAGAAACTCAATTGAAACGGAGGTGATCCAATCAATCTTTCTTTTCTAGTAAAGGTTTTAAAAGAGTGCGTTGGGGGTTTTGGTTCAGTTAACTAAGTAAACTAAATAAAGAGAATAAAATGTAATAATAAATCAGATAATAAAAGTAGTATTTGTTGTGAGTTCGTTAGCTAATAAAGTGGGATGATGACTCTTATAGGAAGATGATTATCTATATTGGAAATGTCTAATGGATTCAATACCCAGTGGTATAACCAATAAGTTCCCTATTAGTCGGTTATCAACTAATATGTCACGAGGAACTAAGACGTCATGATTCTGATCAGACAGACGATGCTCAACTCTCCACTCTCCTGTGAGGGAGTCAGTGACCCGTATTATTAAACGTATTCGCTCGTGGGTGAAGGAATAAAGTAGCAGGTCTTTAGCAAGTCTAACCGTTCTTAATACCATAAAGATTTCAAATCCATTAAACAACTAACTTAGAATTTATGTTCGGACTTATCAACCAATTCTTATTAATGAAACTTAAGAATGATAAACAGGGGAAAACGTTCAGGTTTCTTGCGTATCTTACTTTTGGTTTCGTATTTTAAGGAAAGGATATCAGTGTAACTTAGATTTTAAGCTTGGCTTTCTCATTGCAATTAACAAATCCCTAGGTTTTCGTAAATGATTATTTAGCTAGTAGCCTACCTACTCTAATCTAATCTAAATTAACTAATCTAATTAAAATGCTAATTAAAATGCTGACGGCTTTTTTCATAAAGTTAAACCCAGACCATGTCAGAGAATGCTATGCTGATTCACATTGTATTTAATCGTTTACCGATGTTTCCATTGTGAATTTAATTGCTTCGCCATGTTCACCTGATAAGTACATTGTGATCGAAAGTGTACAATACTCATGGCAAGTCCACGTAATCACATTGCATTTTATGATGCTCGCATGACGTTACAGTTAAAAACATAGTTTTTACACAGATAACTATTGACCAAGTATCAAGGTTCGTGACTCCTCTTTACAGGGTTACAATCACGTTTGTTAATCAAAAGGCGAATATAAGTTTTACGTTTAAAATCATAAGATAAGTCCATTCATAAAGCTTCCATTTTATAATGTCGATCCATAATACAACTACCTTCGGTCGTTACCGGCTTCCGTACGTATGTACTTTGCTTAAAAGCATTTCCAGCACTATACCGAGTAAACAGTCGAATAGGGGCCGTCATATTATTGCATGACATAATTAAAGTCATCCTACAATTATATATGCTAAGTACATCACAACAAATATAATAGTAATCTACTCGCTAATCATGGCACAAAACTAATTTTAGCATAATTAAAGCATACATATTTAATTAAGATAGAATAGGATAGAAAGAACCCAGATTAAAATGCGAGAAGGAATAGAATTGAATTAATAAGCGTATCTCCAAGCGTACACCAAAGATTACAAGATGTTCCCTAGCTTTCGTTCTACTTCAAACAAGCTCCCTAACTAGCCTAATACTAATTTTGAAGTAAGAAAATAGAATGAGAAAGTAAAGAGAGAATTATGCCTAATGCATATGCGACATTTTCAAATGGAAGCCTTGGGGCTCTATTTATAGGGAAAATGTGGCTCACGTTAGATCTCTAGGCTCACATTAGAAAAAGAGTGAAATGTGGTGCACCGGGTACGAAAAAATAGCGAAAGGTGGTTCACCGGGTACGGAAAAGTAGCGAAAGGTGGTACACCGGGTACGGAAAAGTAGCGAAAGGTGGTGCACCGGGTACACGCAAGGACGGAAAAGCGGAAAAGAGACGGGGGGAGAGAGGGCGGCGGCTGGTGGCTGGCCGGCGACGGCTGGCTGCAACTCGTCCCGGTCCGTCGTCTTTTGCTGCGTCGCTTAATTCGTGCATATCTTCTTCGTTATGCGTCCGTTTGCGTTGATTCTTTTTGCATTTGATTCGTAATTCAAAAATGAAGAATTTGATGTAAAGATATCCCAAAAATATGTCTCCTATATCCAGATATTGCGTACGAATCATTTGGATCTTCCGGCGGGCGTAGAATCTTCATTCTTTATCCGTTTTTGTTGATTCTTCTTCTGTTTTTATAATTTGAAAACGAAAATCTTGCATGAGATGGATGTTGATGATGGGCACTTTTGTCTTGAAATCTTGTTTTGATGCCTTGAATCTTCAAACGTGTGTGGAATCTTCGTTTTTCATCTGTTTTGCTTGATTTTTGTCGTGCAACCTTGTTTTGACCATCTTGGAATAATATCATTGATTTGTATTGTTTTTGAGTTTAAAAAGCCAAGAATCATTCTGGAATGAGAGAGATATCGGTAGTAAAAATATGACTTTTTACGCGATATCAAGTATCCCACACTTAGAACGTTGCTTGTCCTCAAGCAAACTCGAATTTCAAGCATGGTTAAAATAAGAAGATAATGAAATATTTTAGGGTAGAACTTTTTACTAAGGGGGGTTTTGAAATATAAAATATTCGTTCTTTGAAAAAGCAGGGTTGTAATCTTTGCGAGCATGCTTTGATCTTTGATCTTGGATACATGACTAGGCGATCCTCTCCAGGTGCTCACTCAAATCACTCAAAGTGTTTAGGGTTTCCTATTCTAATATTATCAATCACTCAGAACGCCAGTCATGTATCGTTTATCGTCATAGGCTTGATCGAGAATCAAATCGTTACCTTTTTAGTCAGTGCGAAGTCGATCTAGCCACAATCATTCTTCGGGAAGTGATGTAGGTTTTTCTTTTCGAAGCGGAGTGTTTGTGGAATGAGAGGGGGTTTTGATGGGTCTCTTTTGTTGAAGTTAGAATTTTTGGGAGGATTGACGCCTTTTTGGTGTTTGCGGAAGGAGTCTTTTTCTCCTATTGAGTTCCTTTTTTTCGGATTTTTTTTTTAATTTTTTTTTCGACGTCGTCTCCTTGCGATTTCTCTCCTTTCATCTTTGGAACTTTGTTTTAAAGTTTGGGGGATGCTTTTGAGAAAGTAGGGGTAACGTATCTATTTTTCTTGGGTGTATGGGTGTACGGGTATACGGATGGGTTTTAGAATGATGTGATTCAATCTCCTTTTCACTAACCAATCTGGATTCGAAATGTATAACAGGAGCAAGTTTTGATTCTAAACGCATACACCGGCACACTCAAGAATCGAATAAGTGAAGCATTAAAAGTGAATGCTTTTTATATGGCTCAAGATACCTCACGAATTGAAAGTTGGGTTGTTGTGTGCCTAGTCATGCGATGCTCTTTATGGGATTACTAAACTAATTTTTCAAAAGAATTTGTATTTTATTCGTCCTTCTTTCTCTCTCAAAGTAAATCATTCTTCGTCTAAAATTTTCATTTTCAACATATTCTTAATTCAATTTTTGAAAATTTTTGTTTACTTTTTTTTTTTTTTTTTTTTTTTTTTTTGGAGAAGCAAGGTCTTAAAGAGCAACGACTTAGAATCAAGAATATACCATTATCCATTTTACAGTAGTGTAACTACTGCTATCCCATACTTACAGGAACATCATCCTCGATGTTTATCTAAGCTCTAACTGGGGTGAAAATCCCACACTTAGGAATTTAAACATCTAAGACGTATTCTTTTAGCAGTGTGTTTTGGGTTTGAATCCCACACTTAGTGATAAGCATAATGGATATGGTATATTTAGACAAATGAAAGAGACGGTATAGAAGTACTCCCCGATGGTTGCAGTATTCCTTGGGTTACATGTGCCGGATTCCGTCTTCCTTGGGGCATTCTTGATCAAGTCTTCTTGTGATTGGTCTCGTAGGTGTGAACACGTCGGATATACTATTCTTCCGGTGTTGATATTTTCTTGCAGGCTGGAGCATGCATTGTATGATCCGAGTGTGAAAGATTGTCGGAGATTTCATCACTTCTTGGAAAGTAAAATTGCAGAAATGTAAAAACACGGGTTGCCTCCCGAGAAGCGCTCTTTTAAAGTCGAGAGCTCGACTTAGTCCTTTCTTCTTCAGATGATGCTGGATGTGTCCGTGGTGCTAGAGTGGTCACTGTGGTTCCTAGGTAGGGCGTATCATGGAGGAAAGTATTGCAGAAACTGTTATATCATGTCAGTAATGAGAGTTGGTGAAGTGGTGGATTCCATTCTGAAGCTTTTGAAGTGATCAATGGCTAATCTGTCGAGGATTGCCATCCCATAGCTGATGTATCGAACTGCCTTTGTGACTGGTCTGTTAGGGTCGATTCGAGTATAGGTGTGAGTTTGAACAATTTCACGTTGTGGGTGGTTTCTTCCTATTGAGGTGATTAAAGCCATGAATTCAGTTTTCACTTCTTCAAAATCACTGGCCAATGGGTCTCCTCCGAAGGATCTAGTGGCTTGGCATACTTGTCTGATAAGTTGATGTAGATTAACTTGCTGAATATTTTGCGGTATCCATTGCGGTAAGCATCAATTTCTATGTCTTCTTCCTCATACATTCCACGCAGTCGGGTCGTAAGATAACTTGCTAGGTTGATTTGCGACAGGTGCGGAATGAATCTGGGCACTTCACGAATTTCTTCATCATATGCTGCTTGATTTAGTTCATCAATTATTAGTTCGACATGATGACCAATAGTGGAGTTAATGACGATCCTGAAGTTTTCCGAAGTTGTGAGATGTTCTCCAGTTTTGATGAGATTTAGAAGGGTTCTAAGATCTCCCACCATTCTTATGTCAGCATAATTCTGCGGATTTCCAGTAGCTCTTTCAAGATGGGTTCTCATTGATGCAAGTATAGCCTTCTGACTTGATGAGTAGGGAAAAGCTGATCCAGCTAAGGCACAATATACTTTTTGGTATATTTGCCTTTGGTTGCTGCAGAACCCGACTTCTCCCATTGGGTAGTCTGGCCTTTCTGGCTGTTGAGCTTCTCTGGTGACTTGCTCTTGAAGGGAATCGGAGAACTCTTGGATATGTCTGAGCAAAGTATGGGGCACTGGTTCTCCATAATTGGCGAGATATGAATCGTATTCTCATTCAATCTGCCTTATCAGGTGTTTTTGAGCGGTGTTGTAGTCATTGGTTGATTCTTTGATAGCCTCTACAATGATGCGCACATCGGTGTATTCATCAACCAGTTCAATCATGTCTTGGTGAGTATCTATGTGCGGAATCTCTAATCTCTCAACTGTGATGATGGGGGAATTTGGTGGAGCAAGAGGGGTCTTTGGAATAGAGCGATCATCGATAGTGACGTCAATAAAATCGCCATCAAAGTCGATACTCTTATAGTTGGAATCTTCGTCTTGTGAATCTGGGAATCGGTGGAATTCTTCATCTGAGGGTGCATTGTTGAAAGGTTGAGTACTATCGATTTCGATGGTTCTGACTTCCGTAATGGTGTCTTGAACGTTTTCTTCAACAAAGCTTCCTGGTAGTCATGCCTTATATGCAGAAATTCTTTGTAGGAGTTTAGCATACAGGTCTGTGTGCTGTGATGTTCGGAGTTCTTCTTCAAAAGTATCTATGTCTCGGAGTCAGGTTCTGGTAAATGGTTTCGATGGATCGAGATAAGAGTCAAGAATGTTTCCCATTCTTTTGAGATGAGTGGATCTGAGCTCTTGGTGAATGGCTCCATAATCAAAGGATTCTTCTGATGAAGTGTAGTCTTTGCAGTCTTGTATTCTTTTGACTTCAGCCATCTGTGGTGAATCAGCATGATCTTCATCTTCCTCCATTTCTTCCTCTTCTTTTTCTTCGATTTCTTCCTCCTCCTCAGTTTCTTCTTCCTCTTCTTCAGGTTCTTCATCTTCAGATTCAATTTCTTCCTCTGCTTCTTCATATTCTTCCTCTTCTTCTGGTTCATACTCAGAAACAGAGATGAAAACTGATGATCGAGTGAAATGTTGCTCCTCCTCTGGTTTTGATTCGTCATCAGAACAAATTCTACCTGTTGATATAGCATAACATTCTTCTTCTTCTGGGGTGCATTCCGGTTGGTCGATCTTGTAAGTAATGCTTTCACCATGTGATTGTAATACAATCGTGTGGTTATACACATCGATTACTGCTCTATCTGTGTTCATGAATGGTCTTCCAAGGATAATCGGGATGTTTATGTCCTCGTGGATATCCATTACCACGAAATCCGTTGGAAAGAAAAATTTGTTAACTTGAACTAGAACGTTCTCAGCTATTCCTTTTGGGTATCTAATAGGGCTGTTCGTGGTACAGAACCGGACCGAACCAGCTCAATCCCGGACCGAACCGAGGACCGAAATGTAGTAGAAAGGCAGACCGAGGACCGGACCATGTATTAGGGGTTTGGTTCGGTTCGGTTCCGTGATCGGTCTGCTCGGTTCTCTCAAAAGAACCGGACCGTTTGAAGCTTTAGTGTCTCTTGCGTGTATCCATGTGTATCCAATGTTTAAGAGCAGAATTGAATGAATAAGTTATAAGTAGACATGTACTAATTTTGAATCTGTTTTTTAGACATCCAAATTCATAATGGTAGTTACAATATTATAGCTCCAAAAGTAATTATGTACTAGCTAAAGTTAAGTTATACTATAGAAAGAGGAGCTATGTATATTTGAGTACTTGTATGAAACTAATATATCCTTATGCACATGTATGACAAAATAAATTAAACTCTTAATCCAACTAACATCTCAGCTTAAAAAATGTAAATCAAATGATAGAAGTGCATAAACATATCCAAGACATAAGTCTAATGAGAATAACAAACCAAAGACATAAGTCTAATGAAAATAACAAACCAAAAACATAAGTCTAATGAAAATAATAAACAAAATATGGTAGTTATAAAACAAATGTAAGAAATAAAGATAATCTCTCGTTTGTAGCTCTTCTACTCCTCCATAGCCCTACCATCACTTTCTTTGATATTCTCCAAAATATCTATGAAAAAATATAAATCAAAATTACTACATGATAATAAGTTAAGTAGTAATAGTCAATAACTTACAAATTGTGTTACTTAAGTACCTTTAGAAATTGTGTCAATGTCATCCAAAGCCTCATCCATATCAATAGCTTTTCTTGAGATACGCATCCAATCTTGAGTACATATTAAAGCTTCCACCTTGCTTGGAGACAACGAACTTCTAAATGCATCCAAAACCCGACCACCGGTACTAAATCCTGACTCTGAAGCAACATATGTTACAGAAATTGCTAAAATATCTAAAAGTTGACAACAACAACAGCAACAACAAAATCTATAACAAAACATTAAATTATCACGAGTTTCAATATAATATTTAAAGTTAATTATATTACCTTTTGCCATCTTAGATAGAATTGGAAACCTCGGACTGTTAACTTTCCACCACATTAAGATATCAAACACCTTTGCCATTGGTTCACGAGGCTCACCCTTATATTTTTCCCACTCCGTTGACGCGTCAACAACACAATTATCATTAGCCTTCAAAAAAGCTTCAACAAATTCATTATCTTCGTCAATCATATTTTCATCATTTCCTTGATTTTTAGACTTCTCATTTGAGCTCCCTGCTTCATACGTAATACGATATTCCTCATATAATGCTTTCATTGCCTTTTCAACCTCATCAACATGAGAATTTACATCTTGTAGCTTTAAAAGATCAACTCGTAGTAGATATTGTTCTTTTGATTCCTCATCCTTACGTGGGTATACTTTCATATCACAAATATGTTTAAAACCAAACCTTACAATCGGCAATTTCATTCGAGGGTCGAGTATAACAGCAAAATACATCAACAAGTTCAACTTTTTGATTCTATCCCAATACTTATCAAACTTAACTCTCATGTCAGCAGCCATCACTCTATACTCCACATCAGGATCCACCTTTAATTTATCTAATTGATAATCGAGATCAACCACTTCATTGAAGAAAGAATTAGCAACAACATAAGATGTCCCAGAAAGCTTTTCGGTTTTGCGTTTAAAAATCTCCAAAATTTGTTTTGAATGCCATACCAGTCAACATGTGTTGGTATATCATTATCTAAATAAAAATGGATAATCAAAAAATTATTGTTAAAAGTGAATAACAAGACGTAGATAATGCAATACATAAAATTACAAAATAGTGGAATATACTTACCTAAATCGTGCACATAATTGCGATCTTTACTCTCATATAAGTCGAAAGCATCCTTCAACTTTTCAGCGGTTTCCAACATGTTATGTGTGGAGTTCCATCTAGTTGGATAATCAAGATGTAACATAGCTTTCAACTTCTACTTCAATTCATCCACACAGGCTGTAAACATGTCACATCTAGCTGTAGATTGCCTAATATATTTAATTGCTCCACGAACACGCTCGAGTGAACCAATATACATTTGCATCCCATCTTTAACAATCAAGTTAAGTATGTGAGCAGCGCATCTCATCTGAAGGTATTTCCCGCCTGCTATCAGTTTCATAGGTATTTTCTTTTTCAAAAAAGTCATTGCTGTATCGTTAGATGACGCATTATCTGCAGTTATTGTCATTAAGTTTTCAATACCCCAATCATGCAGACAATCTAAAAATTTCCTTGCTATATCCTCACCCTTGTGGCTATGAATTGGCACGAAACTAATTATACGTTTGTGGAATTTCCAAGAATCATCAATGAAGTGAGCTGTTACAACCATGTAATTCACCCTCTGTATGGATGTCCACGTGTCAGTTTTTAGACTAACACGTTGTTTACCTTTCCTAAAAATAGCTTTTAATTTCATTTTTTCTTCCACAAAAAGTTCTAACACATCCCTAGATATGGTTATACGTGACGGGAGCTTGAAAGTAGGGCAAGCAGCTTCTATGAATTCTCTAAAACCTTCCTTTTCCACAAAAGAAAAAGGGAGTTCATCTATAATTACCATCTTAATCAATGCTTTTCGAATCGCAACACTGTCAAACTTCCAAACTTTTGCACTCCCGTTGCCATCTTTGTCTTTCTTAACGAACATGGTAGTTTGATTCTTGAGTCTATCTGGGTGGTTAGGACATTTCCTCATGTGTTTCATCATTCCAGAAGTTCCAATATTAATTTTATTTGCCCTATATTTTTTGTTAGGACAATAGTTGCATCGCCCGTATTCTACACCCTCAATCTCAAGTGGCGTAAAATGCTTCCACACCTCATACCTCTGCACTCCTTTTCCTTTGTGAGCTCCACAAGTATGGGTCTTTTGTTTCTTCTTTTTAGGTTCAACATGTACATCCTCTCTTTCTCCTTCACTTGAGTCATTATCCGATAAGATATTAACATTTTCTTGGTCCATCTAATAAAATAAATAAATATCAGTTACACATATATTTAAGTATTTTGATGCACTAAACAGAAATAAGCATGCATAAACAAAAGCTACACAAGAATTGAGAAAATTAATATAGAATACACATACATGTGTCAAAAGATCAATACTACATCTCAAAAGATTATTAAAATCCAAATATATCATTCACTGATTTTTTTTACATAAATTCAATCAACGATGAGTAATATTATACAATAACCTATCATTATCAGTGTATACTATTATAACATACTATTGCTAATTTGATAAAATCCAAAAGTACAAGGGTGATAGTTCAACATCTACAAATAACAAAAGGACTAAAGAAGAAATTATAACAAAAAACTCATCTTCCTCGTGATGCACTGTAAACTAATCTTTCCTCCATTCATCCATTAAATTGTGAGTTTAATTTTTTTTGTGGCTTCGATATTAAGTTTCAAAATACAGAAAACACATTCTCTTAATCATACAAAGCATGTTTATAGGATCAAATCTTCGGAAATTGGTATATATTCAAGGCCTGTGTCTAACAATCTACACGTGTATCTTACATCCAAATACAGTCATGAAAACATACAGTCCATCAGTCCATACATACATACACATTTAAAGAAACAGAAAACCAATACAAAGAAAAAAACATGTCATCGAACAAAAATTAATTCGTCATCACGAATGTAATTATAAAGATTAAACACGTACAAAAGATAATGAAGCTTACTTGAAGTCTTCAACAATGAAGATGACTACTATGGCACAATAATAGATTAGGGTTTGTGTAACATTGTTATATGAGGGTGAGTTTATGAGAAGATTTGGCAATATAAATAGTTCAAAAGGATATGGATGATCGGTTGTTTTTTAACGATAAATATGGCAGGGATCCATGATATATTAAGGAATGTATACTCTATTGTTCGGGTCTGGTCGGTTCTTTGGGTTTTTCGGGTCTGGTCCTGGACCGTCCCGAAGACCGAAAATCAAGAAATGTATGGACCATGGACCGTCCCAGATGTATTCGGGTATTCTCGGTTCCAGTTCGGTTCTTCTCGGTCCTCGGTTATTATCGGTTCTTCCCGGAATATGAACAGCCCTAGTATCTAATAGATTGATCAGCTAGCTGGACGGTCATCTTAGTGGGTTTCAAGCTTTCAAGTTCCAGCCTCTTAAACAAGGAGTAGGGCATAACGTTAATGCTAGCTCCTAAGTTGGCTAAGGCGCTTATTTCTCCGGATTGGTAAATAGAACAAGGGAGTGTAAATCTTCCAGTGTCTCCTAGTTTTTAGGGAAGGCTATTCTTAAGTAGGGCTGAGGTTTTAGGACTAAGGGGAATGTTGTTTACTTCGGGCAGTTTATCCTTAGTGGATAGCAATTTCCTACCACTAGTACAAATTTGGGCTTTTGTCACACGTGGTCTATTTGAAACGGTCACACATTCCAATATTTATGTGACCAAAGGGCCAAAAAAAAACTGGACGTTATTCTTTAGCCACACATGAACTCCAATCGTGTGACCATTCTGAAACGTATTTGCCACACCTTCGAACATTTATGTGGCTAAAGGGAACTGCAATTTTTTTGCATTTCATTTAGTCACACATGAAGTTGGAACGCGTGACAAATCTTGTCACACACTTGAACACTGTGACCAAACGCCACTATATGGTCACATGGAGTAATTGTTTATATGACTAAAGCATAGAGTCGATTTTGTCACACATGATTAAAGTGTAGCCAAAGCCAGGTACATATGATCACATAAGTTATTATGTGACCATATGTTTAGTGTCTGTTAGAATGGCAAAAGGTAATGTGTTTAGTCACACTAATTTCTAGCCCGATCATGTGACTATATCGCATTAGAATAGCCACACCATATCACAAATGTGTATCGAAAGGATGTTTATAGCCACATGTTAGGTGATTATATGTGACCAATATATTCACAACAGTCACGTTTTTAGATATTCATGTGACTATTTTTTAAAGCGAAAATGGGCAAAGACGATTATCATTAAATTTGATATTAGTCACATTGAGTGCTGTTTGTGTGGCTATATCATGAGACCTTATTGGTCACATGGAGTAATGGTTTGTGTGACTATAGCATAGAGTCGATTTTGTCACACATGATTTAAGTGTAGCCGAAGCCAGGTACATATGGTCACATAAGTTATTATGTGTGTCTAAAGTTTAGTGTATGTTAGAAACTTAGAATGGCAAAACGTAATGTGTATAGTCACCCTAATTTCTAGCCCGATCATGTGACTATATGGCATGGTAATAGCCACACCATATTACAAATGTGTATCCAAAAGGATGTTTATGGCCACATTTTGGGTGATTATATGTGACCAATGTATTCACAACAGTCACGTTGTTAAATATTTTTGTGACTATTTTTTAAAGCGAAAATGGGCAAAAACGATTATCATTAAATATTATATTAGTCACATTCAGTATTGTTTGTGTGGCTAAATCATGAGACCCTATTGGTCACATGGAGGAATTGTTTATGTGACTAAAGTATAGAGTCGATTTTGTTACACATGATTTAAGTGTAGCCAAAGTCAGGTACATATGGTCACACAAGTTATTATGTGTGTCTAAAGTTTAGTGTGTGTTAGAAACTCAGAATGGCAAAACATAATGTGTATAGTCACCCTAATTTCTTGCCCGATCATGTGACTATATGGCATGGTAATAGCCACACCATATCACAAATGTGTATCCAATAGGATGTTTATGGCCATATTTTGGGTGATTATATGTGACCAATGTATTCACAACAGTCACGTTGTTAAATATTCTTATGACTATTTTTTAAAGCTAAAATGGGCAAAAATGATTATCATTAAATTTGATATTAGTCACATTCAATGCTGTTTGTGTGGCTAAATCTAACGTATATTGTTATATTAAAAAGCATTGGAATTCTAACAGATATAACATTTAGCTGCATTGGTTAACGTGTTTCTTTGTAGGTGTATTGGCTGGGACCCAAGTTCGAACCCCACTCTCATAATGTTTTTTTAATATAAATGTCATTTTGACCAAAAGGTTTAATGTATGCAAGCAGACTTAGTGGTATGGTCAAATTAAATGGTTATTGTAATATGCCCGTGATTACTTATTGGTTACGATGTTATATATGATATTTATCCGTAAGTATTTATGTTGTAATTTACAAAGTTAATGCATGTACTAAAAAAAATGGAAGTCATAGAAATTAAGATACAAGTAATCATTCCATAAAATATTCAAAAGGTAATTTACAAGGTTACTGTACTAAAATTAACATAGCTAGTGTTCCAGCATTACATATATGTTGATCACTTGGACTTTGGTATAACAATACCCAAACTCTAGGTGGTTCGAAAGTAATCATCTCGTGATTCATTACACAAGTCACGTTTATCCACACGTGGCAATATGTTATCATTGTGCGGGTGAATGACCGTGCTAAATTCCTCATCGATTTCATCATATGTATCTCTGTAATTCTTGGGAGGTGCTTTCAGGACAATAGATAAATTCCTAGTTAGCTTGTCTTTCACATAAAACACTTGTCGTGCTTGTGAGGCTAACACGAATGGATCAACCTTGTGGCCTACATTATTCAGGTCAACCAATTTATAACCAAGATTAGTATCGCGTTGGACCGCGCCATCTTTACGGTTAACCCAATCACATTTGAAAAGAGAAAGTTGCCTGAAGCGGTAATCCAGTACCCATATCTCTTGCAAAACCCCATAATAAAATGTGCGTCTAGTGGTTGCAACTTCTTTGGATATGTGAATATCTTCTGTCTCAACACTAACCCCACTGTTTTGGTAAACTCTGCCATCACTACATTTAGTACGAAATGTATAACCATTGATGTTATATGCAGTGTATTTCACTACGCTGGCTCCTGGTCCATATGAGATCCACCTTACGGTTTTGGATACACTGTCTTTAGAGATCGCTAACTCTCTCTCAACCTGCAGAATCTCATTACAAGTATATATATATATATATATATATATATATGTGTGTGTGTGTGTGTGTGAGCTTAAAATTGAACGAATTAATAAAACACAAATAGTGATAGAAAAAAACAATTGTCCAGCTTTTAGTTTGACTTTATTCTTCAACTTTGACAGTACATACTAACAGGCTTAATAGTAGTAACTTTGGTTAATGAAACTATAGTTAATTAAGTCGATCTCCAATTGGTAAAAACTGGACAATTGTAAGGAGTAAATAATATACGATTAAATAACAATTACCTCTTCGCGTAACCACTTATCAAAAGATTTAACGTGCTCATTCTGCAGCCATGCTTTTCGCTTACCCGGGTTTTGTGTTACCAAAACCTCCTTGTGTCGCCTGAAACAAGGTATTTTGTTATTATATTTGATAGAACATTAACTAAAGTAATGAAATAGCTAGACATGTGTTAGTAATTAATACTTACTCGATATACGGTACAATCTCATCTGTATTCAGTATTACATACAAATGTGCTTTCAGAAAGAGTTCTGCAGAAACTTCACTTGATTTGCCAGCCGACAGTGGCTTTCCGTCCTCGTTTTCATCAGTTTCATGTGTATCATTTGGGATACCAATAGTTTTCATGGATTTTTGATATTTTCCGAAAAACTCTATTATTTCTTCTGCAATAGTCTCCTCAGCAATGCATCCCTCTGGTCTATTTCTGTTTCGCACATGTCCCTTAATAACCTTCATACATCGTTCGAAGGGATACATCCACCGAAAGCATACAGGACCACATAATTTTACCTCCCTAATTAGGTGCACAGTCAAATGGACCATAATATCAAAAAAAGAGGGGGGAAAGAACTTTTTGAGTAGGCACAGTGTGACACAAAGTTCTTCTTGCATCTTATCTAGTTCCTCTAATATGATCTCTTTGCTACATATAGATTTAAAGAAAAAGCAAAACCTGATAATAGCCTTGCGTGTGGGTTCGTCCATTATCGAACGTATTGAAATGGGCAAAAACTCCTGCATTAGCATGTGATAGTCATGTGATTTAAGGCCGATGAGCTTCCTATCTGTGAGGCTGACTAAACTAGAGAAATTAGAACAATATCCTTGCAGTACCCTCATGTTGTATAACGTCTGACAAAAGATGTCCTTTTCGGCATTCGTTAGCGTGTAACCTGTTGGTGGTATTACTGTTATTTCTCGGTCGTCTACACTAACAAACAACTCTGGTTTGTCTATTCCCAACTCTTTAAGATCCAATCGAGCATTCTCTCCATCTTTCGTCTTTCCCGACACATTTAGCAAAGTCCCGACTGTCTCTCACCAACATTCTTTTCTATATGCATGAAATCGATACAATGTTGAACTTCATTATGCCTCCAATACTTTAGCTTTCGATACCAAATGTTGAATTTCTTCCAATACGCACCATTCTGTTCATTTGATTTGCTTGAAGTACCATCTTCTTTTCCTGATCTTTTCCTCTTCTCCTTTTGGATCTTCCCACCTCTGCCTCTGGCATCTTCTTGGTTTGCTTGTTTTACGCGTCCCCACTTATTTTCAATATGTTTTACCTCGTTGTATATTTATTTTCAATATGTTTTAGCCGTGCTAAATTCTTGATTTCCATTAAATGCCTTCTTTTGCTTTCTGAACGCATGGTTATATGGTAGATATCTTCTGTGACCTACATAGCTCTGCTTGGATGACGCAGGAAGTCTAATACAATATGTATCTTTCCCACATACCACACAACCTTTGTATCCACTGGTTGGGCAGCCACATAAAGTACCAAGTGCAGGGTAATCATTTATTGTCCATAACACCACCACACGTAGATTAAATATTTGCTTTGTGGAAGCATCATATGTATCGACCCCTGTCTCGAATAAGAGTTGCAGATCATCAACCAACGGTTCTAAAAAAACATCGATATCATTTCCTGGGTATCCCGATATCAGTACAGATAGCATGATAAACTTTCTTTTCATACACAACCATGGAGGAAGGTTGTAGATGACAGATAAAACTGGCCACACACTGTGATGCCTATTTCCTCTGTTGACATCAACACCATCAGCAGATATTCCTAGCCTTAGATTCCTTGGATCATTTGCAATTTCGGGGAATTCGTTATCTATGGTTCGCCATGCCTGTGAATCTGCCGGGTGACGTAACACACCATCTGTTTTCCTCCTTGTCGCGTGCCATCTTAATTCTTCTGAAATACTTGTTATCTTAAAGAGACGTTGCATCCTTGGTATTATTGGAAAGTACCACATTACGTTTGTTGGAGTCTTCTCATACACTTTTTTGTCTTCTTATCCACCTTCCATCTTGATGTCCCACAGGTACGACACACGGTCAATTCCTTGTCCTCTTTCCAGTAAAGAAGGCAATTGTTGATACATACATCTATCTTTTTGTATCCTGATCCCAGCAATTTCAAAATTTTCTTTGCATGATAAGTGTTTTCCGGCAATTCGTTACCATCAGGTAGCAACTTTTTTAACAATCCTAGCAGTTCAGTAAAGAATTGATCAGAACAGCCATACTTACTCTTTAAGTTGAGTAGGTGAACTATGGCTGACAACTTTGTGAAGTCAGGACACCCACTGTAAAGTGGCTTCTCTGCATCTGATAGCAGTTCTAGAAGATTGGCATGGTTATCCGGATCCTCATCATCAAAATTATCTTTTGTAGCATTAACCATTTCCACTGTTTCACTCGCATGTGTTGGGAGTTCTACATCAAAATCCATATGGTTGTCACCATATTCTGTTGTAACAATTGGCTCATCCTTCTCTCCATGATAAGTCCATTGTGTGTAGTTTTGATCAATGCCATTGCTGAATAAATGGAAATGTACTTCCTCCGTTTTACGAACTACATGGTTTAAACATTTGGTACATGGACATGGGATTAGAAGATGTGGATTATTACCCTGTGGGTCGATGTTACTCATCTTCTTCAAGTTGTTTACCGCATAATCAATAAATGCTTCTACTCCGTCTCTATAAATTCTGCCCAGCCTGTTTGTTCCCATCCAAGACTTGTCCATTACTTAGGGTTTGAAAAATCCAATTAGGTGTGTCGGCGTGTTATGTACTGTAATTGATTAGGGTATGAAATATTTTAGGAAGTGCCTTGATTAATTCAATTAGGGGAATTAATTCGGATCTCATAAATGCAATTAGGGAATTTGAGTTGAGGAGTGCCACTGTTAGGTATTTTACATACCTTCCCACTGTCAGTTATTCTTGACAGTGCCACTGTTAGTTCTATTTTCTAGGGATTGGCACTGCTAACTGTATATAACCTTAAAACACTTCAATTTTTCATTACGCTCTCATCTAACCACTGCAACTACAATTCAAAATACAACCGCCTCTTCTTCTACAATTAATTTGACGATCATGGCTTCTTCTTCTTCATCTGATTTGACCCTTAGTGTTCATGAAGAACACAATATGATCGCTTTTCTAATGAAACCCCCATCTACACAGAATTTCACTCAAATAGTTATTTTCTTCGTGCTAGTTATGTTTATCACGCGCTTACAGTATCTTCGAGGGTGTCAAGGGGTCATCTGAATGAATTATGGAAGAATGCACGGTTAGAAGTGGTTGCTGGTGTAAATCAAGTGGTTTCAAAGGTTCAAGAAACCAAAGTGGTGGTTACTGAGGAAATTTTACGAGATGTTCTTTTACTTGATGATGCCACAGGTATAACTTCCTTAGATGACACATAATTGTTTGATAATTTAAGATTAATGGGGTATGAGGGTGATTATACACGTTTTACATTTTTTAAATCACTCTTTAGCCCACAATGGAAATTTTTAATTCATACAATTCTTCATTGCTTGTCATCTAAGAGAACTTCTTACAATGAATTTGGAACACAATTAGCCTATTTTCTTGTGTGTTTGGCTAAGGGTCAGAAATATAATTTTTCCAAATACATACTTGATGGCATGATCAGAAACATCACAAAGGGTAAAAAGGATCTTTTTATAATGTATCCAAGATTTGTGCAACTTGTTTTAAACAAACAAATTACTGATTTGGTTGCACAAAAAGTTATCATTGGTGTTGGTACTCTCTCTGCTAGAACATTCACAGAGATGAGTAAAAATACCAATAAGAAGTTCTCAGGGAAGGAAACAGCATTGTTTCCAACAATGCTTCCTGCTCCTTCCACCACAGATGTAGTACCATCAACTACATCTGAACCACTTGGTGACAGGCCAGCAGAACCAGTTGTGCCTGAACATACACCAAGTGGGGGTAAAAAGAGAAAACAAGGGACCAAACAGCCTACCACATGTAAGCCTAAGAAAAAGAAAGTTAAACAGGCAAGTGAGGCTCCTACTGCTCATTTGTCTCAGTCAAATGTACCACCACAGCAGGTGTCTCAGTCAAATGTACCTACCATTGAATTGACGAATGTAAAACTGACAGAAGCTGTGGATAAAATTTGGGAGAAATTAAAGAAGGAGAAACAGATCAATCGGGCTCAAGATGAGAAAATAGCAGAGCAGGCTGCTAAGATTGATGAGCAACAAAAAGTGATTGAGGATCTCAAAGACAGTCTTGCTGCACTTGAAGCTTTGCTGGTTAAGACCACTTTCAACAAGGGGGAGAATAATGATGATGATGAAGGCAGAAATGATGCAAGCAATGATGAAAAAGTGGTGCAGAATGATGATATGGCTGAGGAGACTGCAAAGGCACCTGAGGTCAATATGGATGATGTGCAGCCTAAGGATGTTGAAAGTGTTGAAAATGTTGATCAACCAAAGAATGTAGATGAAGGTAGTGTTGAAACTGAGAAGGTGGAAGGTGATGGAGATGATGCAGAGGCTGAGGGGGAGTCAAAGGTTAGAACAGAGCCTAAGATGACAATGGGAAGAAAGAAATCAATACCATATGCAAGTGCTAAAGCTAGTAGAATTGAAGAACTTAAAAGGGCTAGTAGTAAACCTACCACTGTTATACCAACTGAACCTACCACTGCTACAACACCCACTACCACTGTTCCAACAGAACCTCAAGCCCCTGCTACCAAAGAACCAGAACTTCAACCTACTGTTATAAATCAACCCACTGTTGATATACCACCACCACCCACTGCTACAAAATCAACCACTGCCAGGAAACCTGAAGTACCATTTAAATCAATGAACCTAGTAGTGTGCCTAAACCTGATTCCAAGCCACCTATTCAGAGGTCAATACCTATACAGAAATCTGCATCTGAATCTGATGAAGTAGATGTTTTGCTACCATCTGGAAGAATTGTGAAGATGAGCAAAGAAGCTAGCAGAGTGTATGCAGAAATGAAGTCAAAGGGTTTGAAAGTAGAGGATGACATTATATATGATGCTTATGTTGAAAAGACCAAGGGTAACCCTCTGCAAGTTGCAATTGATAGGATCAGAAAGAAGGATGCTGAAGAGAAAGAAGCTAAGAGGAAAGCTAAGAAACCAACAAGAGGTGAATTGAAAAATCAATTGGTTTGCAAGTTAAGAGGAGATAGATATTCTACAATGGAGTTGAGTAGAATGACATTAGAGCAATTGCAGGAATTGTGAGATAACAATCCAATTGTTAATCCTGAGGCAAGAGAAAGAATTGAAAAGAAAAGGAGAGAGGATGAAGAGATACAGAGAAGGCTGAAATTAAGGTATCAACAGATTGAGGAGGAGCTTGAACAAAAGAAAATCGAAGCCCGAAAGGCTGAAGAGTTGAGATTAAAAGTTGCAAGTCATAGAAGGTCATTTCAAATGATTCAAGACTCTAATGATCAGATATATGATTTGGATAGAGATGAAGAAATCTTAGAAGAGATGATGGTTGAAAAGAGAGATAGGAATGAAAATACAAATCTTAATGATGAAGATCTCTCAGATATTGTTGAATGGCAAGGAATGTTCATATAGTCAAACACTGTGTCTTATGAACTCATAATTAAAAGAAGAAATGGAGATGTGAGTTTTCATAAGTCTATGGGTGATATTTTGAGAAAAGTAAAGAAAATGGATGTGTATGATATGTATAAAGTTGGAATGGAAAAGGATATGAAGCTTGTGAATATTCATATTGAAAGACACGTATGGGAATGGTTAAGAATGATGTTTGAACCAGAACAGTATGGTGAACTATTTTTGGGTATTGAAGCTGTTACTGATTGGAGACATTTTGCTAGAGCAGGAGTTCATTGCATACGACTGAGGAATGGTAAATACATCTATATGTTGGAAGAAAGAGATTATGTTCTGAGCCAATCACTGTTGAAACAGCTAATTGAAAGAAAGTTACTTGAAGCTATCAAAACTGATAAAGGAAAGGATATAATCTATAAAATCATGAATCAGTACAACAAGAGGGTAGAATCAAGCAAGAAAGGGTCCAAATCTTCTAAAGAATCTGAGGCTGAATGAAGAAAGTTAATGCAATTCCAGATTGATTAAGTTTAGGGGGAGATTGTTGGGATCTGAGCTGATATGGCTAAGTGTGGAAGTGCTTACCACTGTTAGTATATTGTGCTAAGTATATTGTAGCCACTGTTAGTGGAAAGCATGGCGTAGCCACTTTTAATGTAATTAATGATATATGATTATATGGCACTAAACGGAAAACGAATTCGATTAACCATAAGGATTCATCATTTTGAACACTTTTATAAACTTTAGTTATCATTAAACACATTTAATAAACTTTGGTAATTCTTGAACACATTGCGTATAGTTATGGCTGATTTATGTACAATTTTTTATCCGAGTTTAAATTGTTAGCATTGAATTGATTATTAATATTTTATTTGATTTTATTATTCAACCTAAAATAAGATTTAGGCGATTTGAGTTATATATATATTTTTTTCGTAAGTTGTTTAGTAAATAATTATGAACTTTGAAGGAATATATCTTTAGACATTTGTCACATATTGTTTAATTATATTGTTCTAATAACAGAAAACTATGCCTCTGAAATCTCTATCCGGATCTGAAAAGCGTAAAAGGAGAAAAAGAGAAAAAGAGTTGGTTAACAATTTTGCTTCCAAGAATGTCTAGAAGGGCCGCACTATATAAATAGTAAATTTGATTTTTTTTCGGTATGAGACTTTGTTACTCTTGTTTTGATATTATTATGCTTATAATAGCTTTACAGTAATGATACAACTTTTTATTTATATTATTTATTATATATTCATATATATATATATTTGTGTATAAAGGGCCCTTTTTTATTTTTGCAACGGGCCTTTGAATTCTCGGGGCCGGGCCTGCTTGTTGTCTATTAACTTTTTCGATAAAAAGTTTTATCGTTTCATTTTTTACGTCTTTAACAGATTCATCGTACTAAACCAAATGAATTTGATTGAACAAATTCTACGTCTTTAACAGATTTACGTCTTTATGTGACTTTAGCCTAAGTTTAATAGTGAAATGTATGATATATGGCACTACCGGTATCACACATGAGGGTATTTAGGTAATTTCCTTTCCTACCCACCTTTTTAATCCCCTTTCTTCCCCATTCCTTTACATCGTACAGTTGATATTTCCCTCCATTACCATCCCCATTTTATTCCCACTCATTTTTCTCCTTGTAACATGGCGTCATCATCATCTTCTCAAAATCAAGTTTTGGAACCACAATTTTATTACTGTCATTGCGGAGCCAAGATGTATGTTCGCACATCATGGACTGAGATCAACCCGGCACGCAGATTCGTAAAATGCCCAGATGTTAGTTTTAACCTTAATTTTTAATTGTTGTTGGTATCTGCAATTGATGATGCTATTAGGTTAAATATTGACTCAAAAATACTTTAATTTTGTTATTTTGTTGTGATTTAGGTTAAAACCAGTTTTTGCACAAGATATCGCTTTCTTGATTCGGAGCTTCCAGAGTATTACAGGAAGATTATGTATCAATTAAGAATGGAATGCAAAAACAAGTCCATCAGGAATGAAACGGAAGAAGATTCAGACTCAAAGATGGTGTTGATGAAGATGGTTGAAGAGTTGACTCTCATGAAGTCAAAATTGAAGATGTTTGACCAAGTGTTTGCACTTTTAATTGGTGTTGTAGTGATGTTGTGTGTAGTTATACTTGTTCTTGTTATGAACTAAGTTTCATTTAATGGTGTGTTTAAATTTAGGGGTGTTCGTGGACGGTTAACCGGAGACTCGGTTAACCGGAGACCGGTTGACCAGAGTCTCGGTTTGTAATATTTTTGAACCTAAACCGAAACCGAAAAACTCGGTTAACCGGAAATCGGTTAACCGTTTTTTCGGTTCGGATAATCGGTTAACCAAATGAACCGTTAATTAATTAATACTTACTTAAAAGGTAATTAATAACACACATATAAATATTTATTTTTCAATGTTCACTATATTTAAAATACTTTGATAATAGAAGTATCAAACGATAACCATTTTACTCTTTATAATTGTGTATTTATATTATACGTACGTAAATCATTTCAATATAATTAGAAACTTAGTAGAAGTAATTACCATATTAGGCCAAAATTTAACTAGTAAATTACATTAAAATGAGTGAAAAAGAAATAAAAATAATTTTATCAAAATAAAAGTGTAAATATTTATATATAAATATAATATGTACACTATATATACATATATTTAAAACTATATATAAATTTTCGGTTTTTTCGGTTAACCGTTTATAACGTCCATCTCAAAATCATGAACCGAAACCGAAATCGAAAAACCGAAAAAAACTCGGTTCGGTTAACCGAAACCGAAAAACGAAAAAAAGTCGGTTCGGTTAACCGAAATTCGGTTCGATTCTACCAGTTTTCGGATCGGTTTTTCAGTTTTGGAATTTTTTGAACACCCCTATGTTTAATGGTTCTTTTAAGTAGCTATATGTATCATGTTTGGTGGGTGTATGTTAAATAAATTATTATATAAATGTAACCTCAACTAATAATAAATAAATTAATCAAAGCAGAATGAATAAAAAACCATTTGTGAAATATTATATGCAAATTATATGTAATTCTTCATTTTGGCATATGTATGTGATATTGCCCTAAGGTTAATAGACAAATGTATGATATACGGCAGTTGTGGTATCACACACGCCACTATTGAACTTAGGGTGTTATGTAATTCGTCATTTTGGCATATGTATGTGACATTGCCCTAAGGTTAATAGTCAAATGTATGATATACGGCAGTTGCGGTATCACACACGCCACTATTGAACTTAGGGTGTTATGTAATTCGTCATTTCGGCATATGTATCTGACATTGCCCTAAGGTTAATAGTCAAATGTACGATATACGGCAGTTGCGGTATCACACACGCCACTATTGAACTTAGGGTGTTATGTAATTCGTCATTTCGGCATATGTATGTGACATTGCCCTAAGGTTAATAGTCAACTGTACGATATACGGCAGTTGCGGTATCACAAATGCCACTATTGAACTTAGGGTGTTATGTAATTCATCATTTCGGCATATGTATGTGACATTGTCCTAAGGTTAATAGTCAAATGTACGATATACGGCAGTTGCAGTATCACACACGCCACTATTGAACTTACGGCCGGGTGTTATGTAATTCGTCATTTCGGCATATGTATGTGACATTGCCCCAAGGTTAATAGTCAAATGTACTATATACGGCAGGAATCGCGGTATCACACACGCCACTATTGAACTTAGGGTGTTATGTAATTCGTCATTTCACCATATATATGTATGTGACATTGTCCTAAGGTTAATAGTCAAATGTACGATATACGGCATAATTCTACTTATTATAAGTATAAGATTTTCATACTTTTGTTTGTGTGTGTATAAATAAAAATAGGTTATTGTTAAATTGTGTACCGATTAAAAATATAATTTATCTTCTTACCATATTTGTTTATATAAATACGTTTTTATAACATTTTTATAATATTGTATATAAATATGTTATTGTGAAATTGTGTATATTAGGAGTAAAAATAGTTTATCTTTTTACCACATTTGGTAATTACGTCTACTAATACTAACCCTTAAAGGTTGAATGACATAAATACCCTTAATAATCAATTACCAATACAATAAGAAGGATTTTAAAAGTAAGGGCATTTAGGTAATTTACTTAAAGACTTGGAAGTAGGCGCGTGAGGCGTAAACTTTACGAGTAAAATTCAGACATCAGATCAACACCTTCCAATTCCCGGCGTACCAACTTCCAAAGAAACTCAAAACAGAGCATCAACCAATCATCTAAACAAGATATAAACCATGGATTCCCAAAGCTCTAAATGACAGAAACCTGCTATGGAAGATTATCGAACTCTTGCTGACCTTCCGGACGGCGTCGTTAGTCAAGTACTGGCCCGTGTCGGGGCTTGCAACGCCAAGCAAGTTTTTAAAATGAGGATTCTGTAAGTCTCCATACCCTAGTTTCTAGTTTGGATTCTCGTTTCAACCTAAGGTTATATTGACGTTTTGTCATTATAAGCCTTGTACTTTCTGTAATTTTTAAAAAATGTAGCGCAATTATTAATTAGGGCTTGATTTAGGAATATTTTAAATTATATTGTGCATGTACAGTATTTAAGAAATCACCTTTTAAGATCAAGGGACTTAGATTGTGTTTATGACGTCGTTTATATGCATTACAGGAGCAAGACCTTCAGACGTGCAGTTGATTCAGATGAGGTTTATCGCCAGCTGGATGATGATTCCCTCTATCCTCTATTTTCTACGAACTTGCACAAAATTGATGTGCTATCAAAAATGAGGGAGAATCGAAACCCTAACATGTTGTTTAGGGATGGCATGGTAATGTTTATTTTACATTTTATTGAAGTTTTTACTTGTACTCTGTCACATACTAATTTACTTTTCTTAAATGTCTTGATCAGAACAAGTTCTTCTCATTTGGTGATGAGGCTGCTGGAAAGGAGATGATGCAACAGGCATCTAATTTGGGACAACGTGATGCAACGTTTGTGCTTGGGATGCTGATGATGGGGGAAAGTCAAGAGAGACAGGCAGAGGCCAAGCAACTGTTGACCTCTACCAGAACAAGGTTAGCAGGTCAGTGGGATGTGGCCCGGACAGCTAACAAGGTACGTCGATTGTTGGCTGATCCCCGTATCTTATGGCGAGCAAAAAGGGAATACACTAACTGCATTCTTAATTTGTTATCCTAAGCGCAAGGTATTGCACGGGCAGACGTTACGCGATGCCTTCTTTCACAGACGGGCTTGGCTGTTTGATTGTAATGTATGCTTGTGGGATGCTTGCTACATTGACTTTGTATCTACTTTTGGTATTTTTTACTTTTGATTAAGTATATATAGTTAGTTATAGACAGATGTATGTCGGATACTTATAAATATGTACTTGTTTTTTGTAGTTAAGTTAATGATGTGTTATATATATGTGCATTATATGCTTTTGTTAATGGAAGGTCATGAAAGGAAATAAGATGCTAGGAACCTGTGGGTCATTTCACTTTAGTGTTTAGGGCTAGCATTTAGGGTTTAACAACATAATATTATATATTTATCGTGGGAAAAGTAAATCAATTATATTCATAGCTGAGTTGGTCATTTCGTTGAGGAGCTAACCTAGCAATCCCGGGTTCGAGTCCGCTAACCTACATTTTGTTTTTTTTAGCTCAATATTGTTTGATTTGCTGTTTCCCCCCTACAATTAGAATTCACTAGTATAAAAACCCGCGCAATGCAGCAGAAATCAATAATAAAGTTATGTGATTCGATAATGTTTTTTTTTCCGAAAAAACATAGTGAAATCGTTTTGAACGCATTTTTTTATTAGCATCCTAGGTCATTATATGTCAATGTATTAAAAAGATATGAATATATAATTGGTAAAAGTACATTACATAGAAAGTTATTTGAAATATATTATGGTATGTATTAATGTACATTAGTGTTATAATTGACAAATTAAAAGTATGGGCATTTAAGTAATGATATCCTTCAATTTAATATTGATTATTCTTTGATTTAAGATTAAATATAGGGGCAATATTGGTATTTCCCATATGAATTAAGGTCAACATACTGAAATGCTTAATAAGGGGTATAGATAATTAACCTTATTCATAATTTTAACTCTAAATATTATTTCATTCATTTTGGAGCCAAATTTTTCACCAAAAAATTTAAACTGACCAATTAGAGCCAAGCATAAAAATTTGAATTTCAAGTGACCTATTTACATTCCAAAACATCTTAATAAAGAATTTACAACTCTCAATTAATCTCCAACCAAAATATCAAAGAATTTACAACTCTCAATTAATCTCAATTAAAGTATATATCATGGATAACGAAGCCGATCATCCTCTAAATAATTATAATGATGACGACCACGATTTAGGATATGAATCGGAGGGTTACGATGATGTACAAGATGATGAAGCCAATGAAAACGACAATAATGCAAATCCCAAAATAGTTCCGCCGAGGGGCATAACAAGATTATTTGCGTTTCGCAACAAGTATGGCAGACCCGGTGCACAAAAGCTCAAGGTAACCTTCGATCAAATGGATTGGCTAATAGGGGACAATAGACCCTTGTTTTCGAGTTTTTTGGGAGACATTGTTCGTGAGCATATTGGTTTGAAGATTCTATCCTGGAAGAAGGTCAATAAAGAAGAAAGAGATAAACTGTGGGATGATGTTGGTGCATATTAGTGTGTCTGTCAGTTGGTCTAAGTCTGTTATGTGTTTGATATGTAATTAAGTTAGTTAATAACTTTTGTTTTAATTACATTTTGTGTTTTGGCGACACAAGGTCTTTGTGTCGCAATAGTTACCTTGGCGACACAGCTTGTGTCGCATGAGTCGGTCTGGCGACACATCTTGTGTCGCATAGACCAGGTTAGGTCTTTGGTATAAATAGGTTATTTCGGCTCATTTGTTAATGTTGACGAAATTGTGTAATCAGAGAGCTTATTGTAAGTGATATTCTTAATATAATCTGATTAGGTTTGAGTATTGAATTGCTTTGCTTATTTAATTAACGTTTATATATTCAATCAATTGTATTCCGCACGTTTGATTGAGTAAGGATTCGATTAGGTCCGATTACAGGGGTCCTACAAGTGGTATCAGAGCCAAAATCACACGATTTGGCGTTATTGAATCCGTTTTTGATACGTTTTCGAATAATTGTGAGTATATTGAATTAAAATCTTCATCGAAAGGTGTTCACAAGTTGCTTCTTGCTATTTCCGGAAGATTTTAGGTTTACTTTTCGTCCATCAGTCGTAAATTTTCGTGTGGTTATCGAAAATTTTCGTTTTTAGGGTTTTTTTGGTCGCTGGTCAGCCGTTTCTGCGACATAAGCTGCGACATATCTTTTGTGTCGCGACTAGGGTTATTGCGACATACGTCTTTCATTAGGCGACACTAGATTGCGACATAAGACTTGGTTTTCTTCCGTCGCTATCTTTTGTGACATAAGACTTGGCTTTCTTCCGTCGCTAACTTTGCGACATATCATTTGCGACATATCCTCTGTGTCGCTTAAATCTTTTGCGACATATAGATTGCGACATATCCTTTGTGTCGCTTAAATCGTTTGCGACATAAATTTGTGTCGCATAACAGTCTGTTTTCTTTTTCTTTTGTGTTATTTATCTATTTTGCAGGTAATTCACAATGTCTTCAACACATTCCATTCAATCTGTAGGAGCTATACTAAAGCAAAACAATGAAGTTGGTTCTGGAAATAAACCACCTATGTTTATGCCGGGCATGACCTATTCTGATTGGCGCCAACGCTTTGAGTCTTATGTTGGATTAAATGATCCTGAGATGATGATTTACTTAGAGGAGAGATATGAGCGTCCTCTAAAGTCAGGAGTCTACAATGGTCAAGCTCCTGAGAAATCGATTAAATCAATGACTCCAGAGGAAAGAAAAGCTTTTGATATGGAGAGAAAGACTCATGCTGCAATTACTATGGCTTTACCTCAACCCATTATGAGACAGTTTAAACATCATAAGATTGCTTACGATCTTTGGAAAGCTTTCGAAAAGAAATGTGGTGGTAGCGTCCAATACAGAAAGAAAAGGATAGATTTAATCAAGAAGCAGTATGAGGTTTTTGACATGCTTCAGGATGAATCTCTGGAAGATCTGTGTAGTAGATTTTCCCAATTGGTCACCGAGTTGATTGATGGGGGTGTTACTCTTGAGCGTAGTGATGTCAACAAAAGATTATTAGATTCTCTACCTAAGAAATGGCACACTAGGGTTCTTTTGATGGAAAAAGATGAAGACATCATGGATATGGAGCTTGAAGACCTTATTGGACATATTGAGGCTGAGCTTCTTGAGATGCAAAGAAAAGAGACTAAGGCTACATCGCATCTCCAAAATCCAAAACTTTATGGAGTTGATGTTCCAGTCTCGTCAAGCAGACCTTCAGTCACTGCATTTGTCGCTAGTAATGCTAGTGGAAATGTATCTTCTTGTAATCTATCTGGTTCTAATTATGTTCAGAATTCTGGAAATTCAACTGGGTCTCATTTTCAGAATTCAGGATTTTCTTCTGGTGAAGATTATGCTTCTACTTTTTCAGCATTTTTAGCCTGTGCTGGAGATTTTTCCGATGAAGATTTTGGTCAAATTGACCAAGAAGAATTGGAAAGATTAGATTTAAAATGGAATATGGCTATGCTGACAAGGAGGGTGAAGAATTTTTTACAGAAAACTGGTAGAACTTCTGTAAATAATCCAGGTGAGAAAGGTATTGGGTTTAATAAAGGGAAGGTGCGCTGTTATAAGTGTCAGAATTATGGACACTTCGCCCGTGAATGTGAGAAAAACAAGGCACCATCTTCAGGTCTCACCAAGCCTTCACCAACAAAGGCAGAAGAGAAAGCCATGGTGTCAGCTGCGTTCATGCTGACAGAAACTCCATGGGATAACAGCTGGTCTGATGGAGCTGATGATGATGAGAACACTGCACTAATGGCTGAGGTTCATGAGGTAGATGATGAACCTTTATCTTGTGTTTCTTGTATTAAGCTTACTAACCAATTTAACAGGTGTAGAGAGGATAATGAGCGCCTTAATACAACAATTTCACAATTAAAGGAAAATAATGAGTTGTTGAAAGAAAGTTATAAGGCATCTGAAAAGAAATTAAAGGCTATTTTTGAAGAAAAGAAAGAACTTAAAGCCAAAATTTTTGAGCAGCAAGATGAAATAGGGAGTTATGTAGATATGTTAACTCATGTTAAAAAGGAACTTGCTGATTCACAGGCTGTAGTTCTTAATTTGAATCGAAAAATCTCAAATTTTTCTACATCCTCTCTCGTCTTTGATGAAATCCTTCAGAAACAAAGGACAGATACGAAAAGCAAGGCAGGACTTGGTTATCACCATGTCCCACCTCCAATAGATTATCTGCCTATGCCTGAACAGGAAGTCATTAAAGATTTTGTGCCTAATGTTTTTCAAAAGGACACAAAACCTGTTAATGTTAAGATAAGTAAGCCTGAGGTAGCACCTAAGTCACAAAAACCTAGAACTAGTATGCCTGAGCCAGTTAAGGCATCCACTAGTGAACCTGATCATTTGAAGGTTCAAAAGGTTGACTTAGTCAAACCTCTTGATGTTAAGGCTGAACCATTTCAGCCCAAACCAAGTGCATCTGTTAAGGTATCTGAGTCAAAGTCAGTCAAGCCTGCTGTTATCACAAAGCCTGAAAAGGTTGAGGCTAAATCAATTCCTTCAGCCAGTTTAAAGGAGGAAATTGAGATTGAGGATATAACCGATGAAGAATACGGTTATTTAAAAAGGAAAACGGTAACAAATGATCATCATATCTTTACTAGTGAAGGGTATGATGAAATTTACAAAATGAATGGCAAGAAGTTACCTGAATCTAAAAAGAAGGTTTTTCAATCAAATAATTCAACTTTTCATAAAAAATCTTCTATTTCAACCCAAGGTTCATCTGATGTGTGTACACATAAGTGTACTTGTTCTGCACATCCAAATGTTAACCGAGTTCCAAGGTTAACTCCTCTATCTCATACTAAAATGGAGAAACGATCTTGTTTCTATTGCAAGAAACAAGGTCATTTGATTGATTTGTGCCCATTACTTGCTAAGAAGTATGCTAGAAGGGGAGATGCACGAACCTCTAAAGCAAAAAGTTTTTCAAAAAATTCAATGAGAGGTTCAGCAGTTCTACCAAGTACTTCTTACAATATTGAGCAAGTTCCCAAACCTAAAAAGGTTTGGAAGCCCAAAGAGTCTCGTTCTGACTCTTCATCTAATAATGATTCATCAGCCAGTGATTTCGATGTGTTAAAAAATAAAATTTTGACTGATGTAATCATTGTGGATGATACCACCGGGTTACCCAAGTCTGTTAAGGCTTGGGTTCCCCTCACTCATTAATTTCTTTATCTTTGATGTCGCAGCAATCTGAACAAGTTCAGAATAGTAGATGGTATATAGACAGCGGTTGCTCGCGACATATGACAGGCGACTTATCCTTGCTTTCTGAAGTAAAAACTTATAATGGAGGATATGTTGCTTTTGCCGGAGATAAAGGAGGAGTCATTACTGGACAAGGTACACTTTCGAATGGGCAAGTGAGTTTTGAGAAGGTTAATTATGTGGAGCAGCTCACACATAATCTGCTCAGTGTATCTCAAGTATGTGACAAAGAGTACACTACAGCATTCACTAAAACTGAATGTTGTATCTTGAAGCCAGGATTTGTTATTCCTGATGAATGGGTGCTGCTTCGAGCACCTAGGCAAAAGGACACGTATATTCTTGATATGAAGACTGTTGAAACAACTCATCATACGTGTCTACTTTCAAAAGCTCCTGAAAGAGAATCACTTTTATGGCACAGACGTATGGGTCACTTGCATTTCAGAAAGATGAATTATCTGGTGAAGCATGATCTTGTGCGTGGAATTCCAAAGCAATCTTTTGGAATCAATGATCTCTGTATTTCCTGTCAAAAAGGAAAACAGCACAAGAAATCCCATAAGTCAAAGGTGATTAACTCGGTATCAAAACCTTTGGAGCTCTTGCATATGGATCTCTTTGGACCTGTAAGTAAGAAGAGCATAGGAGGTTCTAAATACTGTTTAGTAGTTACTGACGATTACTCTCGCTTCTCATGGGTGTATTTCTTATCTACTAAAGATGAAGTTCCTGAAATTCTTACTTATTTATTTGATAAGCTAGAGAACCTATGCAATCTGTCCATCAAGAAACTGCGATCAGACAATGGTACCGAATTTAAGAATTCTACAATTGAGTTGTACTGTTTACGGAAAGGAATTGAGCATCAATTCAGTGCAGCACGGACTCCTCAACAGAATGGAGTCGCTGAGCGTAAAAACAGGACACTCATTGAAGCAGCTCGTACAATGCTGGCAGATTCTAAACTGCCTATTACCTTTTGGGCTGAAGCAGTTAATACTGCTTGCTATATTCTTAATCGGGTTTCTGTGGTTAAAAAGCACAATAAAACATCGTATGAACTGCTTATTAACAGGAAACCTTCATTACAGTTTCTTGAACCATTTGGTTGTCCTTGCACAATTTTGTACACAAAAGAGAAGGTTGCTAAGTTTGGTGCAAAGTCTAGTGAAGGATTGTTTTTGGGTTTTTCAAATAACTCTCCTAACAAACGAGTGTACAATTTGGCAACTAAGCGTATGGAAGAACATTATGAAGTAACATGTCTTCGTTATACTGAAAATCCGGATGGAAAGGGACCAGCACATTTGTTCAATTATGAAGCTATTTTTGATTCATTTAATCTATCCACGGAAGATGATGAAATGGATCAAATGGTTACTTTGCTTCATGGTCTCGATATATCTTCAACTTCTTCAACGCCATTAAAAGCAACGACACCAAATGTTTCTAATACTCCACAACCTTCTCAATCAAATTCTCAAGCAAATGTTGATATCCCTGAATCATCCACAGGAAACCAAGAAACTTCTTCTGGTAATCCTGAGTCTGATGATGAAGATGAACACTTTGAGAATTCAAGGGAGTTTGAATCAGCACAGGAAGCTGATTTAACAAATTTGGATTCTGTCATTGTGCCTGACAAGATTCCAAGTTCGCGTATTCATAAGGATCATCCAGTAGATAATATAATTGGTTCTTTAGATAAGGGGATTCAGACACGACATCAAGTTGTTACTGATACATCTTCGGACTCATCTGAGTCCGCATCTCTTGCATGTCTGTCGGTTGAGATTCACTCATGTTTCTTATCTCAAGTGGAGCCTAAACGAATAGATGAAGCTTTAAAAGATCCCCACTGGGTGGAGGCTATGCAGGAAGAGTTGCAGCAATTCCGTAAGCTGCAAGTTTGGGAATTAGTACCATTACCTAAGGGTGCACATCCAACTGGCACTCGTTGGGTATATCGGATTAAGAAAGATAATCGCGGAGTGGTTATTCGAAACAAGGCAAGACTTGTGGTGCAAGGTTTTCATCAAGTTGAGGGATTAGACTACGATGAGGTTTTTGCTCCTGTTGCTCGATTGGAGTCAATTCGGATTTTCTTGGCCTTTGCGTCCTTCAAAGGATTTATTGTTTATCAACTTGACGTCAAGAGCGCCTTCTTATATGGACAAGTCGATACTGATGTATATGTCAAGCAGCCTCCTGGATTTGAAGATCCGTTGCATCCAGAATATGTCTGTAAACTTAATAAGGCTTTATATGGATTGCATCAGGCACCACGATTGTGGTATGAGAGGCTTTCTACTCATCTCGTTAAAAATGGATTTGAAAGAGGTAGTATTGACAGTACGTTATTCACAAAAAGAGATGGTGGAGACTTACTGCTAGTACAAGTTTACGTTGATGACATCATTTTCGGATCCACCAAAGATTCTATGTGTAAAGACTTTGAGCATCTTATGAAGACAGAATTTGAGATGAGTGCAATGGGGGAACTCACGTTCTTTCTAGGTGTTCAAGTTGAGCAGTCGGCCAATGGTATTTACATTCATCAGTCAAAATATGTAACTGATATGTTAACCAGATATGATTTGCTTAACTGTAAAACCTATGGAACTCCCATTGAAATTAACCATAACATTGGACCGGCCATTGATGACGAGGACTGTAAAGAAAAGGACTATCGCTCCATGATTGGTTCTCTTATGTATCTTACAGCATCCAGGCCAGACATCGTATTCGCAGTGTCCATCTGCTCAAGATATCAAGCTAGGCCAAAGGTTTCTCATATGAAGGCAGTAAAACGAATTTTTGGGTATCTCAAGCATAGGCCAACACTTGGTCTATGGTACTCAAATGAAAAATCGTTTGAACTAACTGCTTATTCAGATTCGGATCATGGCGGTTGCAGTATAGATAAGAAGTCAACAACTGGTGGATGCCAGTTTCTTGGATCTCGCTTGGTTTCCTGGCAATGTAAGAAGCAGACAACGGTGGCTACTTCCACTGCAGAGGCTGAATATGTAGCTGCAGCCAGTTGCTGTTCTCAGATTCTGTGGATTCAGCATCAATTGCGAGACTATGGGTTACTTCTTACTCTAACTCCTTTACATATTGATAATACTGCTGCTATTTCCATTACACGCAATCCCGTACAACACTCTAGAACTAAGCACATAGAACTTAGATTCCACTTTATACGAGATTGCTATGAGAAACACTTGATAGACCTCGTCCACATAGATACCCTCAAACAGAATGCTGATCTCTTTACTAAGGCCTTCTCTCGTGCCCGATTTGATGAACTGATCAACATGATCGGTTTGCGCTTCTTTCAACTAAAGAAGTAACTTTTGGACTTGGCTTTGTTAAAAAAAAAAAAAAAAAAAAAAAAAAAAAAAAAAATTTTAAACGCAACAGCCACTCTTTATACTTTATAGTATTAAAGAAATGCGAAGTTGCAATATTTGTAAAAAGACGTTCAGTTGTGTCTGTAAACAACTAGGAAAATGATAGTACATTAGGATGCATGCTTAAAATGAAAATTCTAAGATTTATGCTTAATGTATCAGTAGGTTTATCTAGCATACTTACTGCAGTTTTTATAAACACTAGCTTCATCATATGATGTACTGGTAGGCATGTCACACTGGGAGTAGAACAATTAAAAAGCAATTCTAATAACATGTCTATTTATCATGTGGTCCACATTCTGTGATGTATGACTAAGTGTCTTAAATCCTTAATACCGCTTGGCATGCTTCCATTTTGGTTAAATAATATAAAAACTTTGGGGGTATATATTTCTTGTTTCCTCTGTTGTACGTAAGTACAGACCTGGTCTCACGTTATATATACTTAAAAGTTAAGCAAACGCAAGTCAAAAGCACTTGGAAAAGTCTTACATTATAGGATACCTCACTAGGTCGCCAAAATGGTTTGACCAAGTCTGGTTTTGCTTACACCTGAATCAAGTTATGTTGCTTTGTTGTACGTCTGTACAGACCTGTCACCGCTGTCTTGATTCTTAAAAATGACTTTTATATATTTTATCTATCTTGGAAGATATGTTCTTGTCGAAATTAATGGGATATATCTATAGTGGGGACCACAGATACTTATTCATACCAACAATAAAAAATTTGTTTATCCCCGTAGATGTAACATGTTTAGGTGGTCAAACAATACCAGTAATCATCTTGAAATAATGTTTATAAAAGATGCTTTAAATATGCTACGTAAGTTTAAAGAGGTTCTATACTGATAATCGAGATAAAACTTATTATTTACTAATACTTGCATGTTATCCTAATATGATTCCTTAGCAGACAAAATAACTACGTCACCAAAAAGAAAATTACTTTAAATTTAAGGTTAAATAGTTAAGTTATTTTTAATATTGTATTTTGTTACTAACAAGTCCGATTAGTTATTCATCAAACGGTGTACACCACATGAGATTTATTTCTCTATGTTCTGCGACACATTCTTTCTTGCGACATAACATATGTCGCCTTCTATGTCGCCATTTTGTGTCGCATGAAGGGCTGAGGTATAAATACCTCCCTCCAGTCGCTTTCACGGATTACACTTTCTGCGACATAAAATCAAATCCTGCGTCACAACTTCAAACCCTGCGACACAAAATCTGCGACGCACTTTCATCCTACGTTTCGATCAATCCTTGCTGTTTCGAGCAATCCACCTTGTGATTCTTGTTTATTACTTTCTAATCGAACTTTAGGTACTTCTTTCACCCTTTTTTTACCGTGTATTTTGTGCTAATTGTCATTATTTATTACGGGTTTTTTAAGGGTTTCGGGATTAGGTTAGTTACACACGACAAACTAGTCATTCTGTGTAAATATGATACTTTTCGTGCTTCTGGCATGTTGGCGTACCCTAGGGTATGCCTCATTTTCAAAAACCCCAAATTTTAAGTTAGGGTTTCTGGGTTGGAGTTTGCTGTTCATCTTTGCGACATAACTAGCGACATAACGTGTTATGTCGCATAGTCATTACAATTTAATCTATGTCGCTTATTCTTGCAACACAAGTATAAATGTTTATGTCGCTTACATGTGTGACATAACTTTTATGTCGCTGGAGTATGCGACATAACTCCTATGTCGCAAAATGTTAATGTGACATATCTTATGTCACTTAATTGCATTGAGTAGCTCCTTACCTTTTGTCCGATTATAGCCATGGCAGGTGATTTCATTCAGGATAACGCTGTGTCGCTCCACTGTATTCATTGCTTCTGCCCAAAGGATATCATGTTCTGCACTTCCGCGACTTCGAGGCTTACCTTCCAGTCGTGGAAGTGTCTGTGTATTTAGGTGTCGTGATAGCATTTCTGCTTGATCGATTATCTTTAATTTTTTGTGGTCTGGTGGAATCCCTTCATTGTCTTGGATTTTCGCTGGACCTTGTCTTGGATTTTGGCTATTTTTTGTAGTTATATTATCCGAGGATAATATCTAGGTTTAAGGTTTAGGGTTTAGGGTTTAGACTTGGGATAATTTGTAATCATGACTATGTATTTGTTCTCAATTATTAATTAAAACCTTATTGTGTGCAAATTTAATATTTCTGTGTCTTATTGATGTGATTTTGCACTCTGTGATGCGACATAAATTTTATGTCGCCTGTTTCATGCGACATAACCCTTATGTCGCACCAACTCGATTAAATTCGAATAACTTGCATATTGCGACACAACCCTGTCCGTCGCATTACCTGAAAGCGACACAATTCCTATGTCGCTATGTTTGTTAGCAATTGATTTTGTTAACTAAGCGACATATTATTATTATGTCGCAACTGGTCTGCGACATAATCCTCTGTGTCGCAATTCTTATCAACTTGATACTTGTGTTTAAAATTCATTTGCTAATGCTAACTGTATGTGAGTTCTATTTTTTTTATATATGAGTGTACAGCAATGGCAGATGGTGATCTTCTATGGGAGCCACGTCATAATATTGTGGCATTTTTGGATGATACTAAGGACACTGCTGCTCCATACCGGCCAATGGTTGCATTTCTACGACGGTCTCGTATTCACACCGCCATTACAGCCACAACTACTATCTACAAAGATCAGGTGGCTTCTTTTTGGGAAAATGCGGTTATCAACTCAGATCTTCCTTCTCCCAGGATTATTTATACCGTTGGTGATCGTCAACTTATTATCTCCGAGCAAGTCATTCGGGAATTCTTTCACTTCGGAGATACTACAGAGATGCCTACACTTTATAGCAATACCTTTATTGCCGGGGCTATGACTCGTATTGGCTATCCAGGCGTCCCAAATGACCAATATCGCAAGGCAAATTTGCCTAAAGTCTGGAGGTACTTAATGCATATCATTATTGTTTGCCTTTCTCCACGTAAGGCGGGCTTTGATGGATTTAGTCACTCTACGGCTTCTGCTATGCTGGCATTGATATACAACAAGCCCTTTAATTTTTCTGGGTATATCTTTAGGGCTATGTTGGATAACCTTCATGCTGGGGATAAGCGTTGGAATCTTTATCCCCGTTTTATTCAGCTGTTTCTGAATAATCAGCTTCCTGGTCTTCCTCAACATCCTCGCGAACGTTTGCGTCCAACTCCAATGAATGTTCGTATTTGGACGGTTTGTGCATCCGGCGGGAACGCAAATTCTAACTTTCCGTTGTTTGGGCATATCATCAACGAAGCATATGTTGCCCCACCAAATGACGAATTTTTGGATGTTTTGCCTGCACCTGGGCAGGGTATTCAGGAGGAGGAATTACACCTCCATGATGCTACTATACAGGTTGATGACCTGTTACAGGAAATCGAAGATTTCCAGACTGGGAACCAGGCTGTTCAGCCTAATCTTGATGACCCGGTCAGTGATTCAGATGGAGGCTCTACTCCTCCAACTTCTCCAAGGGATATTCCCTCTGAAAATGCGTTGAAATATATTCAACGCTTTGATCCTCGTAGATATAAACGAATACAACGTCGTATTCGTGCCGGTTCTAGCTATGTTCGTCCGGATATGGGCAAACGACCTCGGAGTACCGATTTGGATGATGAAGATTGGGTTCCACCTCAGTCTATTCGTCGTACTTCTGAGTCGTCTTCAAGGCCACGGGTTGACATTCCCCGTGTTGAGGTTCCCATTCAACCTTTGCCTTCTGTTATTGAAGACTTGTTGAAAAGAATGGATGAGATGCAGAAGACCATGGATAATCAAGCTACACTGATTCAGTCTCAGGCATCAGTTTTGGAGGGTCAAGCTGCGCAAATTAAAGCGTTAGAAGAACAAGCAGCTTTGGTTCCTGTTTTGAATACTAGGGTCTTAGAATTAGAATCCCTAGCTGTAGTTTCGGGGGAGTCAGGCCTGCGTGCCATTGAAACAACATCCAGGGCTTCTACCGGAACACAGACAGAAAATGTAAATGAAAATGTAAATGTTTCTGATGAAAATGAATTTCTTCGTTTGGATTATTTCTCTGTTGATGATATTCCAGGTCAGCCAAGACCATTAGCTGTAGATTACTCGAATGTGAATTTATCGTTATTTCAGCAAATGGTTAATGGGGAAAGTCAGGTGTCTAGTCCTGAATTTGAAAATAATGATGATGTTGAGATTGAGGAGGAGGAATTAAACAATGATGAATTTTATAATGATGCTCCTATAATCGAGACAGATTCTTCGGAAGATGAAGCAGAGCCAGCTGGAACTCAGACAACTGTTCCAGAAACTTCAGAGGCTTCTGATAATGCTTCTACTTCAACTCTTGAGCGACCGGTGATAAGTTTTATTCCTGATGAATATATTCCTGTAACTTGCAAGACATATAAAGTACATGGGAAATATACAGGAATCATTAAAAGCTGGAAAACTTATAGAAATATTCTGATGATTAAAAGAAGTGATGGTATTCAGTATTTTAAAAGCTCATTTAAGAAACTGAGTACGTTGCCAAAAGGAGAAATAAACCGTCTTGCTCAATTAGATCTAATAAATCCAACCAGGGATTCTAGAGCTGATTTTATACAAACGGTTTTGCGTCGTGAAGTGAATAGCAAGAGATACAACTTTATCAAACCGACGCTTGGTAAGAGATTCATTTTTAAGAAGAAACTAGATCCAGTTACAAAGCAGCCGATTTGTAAAATGCGTTATCCACCAGCTGATTGTTTAACTGAGATCTCATTGGAGTTTGTTCCTTATGATTTTCTAAGAAGATTTCATTATTGGGAACTTGATCCACATACAGGTGAAGCTGTGTTTGTGTTTGTTCCAGAGTCTGAACATCCGGAGAGAACTTCACTGTATGGTCTTAAGAAAGCTCAATTTAAAGTTTTTGATCCTATGAGCTTAATCAACTTGTCACAGAATGACTTGAGGATATTGTTTGATAATCCAATTCGCTTCAACGTAAGAAATGTGGTGAATTCGATTCTTGCTAGACAATTTCAGAAGGTCGTGACTGTGTGTGTTACGCATGGGATTCATGCTGGAGGCAGGTTTCCAACAGGCTGGGCATAATTGAAGAAAGTTTAAAGACCAAGCTGAAGACACGGGGGAGTTTGTTGGTGCATATTAGTGTGTCTGTCAGTTGGTCTAAGTCTGTTATGTGTTTGATATGTAATTAAGTTAGTTAATAACTTTTGTTTTAATTACATTTTGTGTTTTGGCGACACAAGGTCTTTGTGTCGCAATAGTTACCTTGGCGACACAGCTTGTGTCGCATGAGTCGGTCTGGCGACACATCTTGTGTCGCATAGACCAGGTTAGGTCTTTGGTATAAATAGGTTATTTCGGCTCATTTGTTAATGTTGACGAAATTGTGTAATCAGAGAGCTTATTGTAAGTGATATTCTTAATATAATCTGATTAGGTTTGAGTATTGAATTGCTTTGCTTATTTAATTAACGTTTATATATTCAATCAATTGTATTCCGCACGTTTGATTGAGTAAGGATTCGATTAGGTCCGATTACAGGGGTCCTACAGATGAAATCATGGTATTTGTAACCCACTCCATGCTCCCTTGATTAATTTCCTCTATTAATTAAAATTGTTTACAATACATTATATATGCAACTGGATGTATATATATATATAGATAGATTTAACTTGTTAATATTGATCTTGCAGCGATATTTTGATGTTGATGAGACACACAGAAAGCTAGTAATGAATCGTCTTGGTGCCCATCTTAGGAATTTCAGAAGGAAATTGAGGGAATCCTACATACTGCCCAACCTAAACACACCAGCAGTAAATGAAGTCCCAATGAAATATAGTGCATTTGTCCATGCCCCGGAATGGAACTCTTTTGTAGAGTATACGAGCACGGAGGATTACCAGGTTTAGTCATTTATATTAGAGTGCATATATATATATATATATATATATATATATATATATATAATTTCAGATTATTGTGTTTGCACATTAATGCCATCTGATAATGATTTTGTTCTCTAATTAGAAAAAGTCAGATGCATCAAAAGAGGCGCGCTCCAAGTCAGTTTATCCGCATACCATGGGACGAGGTGGCTACGTACATGTGAAAAATAAATTGGTAATTACATTTACATATATAATGTATGTTTCTATTTTGTACATTTTATGTATCAATTATATATAAGATCAAAGTAAAATACACAGAAAGCTAGTGTACTTTGTTTCTGTTTTCAATTTTATATGCTTACATGTTAATTGGTAATTTGACTAATTTACATGTGTGTTGATTTGATTATTACAAGATCGAAGAAAAAGTAATTGAAGCACATGAAGAACCCCCACGTGGTATATTGTGGTTGAGAGGAAGGCAAAACTAAGCCGGGTTATTTCTAGACGAAATGACTAAAGATAAGGGACAACAACTAGTAAGCATTAATTTGACATGCAAATTTTCCGTTTAAATAGTTCATGTAGTTTACTTTCGATAAATCAATTAACTACTGGCTATTGGAATCTATAATGCAGATAGACACTCACGAGAAGATCAAAACCGGAACCTTATAGCTTGCTCATGGCAACGATGCAATGGCAGAGGTATTTGGAAAGGAAAAGCGAGGGTATGCCAGAGGAGTAGGAAGTGGAGTGACAATCAACAAGTATTTTCATCTTCCAGCAGCTCGAAGCAGAAAAGCAGCAGATGCCGAACAGATGAAATTACTTCAAGCAGAACTTGCAGCTGAGAGACGTGCCCGTGAAGACAAAGACAAAGTTATAGAAACGTTGTCCAACCAAGTGTCAGAAGTGATGGCCAAGTTGACTGCACAAGAGGCGAAAAAAAATTCAATGTCAACTCAAAACCTGCCATCGGAGGAAAGACATTTAATTCTTGTATTAATTAAGTAATTATGCTAACATATTATTCATTAATTTATATTGCAGCTAACGGATATATGTATTTCTTTATATATATTGCAGGTGTCTCCATCAGTGGACGTTAATCCTAAAGCAACCATTGAAACTGCAGATCAGGAGTGCCAAATAAGGACATCAAGTGTGGTTGGAAGTGGGCAGGAAGCTAGTTTTGACAGGCCTAAAGGACTTGCAACTAGCATGATCAACCAAAAAGACAAAATGGTAATTAAGTAATAAAACATTAGAATTACATTGATTTTGCAGTGGTATTGAAGAACTTAAAAGGGCCAAGTCATGTACTCCCACTGCTAGTTCAAGAGTCACTCCCATTTACAATAATTACTTGTTTGCCTTGTTTTATATAGGAGACTGTTGAAAAAGCAGTTAACAAGTCAGCAAACAGGACGCCTGATTCACGAGAGAACACGGTTGAACCTAACCGGTCGTCCCGATCACAAAATAAACGGTCTCCAACACCACCAACGCTGCAGGTATATATATGTATTTCAGCATGTTGAAACATTATTCAATTAAGTTTCATCTAATTCTGATATTGCATACATACATATATATATATATATATATATATATATATATACATGATATGATGCTGCTGGAAAATATTGAAATCGGTAAATATGAAGTACGTGCTATTAATTATTTGTTGAAATATTGGTTTATACAATTCTGAATTTAATTAGAATGCAATTACAGGGTATTTATTGTGAGTTGTACTCTGTGCATATCTGAAATCTTCACTGTTTAAGACAGAGGCTTATGCTTTAGTTATAATTAGTATATATATTTATATTAATCGTCATCATTTCATTTTGTTTAGGTATTCAAGTGTAAAATGTGGAACCTAAAGAAGTCAAACACTATTGCTTTGGGTACCGTACACGTGTCGAGTGGAAAATAGATGCTTTATAGCAAAGTAATCCCAAAGGATTGCTACAAAATGTCTGTTGGTACATCGTTGGTGGATGCAGCTTTTTTACCGGACGTTGGAGACAATGGTGTCAAAACTGCTTTGCAGGCAGTAGGTGGTTTTTATGCATGGCCCAAGGAGCAAGTGGTATTTGAGGAGGAGGTACATACAGTACGTATACGTTTTTAACAACCTATATCTACCTACGTATACATATATAATTCTTCATATATTAATATTGATGTTTGATACATATATATGCGGCTTTTGTCTTTTACAGGTAACACCACCTACTTCAGGTCAATTGGCGTATGTGGAAAACAAAACTGCACCAGAAGTATCAAAGAAAACGCGCAACAAATCGGTTTTTGTAACTAGTGATACCGTGCAAAAGCAAGCGAGGATGAAACTCAAGAGTCAAAAGGCCTTGCAACTGTGATCATGTATAATTACTTTATCATTTTGATACATTTATTCGGTTATTATTATCATGTAAAACAATATTCTGATATTAGTTTGGGTACATGTATGGAGTTAATTATGTACATATATATTATTCCAATTTTAATTTGTCGTGTTATATAATATATATATATATATATATATATAATTCCAATTGTCACACGAAATATTGATTTGTTATATGTGACTAAATGATGCGCTCACATAATACGGTCACACTTTGATTGACTCGTTGTGTGACTAAATGATACCAAACGTCACACAAAAAAAAATCATGTGGCCATTGGATGAAAAATAGTCATACAAAAAACAGGTTCACGTGACTTTAAAGATCATATGGTCACACATATTAACACCTACGACCACATTTGGTTTAATTATATATATGTGACCAAATCCAAAAATAAAAGAACTTGTGTGTGTGACTAAATGATACCAAACGTCATGCAAACATAAAATTCGAGTGGCCATTGGATTAACAATAGTCAGACAAAATACAGGTTTTACGTGACTTTAAAGATCATATGGTCACACATATTAACACCTATGGCCACATTTGGTTTAATTCTATATATGTGACCAAATCCAAAAATAAAACACTCGTTGTGTGACTAAATGATACCAAACGTCACGCAAACATAAAATTCGAGTGGCCATTGGATTAACAATAGTCACACAAAATACAGGTTTACGTGACTTTAAAGATCATATGGTCACACATATTAACACCTATGGCCACATTTGGTTTAATTCTATATATGTGACCAAATCCAAAAATAAAACACTCGTTGTGTGACTAAATGATACCAAACGTCACGCAAACATAAAATTCGAGTGGCTATTGGATTAACAATAGTCACACAAAATACAGGTTTACGTGACTTTAAAGATCATATGGTCACACATATTAACAACTATGGCCACATTTGGTTTAATTCTATATATGTGACCAAATCCAAAAATAAAACACTCGTCGTGTGACTAAATGATACCAAACGTCACGCAAACATAAAATTCGAGTGGCCATTGGATTAACAATAGTCACACAAAATACAGGTTTACGTGACTTTAAAGATCATATGGTCACACATATTAACACCTATGGCCACATTTGGTTTAATTCTATATATGTGACCAAATCCAAAAATAAAACACTCGTTGTGTGACTAAATGATACCAAACGTCACGCAAACATAAAATTCGAGTGGCCAATGGATTAACAATAGTCACACAAAATACAGGTTTACGTGACTTTAAAGATCATATGGTCACACATATTAACACCTATGGCCACATTTGGTTTAATTCTATATATGTGACCAAATCCAAAAATAAAACACTCGTTGTGTGACTAAATGATACCAAACGTCACGCAAACATAAAATTCGAGTGGCTATTGGATTAACAATAGTCACACAAAATACAGGTTTACGTGACTTTAAAGATCATATGGTCACACATATTAACAACTATGGCTACCTTTGGTATAATTCTATATATGTGACTAAATCCAAAAATAAAACACTCGTTGTGTGACTAAATGATACCAAATGTCACGCAAACATAAAATTCGAGTGGCCATTGGATTAACAATAGTCACACAAAATACAGGTTTACGTGACTTTAAAGATCATATGGTCACACATATTAACACCTATGGCCACATTTGGTTTAATTCTATATAGGTGACCAAATCCAAAAATAAAACACTCGTTGTGTGACTAAATGATACCAAACGTCACGCAAACATAAAATTTGAGTGGCCATTGGATTAACAATAGTCACACAAAATACAGGTTTACGTGACTTTAAAGATCATATGGTCACACATATTAACAACTATGGCCACATTTGGTTTAATTCTATATATGTGACCAAATCCAAAAATAAAACACTCATTGTGTGACTTAATGATACCAAACGTCACGCAAACATAAAATTCGAGTGGCCATTGGATTAACAATAGTCACACAAAATACAGGTTTACGTGACTTTAAAGATCATATGGTCACACATATTAACACCTATGGCCACTTTTGGCTTACTTTTGTGTGACCAAATCCCAAAGAAAAGCACTCGTTGTGTGACTAAATGTTACATAACGCCACACAAAGATAGAGTTCACGTGGCCATTGGAGGCACAATAGCCACACAAAATCCACGTTTACTTGGCTTTAAGAAGAATTTGATCACGCTTATTAACACCTATGGCCACTTTTGGCTTCATTTTATGTGACCATATCTCCAAATTAAAACACTCGTTCTGTGAAAACATGTTACATAACGCCACACAAACATAGAATTCAAGTGGCCATTGGATGAACAATAGTCACATATAATACACCTTTACTTGATTTAAAAGTGCATATGGTCACACCTTTTATGGTTTTGGTCACTCTTTTTAAATGGATACCGCCACTAACGATTTAATGTGGCCGTATGCACCCTATGGTCACGGGACCTTTAGTCACACACACGTTGAAAAACAATCGTGACCGTAAGCATATCGTCACGCTTTTCTGGTGTGACCAAAGCCCAAAATCTGTACTAGTGTAATGTACTTATTACGACCGGGAACTCTAGACATGGTATCCAGGAATTTTCCATCTAGCTTAAAGGATGATAATTTCTTGGGTTGAGCTTTAAGTCTAGCGGGGTAAGGGATCCTAACCTCTTTGTTTATGGTCGGAGTGGTTTCCCCAGCTGGTATCTTGATTTTTGGTTCTTCCTCTTGTATGGGAACAACAGCTGGTGGTGTAGTAGATTCTTCCTCGATGGTAGTAAGTTGCTTTGATTCCTCAACATGTGGGTTGTGAACCGTGTTGCTAGGCATGCTTCCTCTGGGTCTGTTATCGAGACGTTGTGCTAATTGTCCAATCTGAGCTTCCAAATTTTTTAGCTCAGCCAGTTGATTTCTCATAAAGAGGTCAGCTTGATCTTGTTTGGCGATCGTCTTTTGGTTGAGCAGGTGTTGACCTTGCATGAACTGGGTGAAGGTGTCATCTGAACTTGAAGCTGGGGCATTTGTCTTTGCAGTTTGTTCAGGGATTTGGTTTGTGTCGGAAGTTGGTGTAGGAAGTGTGAGGGGTTGGTTATAAGAAGGTTGTGATTGTTGTGGGTAAGGTGGGTATCTAGGTGGGTATCGGGGTTGGTATGGTGGTTGGTTGTTTCTTGATTGGAATGGAGGTCCTCTAGGTTGGTTATTGGTTTGATTGAAACCGGGTGGAAAATTTTGTTGTCGAGCAGGAAACTGAGCATAGTAGATGGTGCCATCTGCTTCTTCGTATTCAACTTGGTATTCACCAGGTGGTTGCGAGTTGGTGCAGTCTTTACAGACTTGCACTTGGTGTACTTGGTGTTGTTGTTTCTTAAGTTCTCCATATTGTTTGACAAGTGAGTCCATTTTCTCTGTTAATACCTTAATTGCTTCGACTGGAATTGGATTTGATGCAGCGAGAGGTGCTGAAGATGTCGAGTGATCTCCAGAGTTCCAATCGTGGTGATGCATAGTCATGTTCTCTATAAGGTTCCATCCTTCTTCGTCGGTTTTTGCCATGAAGCTTCCTTGAGCAGCAGCGTCGAGGGTGGTTCGGTGGTTAGGGTCTAAACCATTATAGAAGGTACACAATTGTGCAGATTTGTCGAGTCGGTGATTAGGGCATTTCTTCAAGGCTCCTTTGAATCGTTCCCGTGTGGTGTATAATGACTCATCAAAAGCTTGGTGGAAATTCATAATGTCATTAGAAGTTTGGTTTGTTTAGAAGGCGGAAAGTACTTGGTTAGAAACTTTGTCGCCATCACAGTCCATGAAGGGATAGAGCCGGTCTCTAAACCTTCAAACCATGTTTGCTTATGATGTGTGAGTGAATAAGGGAAATGATACAAACGGATTGTGTCTTGACTAATTCCGTTTGGTTTGTAGGAGTTTGAAAGAGATATGAACTTGTTGAGGTGAGAGTTTGGATCATCACTGGGTAATCCATGGAATTGACAGTTGTTTTGGATTAATTGGATGATGTGGTGTTTAAGCTCGAAAGATTGACCAGGGGTTTCAGGGTAGAGAATTGGTCCTCCTCTTCCTTCGATAGAGGGTTTACTGTTGTCAGCGAGAGTGATGCGTTCAGCCATTGCTTGTCTAACTGCGGATTGCTTCTTTTCTCGTTGAATGGTACGCATTATAAGTTCTGGATCAGGGAAGTTAAACAGTGGTGCAGATCTAGGGAAACATGTCATACACTAAAAAGGAAAGACAAGAAAGTAAATACTTGTTTTTGTGTTTTTTTAGAAGGTTTTATCTTAATGGTTTACTAGAACTGGGATTGGTTGGGCCTCTGTATCGGACAGTTAGTCTCCCTGGCAACGGCGCCAAAAACTTGTTGGTACCCGAACGGTCGTATGAAGACGACGTACGAATCGCAATCGGTTTGTTTTAAATTTATATTTGCTGGGGTCTAAGTGTGACTTACTAATACTGAACCAAAGGCTAGTAGATGGTAAGTATGACCAAGAGTCGTTCTTAAAGAGAAACTCAATTGAAATGGAGGTGATCCAATCAATCTTTCTTTTCTAGTAAAGGTTTTAAAAGAGTGCGTTGGGGGTTTTGGTTCAGTTAACTAAGTAAACTAAATAAAGCAAATAAAATGTAATAATAAATCAGATAATAAAAGTAGTATTTGTTGTGAGTTCGTTAGCTAATAATGTGGGATGATGACTCTTATAGGAAGACGATTATCTAAATTGGAAATGTCTAATGGATTCAATACCCAGTGGTATAACCAATAAGTTCCCTATTAGTCGGTTATCAACTAATATGTCACAAGGAACAAAGTCATTATGATTCTGATCAGACAGACGATGCTCAACTCTCCACACTCTCCTGTGAGGGAGTCAGTGACCCGTATTATTGAACGTATTCGCTCGTGGGTGAAGGAATAGAGTAGCAGGTCATTAGCAAGTCTAACCGTTCTTAATACAATAAATATTTCAAATCCATTAAACAACTAACTTAGAATTTATGTTCGGACTTATTAACCATTTCTTATTAATGAAACTTAAGAATGATAAACATGGGAAAACGTTTAGGTTTCTTGCGTATCTTACTTTTGGTTTCGTATTTTAAGGAAAGGATATAAGTGTAACTTAGATTTTAAACTTGCCTTTCTCATTACAATTAACAAATCCCTAGGTTTTCGTAAATGATTATTTAGCTTGTAGCCTACCTACTCTAATCTAATCTAAATTATCTAATCTAATTAAAATGCTAATTAAAATGTTGACGGCTTTTTGCATAAAGTTAAACCCAGACCATGTCGGAGAATGCTATGCTGATTCACAGTGTATTTAATCGTTTACCGATGTTTCCATTGTGAATTTAACTGCTTCGCCATGTTCACATGATAAGTACATTGTGATCGAAAGTGTACAATACTCATGGTAAGTCCATGTAATCACATTGCATTTTATGATGCTCGCATGACGTTACAGTTAAAAACATAGTTTTTACACAGATAACTATTGACCAAGTATCTGTTGGGTTTTCTATTCCCTAACTAGAATAATATACGCAGCGGAATTATAACAAAATAATTAATCTAGAGCAATTAGGAAACTAAACCCTAAGGGATCTTAACTTGAATAAATAAAAGCAATAAAATAAATAAGATAAATAAGAAATTACTAACCTTTGAGAAACCCAATTTCTCACTCGAAGACGAAATAGCAGAACCTTCTTGCTTAGTGGCGAGTGCCCAAAATAGAACACCTCTAATGGCTCACACCCACGAACAAAGAGAAATCCCAAGTCTCCTAAGGTCACGACTCAAGGTCACAAAACTCTTACAAGGAGCAGGAATAAGAAAGATAGAAAAAGAATTGAAAACTATTCAATTCAAAAGTGCAAGGAAAACCTAAGGGGTAGGCCCCTATTTATTGGGGAGGAGGAGGGCATGGGATTCATATCCCAGCCGATGTGGGACAATCATGTTTTTCATCCATACGACGTATGGAATTCCATACGGCGTATGGATTGATTCTCCATCCATACGGCGTATGGAGCTTCCATACGGCGTATGGATTGATTTTCCCAAATTGTTTCTTTTTTTTCTTTTAGTTTCAATTAATATTCAATTAACAAACTAAATGTAATATTAATTTCAATTAATATTATCTCTCCATTTATTTCTCTTACTGTTCATTGAGGGCGACCCACAAAGGACTCCACTTTTAATGATGTACTTACCAATTAGTTATGATATTGGACACTATTCCAACAGTCTCCCATTTGGACAATTCATCAACTATTATTGGTCTAAGCTTATCCATTAACTAAGCAGAGAGTGCCATCCAACGCAACTGCCGAACTCTGATTCTTATCTTAGAGTTAGCCCTTTAGATAAGTGATCAACTATTCCAATGTTCTACTGATATCGTAAGAATCGAGACATGGATTTCAATCAATCTCAAGATTCATGATTAGTTTTCTGATTTCCGATTACATTGACTTTATGAGACTATTGAACCATCAACTTAGTCTCGGCCAGGCCTAGCACTTTAGAGTCAATCTTTAATCATCAGAGGGCCCAAGATAGCGCTTTCCCCATTTAGGCAAAAAGGAACAAATAAATTTTGACTACATAGCACTAGTCAACTCATCATGTCATACCTAGCATACCCTTTATGACCGGCAGTTACGCACAGCGTTTGAATAGGCTAAAGTATAACAGACTTGAAAAACTAGAAACTTAATGTATCTCAATTTCATGAATAGAGGATATTATCATCTTAAAATCACTCGTGATTTAATCCATGAAGTGATCTCTTTAAGTACGGGACTCTCATATACTTAAATCTCCATTAAGTACCCATGAGTGTTGCAGTAATCTCCATGCCATGTCTAATCTCCATAGACAATCTACTAACACTCCATGACAGTCTTGATTCACCACTTGCTTCCAGGAGTGTGAACGACTGAGGAGGTTTAAGTAAAACTGTTTTACTTGGGAAGTGGTGTCTAAACATGCAAAACAGAAACACAATGACAAACAATAGTAAATGGCAGAACCCCTTCCAATAAATAAATCTCCATTATTTAATCACCAAGTCTGTTACAATTTCCATCATTGTTTATAATGTTTCAAAATCAAACTAACAACTAAAACTTTACATTATCTCTTAAGCCTATGCTCCTAGCATGCTCATCATGTTTGGACTTTCCAAGTGGCTTTGTGAACGGATCAGCCGGATTATCCTCTGATCTTATGCTCTTCACAATCACGTGTCCTTCTTCTACTTTTCTCCGAACAAAATGGTATTTTCTTTCAATGTGTTTTGACTTTCCGTGATCCTTGGGTTCTCTACTCAAGGCAACCGCACTTTCGTTATCATAGAATATTTCAATGGGGTCTTGAACCGTTGGGACAACTCCAAGATCTCCAGTGAAATTCTTAATCCGTATAGCTTCCTTTGAAGCCTAGCAAGCCGCTATGTACTCAGACTCGCACGTTGAGTCTGCCACCGTATCTTGCTTGGAACTTTTCCATGTCACCGCTCCCTCATTCAGTAAGTATACCCAACCAGACTGTGAACGGCTATCATCTCTATCTGTTTGGAAACTTGCATCACTATAACCCGTTACTCTAAGTTCCTCTTCTCCACCATAAACTAAGAACCTGTCTTTAGTATTTCTCAAATACTTAAGAATATTCTTTACAGCTGTCCAATGACCTTCACCAGGATTTTGCTGATGTCGACTCACTAAGCTCAAAGCAAATGAGACATCAGGTCTCGTACACGTCATGGCATACATGATCGATCCTATAGCTGAAGCATATGGGACTCGACTCATTTTATCCGATTCTTCTTTAGATTTCGGACAAAGATCCTTACTGATGCGCCCCTAGCGGTCGGTAAGGATTTCAACCCTTGTCGTTGCACCGACTACCGGCGGCGGGCATCAGTGGGTGTTTTAAATTTGTATTTGCGGGGCCTAAGTTTTCCCTAACAATGCTAATCCTAAGGGTGAGCAAGTGGTAGGTATGACCTAGAGTCGTTCTTTAAACCGACTGAATTGAAACTAAGGCGTGGCAGATGAGGGCTTTCAAACTAGTGAAGGGTTTATAAAACAGTGGAGGAGTTTTAGTTTTTCTATTAACTAACTTAGGCAAATAAATAAATAAAAGCGAAATAAAAATAAAAGATAAAGCAGATAAAATAAAGATAGTGTTTGCTGAGATTTCGTTAATTAAGTTATGGGATGATGTTTGGAGAAACTGTGTTGAAAGATATTTGTTAATTATTAATCTTGAATACTCGTGATGTAAACACTAGATTCCCTACTAATTAAAATCCCATTAGCATGTCACACCGGGAGCAGGGTTGTGGTAACATCACAAAGTATTTAGAATAATAAGCAAAATCTCAATTATTGTTTAATAATACACCGGGAGCCATGTCTTGTCCTACGATAATCCCCCATGTAGCCTTGCGGTTCCATAGTTTCATACCTTTGACAAATTATATTGACACAAATGACTGACTACCTTTTAATTAGACGTCGTTAAAAAGGTGTTGTAATCACATTTATTGGTGGAAAGGCGATAGATTAATTTGAAGTTTAAAAGTCTATTTAGAAAGGTTAATTAAACTAGGTTTCTCATTTTATATGTTAGTCCGTAATATAACTACCTTCGGTCGTTACTCGACTTCCATACATTTGTACTCCACCTTGAAGTGTTTCCAGTACTATATCGAGTAACAGTCGAATAGGGGCCATCATATTACTTTACGATAATTAAGACCGTTTATATTTTACCACTATGATAATCCTAAGGCAACAATCAAACAAGAACATGCAATAAGACGATCAAAGCGATACTACCGATCTTTAATATTTAATTATAAATCATCCCATAATTAACTAACTACATTGCAAACAAACACAACAAGTATACTACTCTCTAATCATGGCAATAACTAAATCTAGCATAATCAATAAAAACGTAATTAATTAAGATAGATAAGGATTAGAAAGCACAAGTATACTACTCTCTAATCATGGCAATAACTAAATCTAGCATAATCAATAAAAACGTAATTAATTAAGATAGATAAGGATTAGAAAGCACCAGGATTAAATGCGGGAGAAAGTAGACTTGAATTAATTGACACAATTCCAAGCTTACATCGAAGATTTACAATGCGTTCCGTACTTTCCTTCTATTCTAAACAAGCTCCTAAACTAGCCTAAAGCTAATTTTTAGTAAGAAAATAGAAAGAAAGTAGAAGCAATATCTTAAGAGAAGTATATTGTTCTAAGAATGGTGTGTGTGTGTAAATGAGCCTCATGCCTCCTATTTATAGAGGAGTTTTGGGGCATTTTAGCCAAAGGAAGCACACATTAGCAAAAGGTGAGAAAGGTAGTGGCACCAAGTACAAAAGGCGAAAAAGGTAGTGGCACCAGGTACGAAAAGTAGGAAAAGGTCTAGCACCGGGTACAAAAAAGGACACAAAAGTGCAATCCGTGCGGGTGGCGGTCAGCATCCGGCAGCGGCTGGGTGGCTGCCGGCGGCGGCTGGCTGCCAGCTGCACCGGTTCGCTGCCCGTTGCTTCGTTTCTCGATTCGTGCGTGTTTTCTTCGTTATGCGTCCGTTTGCGTTGATTCTTTTTGTGTTGGATTCGTAATTCAAAAACGAAGCTTTTGATGAAAAGAAATCCCAAAAATATGTCCCTGAACTTTAGATGTGTCGTACGAATCGTTTGGATCTTCCGGCGTACGTAGAATCTTCATTCTTCGTCCGTTTTTGTTGATTCTTCTTCTGTTGGATCCGTAATTCGAAAACGAACATCTTGGGTGAGATGGATATTGGTGATGGGCACTTTTATCTGGAAATCTCGTTTTGATGCCTTGAATCTTCAAACGTGCATGGAATCTTCGTTTTTCATTCGTTTTGCTTGATTTTCATCGTGCAACCTTGTTTTGACCATCTTGGTATCATACTATTGATTTGTACTGAATTTTGAGTTAGAGTGCCAAGAATCGTTCCAGAATGAGAGAGATATCGGTAGTAAAAACGTAACTTTTTACGCGATGTCACTTACTGATCTTAATGCCATGATATAAGGGTAGATTCCCTTTCTTAGAGTTCTCCATTTTGAATCTTTTCAAAATTTTATCTAAGTATGTGTCCTGGCTAAGTCCTATGAGACGTCTCGACCTATCTCTATAAATCTAGGATACAACAATATTCTATTATTTTACTCGGAAGCGTATATTATAAAATTCAGTTCATTACTCTATATTAAATAATGTACATAAAAATTAACATATTCAGATCACACCAAGTTAAAACTGTTTAACAATCACTTAAAACGTGGTATTATATTTTACAAAACAAGGTTTATACAAAACCATATCAGAGTCACAAGTCGTCAAACTTTCCCTGCCAAAGCATCCACTTCCTGACTACCCACATAGTAAACAAAATCTGCAGGAAGTTAAAGTAAGGGATTAGCACAAAGCTAAGTGAATAGATTTATCACACATAATTCAACTTAGCATAACAATCTGTTTACAACAAATAATCATAATACCCGGGGATTCTCCAAGAACACTTAACTATTGGTTATTAAACTCATACACAGGTCTCAAACACAACAAATGAATCAAAACCTGAGTAATTCACATATTAACCAAAAGTCCAACTACACGTTGACCTCAATAATCTGATACACATAGATTCACATATCACGTAGATTCATAATCAATATCACAGATTAATAATCTTATAATCAATCTACGTATACTTGTTGCAACCAAACAGTTACAACTAAATCGAAGGGTGAGTTCTAAATCCACTCACCGATACCTTTGTCTTCACAAACTCAGAATCCAAGAGTCACTTATCTTTTGGAGGATCTGAGAATCAACAATCAAATATAAGTTAGTAATCGGGATCTTTAATACATAACTTATATTAATACCTAACACTAAGAATTTAGTACAATCGATATCACAATTACAAGTTCTTTCTTATGTATTAGTAATCATCACAACATAATCATCATCATGTACTAACACTCATTTATCAATGTTATAACATGTATTAATCAATAATCAATGAATCAAACAATTTAAATTGAAAAGCTGGAAAACCATACTAGCCGCCGGCTTGGGTTCCTTACCCGCCGGCTTCACCTCCCAAGCAGCCGGGTCACACCCCCAAGCCGTCGGGTACAAGGTATGTTGAGCAACCAGCAAAAAGATACGTTTTAAAGTTTCTACAGCAGCCGGTTTGGGTAATTAACCCGTCGATTCGTGGTGACAAGCCACCGGCTTGGGTCTTTGACCCGCCGGTTTGCCAACCCATACAAGTACCCGCCGGGTAGGGTACCAGACCCGCCGGCTTGTTCTTCAGTTACAGCAGCAGCAAAGACTAAAACCATGCACGAACCATAATTCACAAATTCCTAACTTTCGACTACTAACTCACTCAAGCAATGTTTCTAGCATCAAAGGGGTGTCATATTACAACTACTAACTTCAAACAACATTCAAGAATTTCAATTTGGGTGGCAAAATCATACAATCTATTTAGTTCATTTACTTGCATCAAAATTGCCATTTAAAAATTGTAATTTACAAATTCGACTATGAATTCAAGTTCACTATCATCATATAACACTACTAATCATCATATACTATCAAGTATTCAACAATTTCATCAATTTCATCATTTCATCCTTAACCTAACAAAACTTAAGTTTATGAGGAAGAAAGATGCTTACACTTAATGTGGGAGATGATGATTTCAAAGAAATGATGGAATTAAACTTGAAATCACAGCTTCAAGTTGATTTTTCTTTTGATTTCTAATAGTTAGGTTTTATTTTGTGTAAGGTTTGATTAAGGAGTAAACTTTCTAAATTATGGAAAATGACTTCAAGAAGAGAGGTCGAACTATCTTATAATCGACTCTCATTTTCGGGTACTTTATACCCGTCTTAAATCTATTGTCTGGCACTTAAATACTAATCGTGAAAAATCTATTTTATTGTATTGTCGACTATAGTAAATTAAAACAAGTAACAATTTATTATTCACAATAAGTTCGAAGACTTACTTATCTAAGTTTCAAAAGTAAACAATTAAAATCACATAATTTCTGAAACAATTAAATAATTAATTTAAATTTAGAAATTACCAGACCAATTAGAAGGATGTTACAAATCTCCCCTCCTTCAGGAGATTTCGTCCTCGAAATCTAAACTCGATCAAACTTTCCAGGATATCTGGATTTCATAGACTCCTCGGTCTCCCATGTCAAATTGGAACCTAAACTGTGTTTTCATTTTACTAACACCATTGGTATCTATTTCTTTCTAAGTTTAGTAACTTTTCTATCGAGAATTTCAATAGGTTCTTCTACTAATTTCTGGTTTTGGTCAACTTTCAAGTCTTGTAAAGGAAGAATCTGAGATTGATCCTCAACATTACATTTTCTCAAATAACAGATATTAAACGTGTCATTAATACCATCTAGCTCAGGAGGAAGATCCAATGAGACGGATTGATCATTAACCACTTGACGGATTCTGAAAGGGCCAATGTATCTAGGAGCCAATTTTCCTCACTTTCCAAATCTAATAACGCCTTTCCACGGTGAAACTTTAAGATAAATTAACTCACCTGCAGAGAAATTAACTGGTCGTCTACGTGGGTCTGCATATTGTTTCTGTCTATCATGTGCAGCTTTTAGCTTTTCTTGGGCGATAGCCACTTTGTCAGCGGTGATCTGTACAATGTCTGGACCTGCAAATTGCTTTTCTCCCGCTTCTAACCAACATGTGGGGGTACGACAACGACAACCATAAAGCATTTCATAAGGAGGCATACCAATACTGGAATGATAGGAATTATTATAAGCAAACTCCACCAATGGAAGGTGAAAATCCCAAGAACCTCCATATTCCAAGATACAAGCTCTCAACATACCCTCAAGTGTCTGAATAGTACGTTCTGACTGACCGTTGGTTTGAGGATGATAGGTTGTACTGAGATTTACACGTGTACCCAACTCTTGCTGTATACTCTGCCAGAAGTGAGAAATAAAACGAGAATCTCTGTCTGATACAATTGATAATGGAATACCATGTCTCGAGACAATTTCATTAATATACAACTGAGCTAGTTTAGTCAAAGACGCTGTTTCACTCGCAGCAAGAAAATGAGCACTTTTGGTCAATCGGTCAACGATAACTCAAATCATGTCGTTACCTCGAGATCTACGTGGAAGTTTGGTTACAAAATCCATAGTTAAATGTTCCCATTTCCACTCTGGAATCTCTAACTGTTTCAACGACCGATATGGCTTTCGATGTTTACCTTTAACTTGAGCACATATATGACAATTACCAACAAACTTTGCAATATCAGTTTTCATTGTAGGCCACCAGTACAAAGGTTTCAAATCATTATACATCCGTGTACTACCAGGGTGGACAGACAACCGAGACTTGTGAGTTTCAATCAAAAGCATATCTCGAATACCACCAATAAGAGGAATCCAAACACGAGACTGAAAAGTCTTTAATCCTCTAGAATCGTAAACCAATAAGTCTTTTCTTTTCAACATAATTTCTGGCTTAAGATTATATTCCAACAAAGCTTCTAACTATGCAGCTTTAATTTGATCTACCAAGTCAGAAGAAACATCAACTCTCAGAAAATAAACTCGGTCAGAAGTACCTTTTCTGCTCAAAGCGTCTGCAACTACATTTGCCTTTCCTGGATGGTAACGTATTTCACAATCATAATCTTTGATTAATTCTAACCATCGCCTTTGACGCATATTCAGTTCTTTATGTGAAAACACATACTGAAGACTTTTATGATCAGTACAAACAATGCATTTAGTACCATATAGATAGTGTCTCCAGATTTTCAAAGAAAACACAACAGCTGCCAATTCTAAATCATGGGTTGGATAATTCTTTTCATGCGGTTTTAACTGACGTGAAGCATAAGCAATAACTCTGTCTCTTTGCATAAGAACACAACCCAAACCAAAATAAGATGCATCACAATATACAATAAAATCTTCAGACCCATTCGGTAATGCTAACACCGGAGCTTGACATAACAGTTGTCTCAGAGTCTAAAAGGCATGTTCTTGTTGATTATTCCACTCAAAATTTTCATTCTTACGGGTTAATTTAGTCAATGGGCTAGCAATTTTATAAAAATCTTTAATAAACTTTCGGTAATAACCGGCCAAACCCAGAAAGCTTTTAATTTCAGAAGCGTTCTTTGGAGTTTTCCAATTCATTACTGCTTCAACTTTAGAAGGATCAACTTTAACCCCATCATTACAAATAATGTGACCCAAAAACTGAACTTCTCGAATCCAGAACTCACATTTAGAAAATTTGGCATATAATTGTTCTCTTTTCAATGTTTCAAGAACTAACCTCAAATGCATGGCATGTTCTGATTCAAACTTAGAATACACAAGAATATCATCGATGAAAACGATTACAAACTTATCAAGAAATGGTCGAAATACCCGGTTCATTAAATCCATAAAAACTGCTGGAGCATTAGTCAAACCAAAAGGCATCACCAGGAATTCATAATGACCATACCTGGTACGAAAAGCAGTCTTTGGAATATCCTGTTCACGAACACGAACCTGATGGTAACCCGACCTCAAATCAATTTTAGAATATACAGAAGATCCCTGCAGCTGATCAAACAAATCGTCTATTCGAGGCAGAGGATATTTATTCTTTACTGTACTTTTGTTTAATTCTCGATAATCAATGCACATTCTGAATGACCCATCTTTCTGTTTAACAAATAAAACTGGTGCACCCCAAGGAGAAGAACTAGGTCTAATAAAACCTCTATCCAATAACTCTTGAATCTGATTCATCATTTCACGCATTTCAGACGGAGCTAATCTATAGGGAGCTTTAGCTACTGGAGAGAAGCCAGGAATAAGATTAATCTGATATTCAACTTCCCTAACCGGTGGTAAACCAGGTAAATCATCGGGAAACACCTCTGGATATTCAGAGACAACTGGAACCTCAGAAATGGACTTCTTTTCTAATTTTGCATTAACCACATAAGCCAGATAAGACTCACAGCCTTTAGACAATGACTTTCTAGCTTTCATCATGGAAATCAAAGGAATACACCCACTATCCTGTTCTCCTTGAGCCACAACATATGACTCTTCAGAGATTAGGATTCTAATCAGTTTATGGTGGCAATCTATACTTGCTTTAAACTGACTTAACCAATCCATGCCAATAATCACATCAAAACTTGGAATCGGCATTAATAGAAATGAAATTGGAAAAGTCTGGCCTTCTATCAGAATATTAGCTCCAGTCACCGAGGTGGTAATAGGAACTAACTTGCCACTAACAATTTCTACTTCTAAGAGCTTAGTTATCACAGTAGGGTTCAGTTTCAACTTATCACAGAAACACAGAGATATAAAAGAGCAATTTGCTCCATAATCAAATAAAACACGAGCTGGTACAGAGTTTATAAGAAAAGTACCAGTAATCACATCATCTGTGTGGACAGCCTCATCGACTGTCATCTGAAAAGCCCTAATCGGCGCTGGCGGAGGATTCTTTCGCTTTTAACCGGAAGATGACGAACTCCCGACCGAGACCGAACCCTATTTTCCTGCCTCAGGACACTGCCCAACACGATGCCCTTCTTTCTTACAGTTCCAACATACATAATTGGGAAACTTACAATATTTAAACTCATGGCCCAATTCACCACATTTAACACATTTGTTCGTCTGAATTGTACAGGGACCAGTATGTTTGGATCAACAAGAACTGCACCAGGTAGAACTTCCGGATGAACCACTTTTACTACTGAATCTTTGACCCTGACGATTACCCTGCCACCTGGACTTTCCTTTACCAGAAGAATCTGTTCTAGTTCTTGGAAATGAAGAAGAAGTACCTCTAGCTTGAGATTCTCGAAAACCTCTAATGTCACTATCAACCGAGCATGCAAGAGTAAAAGCTTGTGATAGATTACTAGCTAACCTCACTATAGTACGATAATTATGAGGTAGGGTTTCCACAAACTGCTCGATTCTGGTTTTCTCATCGGGAACCCACTGTTGTACAAACCGTAATTTCTCCAAAAACTGTGTGATTAACTCATCGATGGTCATCTTATCGGTTAATTGAAGATTCATAAACTCCCTCCTAATACGTGCCATATCAAAATCAGAACAATATTGATTACAAACAGCTTGATGGAAATCAGGCCATCGAATTGCTTCTTTCTGTTGTTGAGCTAAATGACCAGTAATCGAGTCCCACCAAACCATGGCTTCGTCTTTTAAACACTGAATTGCATAGAACACTTTGGATTCTTCTTCACAGTGAGTAACATCAAATTTCCGCTCCATATCCCTTAACCAATTTAAGGTTACAGATGGATTTGTACTACCTCTAAACTCTGGTGGTTTACTTTCCATGAACGTTTTGAATGAACACGGTTTATTTGACTGAAAGGGAGGAATATTACCAAACACAGGTATCTGTTGCTGAGAACATTGCTGAGATGATGCAGTTTCAGTCTGTCTTTTAAATTCTCTGAGATTAATCACCTCATCTTCTAACTGAAAAAGATAATCATCTCGATTCGATTCTTCGCGAGCAGGAATAGAAGTACCCTCATGATCATGTCTCTCATTATGAATATCTGAAGGAGGAACATTGATCCGTGAGGCATTATTAGGGTTGGTGGTCAGTTGCTCCTTATCTGCCATATCTGTATTCAACACAACAACTTGAAACTCGTTAATCGTTAGTACCTATCTACTAACCGATTCATAACCAATGCTAAATCCCATACCCAGGAATGTTTGACATAACACAATTCAAATTTGGGATTGAACACTTTACAATGCTCAATTAGCCCAAAATTATGCTCTGATACCAACTTATAATACCCCTCTTTCTGTACAACAATATTCTATTATTTTACTCGGAAGCGTATATTATAAAATTCAGTTCATTACTCTATATTAAATAATGTACATAAACAGTTTATATATTCAGATCACACCAAGTTAAAACTGTTTAACAATCACTTAAAACGGGGTATTATATTTTACAAAACAAGGTTTATACAAAACCATATCAGAGTCACAAGTCGTCAAACTTTCCCTGCCGAAGCATCCACTTCCTGACTACCCACATAGTAAACAAAATCTGCAGGAAGTTAAAGAAAGGGATTATCACAAACCTAAGTGAATAGATTTATCACACACAATTCAACTTAACATAACAATCTGTTTACAGCAAATAATCGTAAACACATTCTTTTTCAATGAGGATCGGTGGCTCTGGAGATATCATAATACCCGAGGATTCTCCAAGAACACTTAACGTCAATCTGTATGGCCGATACAGAATAGACCGATAACTATTGGTTATTAAACTCATACACAGGTCTCAAACACAACAAATGAATCAAAACCTGAGTAATTCACATAATAACCAAAAGTCCAACTACACGTTGACCTCAATAATCTGATACACATAGATTCACATATCACGTAGATTCATAATCAATATCACAAATTAAAATTTTTTTAATCAATCTACGTATACTTGTTGCAACCTAACAGTTACAACTAAATCAAAGGGTGAGTTCTAAATCCACTCACCGATACCTTTGTCTTCACAAACTCAGAATCCAAGTGTCACTTAACTTTTGGAGGATCTGAGAATCAACAATCAAATATAAGTTAGTAATCGGGATCTTTAATACATAACTTATATTAATACCTAACACTAAAAATTTAGTACAATCGATATCACAATTACAAGTTCTTTCTTATGTATTAGTAATCATCACAACATAATCATCATCATGTACTAACACTCATTTATCAATGTTATAACATGTATTAATCAATAATCATTGAATCAAACAATTTAAATTGAAAAGCTGGAAAACCATACTAGCCGCCGGCTTGGGTTCCTTACCCGCCGGCTTCACCTCCCCAGCAGCCGGGTCACACCCCCAAGCCACCAGGTACAAGGTATTTTGAGCAACCAGCAAAAAGATGCGTTTTAAAGTTTCTAGCAGCAGCCGGTTTGGGTAATTAACCCGTCGATTCGTGGTGACAAGCCGCCGGCTTGGGTCTTTAACCCACCGGTTTGCCAACCCATACAAGTACCCGCCGGGTAGGGTACCAGACCCGTCAGCTTGTTCTTCAGGTACAGCAGCAGCAAAGACTAAAACCCTGCATGAACCATAATTCACAAATTCCTAACTTTCGACTACTAACTCACTCAAGCAATGTTTCTAGCATCAAAGGGGTGTCATATTACAACTACTAACTTCAAACAACATTCAAGAATTTCAATTTGGGTGGCAAAATCATACAATCTATTTAGTTCATTTACTTGCATCAAAATTGCCATTTAAAAATTGTAATTTACAAATTCGACTATGAATTCAAGTTCACTATCATCATATAACACTACTAATCATCATATACTATCAAGTATTCAACAATTTCATCATTTCATCCTTAACCTAACAAAACTTAAGTTCATGAGGAAGAAAGATGCTTACACTTAATGTGGGAGATGATGATTTCAAAGAAATGATGGAATTAAACTTGAAATCACAGCTTCAAGTTGATTTCTTCTTTTGATTTCTAATAGTTAGGTTTTATTTTGTGTAAGGTTTGATTAAGGAGTAAACTTTCTAATTTGGGAAAATTACTTCAAGAAGAGAGGTCGACCTATCTTATAACCGACTCTCATTTTCGGGTATTTTATACCCGTCTTAAATCTATTGTCTGGCACTTAAATACTAATCGCGAAAAATCTATTTTATTGTACTGTCGACTATAGTAAATTAAAACAAGTAACAATTTACTATTCACAATAAGTCCTAAGACTTACTTATCTAAGTGTCGAAAGTAAACAATTAATATCACATAATTTCTGAAACAATTAAATAATTAATTTAAATTTAGAAATTACCAGACCAATTAGGAGGATTTTACATAGGAAGACTACAACACTCCCACTGAACTTGACATATATAAAGGACTCATCTCCGCTTCTAGAAAATCCAAACTCTGTGACTTTCTCATGGAAGCAGAGATTCCAGCTACGAAAGGCTTGTTTAATTCCATAAATAGCCTTTTGAAGCTTGCACACTCTATTAGGATACATTGCATTTTCAAAACCCTCCGGTTGTGCCATGAACACATCCTCTGTCAGTTTCCCATTAAGGAAGGCGGTTTTGACATCCATCTGCCAAATTTCATAATCATGAAACGCAGCTATGGCTAGCATAATCCTAATTGACTTTATCTTAGCTACTGGTGAGAAGGTTTCCTCATAATCAATCCCGTGGGTTTGAGTATAGCCCTTCGCTACCAACCCAGCTTTATAAGTGTGTACTTTCCCATCCATGTCGGTTTTCTTCTTGAAGATCCACTTACAACCCACCGTCTTAAGACCGGGTGTAGTGTCAACCAAATTCCAAACTTGGTTGTCATACATGGACTGAATTTCGCTTTTCATAGCTTCCTTCCACTTAGCAGCCTCGGGGTCTGCCATCGCTTCCTTGTAGTTAGCAGGTTCATCTAAGTCATTTAGTGTACTGTCACTAATTTTATCCTCTTCTTTTACATGGTAACCATAATAGAACTGAGGAGGCTTGCTAACTCTACAAGATCTGCGAACGGGTAAGGATATGTCTTCAGGTTCAACAGGTGTTTCCACCTCTTGTTGAACATCAGTATTTTAATGTAGGTTCTTCATCGGCCAACTCTTGAATTTCTTCAAGATCAATCTTACTCCCGCTGTCCTCTTTAGATATCATGTCTCTCTCAAGGAACACTCATCTTCGAGCTACAAAGACCACATTATCCGTGGGTCTGTAGAATAGATATCCAAACGACTCTTGTGGATAACCGACGAAAAGACACTTTTCAGATCTGGAGTCTAGTTTGTCCTGAGTTTCTCGTCTAACGAAAACTTCACAACCCCAGATTTTGATGTGACCAAGAGAAGGACGTCTTCCCTTCCACATCTCATAAGGTATCTTTGAAACCTTCTTGGTGGGTAAAAGATTTAAGATGCAAGCGGCTGTTTCTGATGCATAACCCCAAAAACTTATCGGAAGTGTAGCCTGACTCATCATAGACTGAGCCATGTCCAACAAGGTTCTATTTCTCCTCTCAGCAACTCCATTAAGCTGTGGTGTTTTAGGAGGAGTCAATTGTAAAACTATTCCACAATCTCTAAGATGATCGAGAAACTCGATACTAAGGTATTCTCCTCCCCAATCAGATCGGAGAACCTTTATCTTTCTGCCCAATTGATTCTCTACTTCGCTTTGGTATCTTTTGAATAACTCAAAAGTACCTGACTTATGCTTAATCAGATAGACATGTCCAAATCTACTGTAGTCATCAGTAAATGTAACATAATACCGATTTCCATCTTTTGTGGTGCATCAGAATGGTCCACAAACATCCGTGTGTACCAAGTCCAAGAGTCCTTCACCTCCTTCACACGACCCTGTGAATGGTGATTTAGTCATCTTGCCCAATAAGCAAGACTCGCATACATCATCTGATTTGAGGTCGAATGATTCCAACACTCCATCCTTTTGGAGTTGGCCGATGCGTTTCTTGTTTACGTGCCCAAGACGATAATGCCACAATTTGTATGTATCAAGCTCTTTGTACGAATAAATATTTAAAATCAAATTGCTAACACATTCAACATTTTCATATATGCCATTGTAAGGAGAAGCTTTGAAAATAAAACAACCATTTAAATCACCATTCTCATTATCAAATGAAAATCGATAATCATCCTTAAACAAAGCATAAAATGAAATAATGTTTCTAGTCATTTCTGACAAATAACAACAATTTTTCAAATCTAATCTAACTCCAGAGTTCAGCACGAGCTCATACTTTCCAATCTCGGTAACAGGCGTGATTCCCCTATTTCCCATGACTAGATTAAGCTCCCCATGCTTCAACTTCCTACTTTCCTTTAGACCCTGCAATACAGTGCAAATGTGAGTACCACACCCTGTATCCAGAACCCACGAATTAGAAGTTGTAGTATTATGGAGTTCGATCATGAACATACCTGAGTGAACACTCTTTTCGACCTTTCCATCCTCAAGGTCTTTCAGGTCTTTCGGGCAGCTACGTTTCCAGTGCCCCTTAGTGTTGCAGTAAAAGCACACTGCTTCCTTCGGATCATTTACTGGTGCAATATCAGAGTCGGTATTTCTTTTAGACCCACGATTGGACTTTCCATTCGTAGTATTTTCTTTCCAATTTGACCTCTTTCTTTTCTTTGCAGTTTGACCAATTGCCAACACAGGAGCTGCTGAGCTAGAGGACACATCATCCTTTTTGATTCATTGCTCAGCGGTTTGCAACAAATTATGGAGTTCCATTATTGAGCCTTCTCTCTCATTCATATTCATTTGATATGATATTACAAACTGATTGTAGACAGCTGGCAGACTAGATAAAATTATGGCGATGGAAAACTCTATGTCAAACATCATGTTCAATGATTCCAACCTATCAAAGTACCCTTTCATCTCTAAGACGAAAGCACAGATAGATGCTCCAGGTTTGGGTTTGCAAGCCATGAGTGACTTAACCACATCAAGGTGTTCTTTGCTTGCCTTTGCCTGAAACATTTCCTTAAGCTGTTGGTTCATTTCATAAGCCCAAGTATTCTCAAAAGTCTTTTGCAATTCAGGGCTCATGGATGACGCCATGATACAGGACACTTTATTCACATCATCATAATATTTCCGGTGTGCCTCAATCTCCTCTTGGGTTGAATCTGTTGGAAATAGTGTCCAATGTCATAACTAATTGGTAAGACTATTCTAAAGGTAGAGCCTTTTTTGGGTTGTCCTCGATGATCAGTAAGAGAAACAATAAGAGAGATAATATTAATTGGAATTAATATTATAAGTTAATTATTTGGTTTGTTAATTTATCATAGTTGATAAATTAATTAGAAACTAAAAGAAGTTAACAGAAACAATGAGAATGTTTAGTTAGTTTATTAATTGAATATTAAACTAAAAGGAACATTCTGGAAGCAAGTTCCAACCGGCGGTTGGAGGGTTCAATCGGCAGTTGGAGGTTAGGGTTTGTAAGGCGGTGTAGACTTATCATTACTTGGGCAGGAATCAAGTCCAACCGCCGGTTGGAGCTTCCAACTGGCGGTTGGAGGACGAATTCAGTTGTCCCACATCGGTCAAGGGATAAAACCCTGGGCTCCCTCTCCCCTTATAAATAGAGGCCTAATCCATGGTTTCCTATCATCCCAGAATTGAATAGAGTTCAATTCTTTCTCTCTTTTTCATTCCTACTCCTTGTAAGAGTTTACACGACTTATAGTCAGGACCCTAGGAGTTTGGGAATTTCTCTTGGTTCACGGGTATGACGCATTAGAGGTATTCTATTTTGGGTACTTTCCATCCAAAGCATGGAAGGTCGAGTAAGGAGTCTGCGTGAAGGTTCTGCAAGGTTGTTTGCGCATGAGAAATTGGTTTTCTCAAAGGTTAGTATTTTTCTCGTTTATCTATTTATTTTGTTATTGTTAATAGCTTTATTAAGTAACAGTCCTTTAGGGTTTAGTTTTCCTAGTTGCTCTAGATTAATTGTTATTTTCCGCTGCATATGTTAATCTAGTTAGGGAATAGAAAACCGAACATTGGTATCAGAGCATAGGCTTAATAAGGTTAGCAATACAAAATGTAGATAAAATGTATTTTGGAAATAAAATTGTTTTTATTCTGTCCAAATAATTAAATTAAGTATATATGTATAATAGATTTATATATGTATACAGTTAATTTATTTACTAATCAGACCTTAGTATTTTAGTGGTTTAAAATATATGCTCAAATTTTAAAATGTTTTAAAATAGAACCCTGAACCTTAAATGTTTACGAGAGACCTTATATATATAATATGATTTATATATATGTATCATTTAAGTCTAAATACATCATCAGTCAATTGATAAATCGGATCACCTATAGAGAACAAACTATAAGAGAGGTATAAGGCGGGTCGCTTTGCTTCCCTAAAGAAGTAGGTTGTTAATAAAGCTTTATGCTGACCTACTTCTCTGCTTCTTTGTGCGTTCAATGGAGTTACCGAGGACTTTTGATAGGATGATGTCAAGATTAAAAGTAGGCTTAAAATAGTAAAACAAAATCCCGTTTTAGCTATAGAAAAATGTGAATAGTATGCTAACCCATGAGAACCGCACATTTCTCGTATGGACTGTTAATGGAGCGTGTGTGGTTAACCGGCACATTAATATGAGGACATATTGAGAGGTGATGTGGACTCGCGATTCTCGAGCGTACTCGAGCCGGGCACCACGCGGGGTTTGCATGGTTAGTTCACCATCTAGTTCATGATCCTCGGCATACCAGTCATGAATGGTAGATGAGCATAAACGAGATTAACATGCCATTGATAGGTACCAATGAGTCTCAAAGATCTAGGAGTTTCATAGAAATGAAATAGACAAAAGTATTTTGTTATATGATTACGGCGACCCTTTTCATATAACTGAAAATATAGATCCTAGCCTTAATTAGAAAATTGGGTAATTAATTATGGAATAGTCAAACTAACTAAAATAGTTTTATCTCAAAATATCTTGTTGAAAATGGTAATAATCCTCTTGTTCCCAATTCCACAAATAACCTAAACTTCTCACTACTCTCAGTTCTTGGGAGGGAAAGACTTACCAGTTTAAAATGTATGGACGGGTAATGTAACCCTAGGTTCACTCTAAGGAACAAGGAGTATGTTCTTGATGAGCTGTGAAAACATAGGTACGAGAACAAGGAGTATGTTCCCGACGAGAATAAGGAGTATATTCTCGATAAGTAAATTCCCACTATTGATAGTGATTCAACCCAAGAAGAGATTAAAGCTCACCGAAAATATTATGATGTTTAATACAAAGTTATGGTCAACATAATACTGTCCGGTCAGCCAGCTCTCTACAAACAGTTTGTAACCTCATGTCAAATGGTTTTTGAATGAGAAAGAGACCTGAATGAGAAAACTCCAAAACTACTGAGCAAAGGATCAAGAAGTTTGATATGCCTTTTGGCTCAGTAGCTCATGTGTTGTCAATTGGTCATAATGCAAAGGAAAGGAAGAGATCTGGAAAATCTAAGAATGGAAAGTCCAATCGTAGGGCTAAGAGAAAGATCGATTCTGAAATTGCACCTACAATGATCCAAAGGAATCAGTATCTTTTACTGCAACACAGAGGAGCACTAGAAGCGTTGCAGCCCAAAATATCTGAAGGACCTTAAAAACAGTAAGGTTAAAAAGGATTCAGGTATATATAGATGATCGAACTCCACAAAACTACGACTTCTAATTCGTAGGTCTTGGATACAAGGTGTGGTACTCACATTTGCACTGTATTACAAGGCTTAAAGGAACATAGAAGTTTCAAGCATAAAGAGCTCAAGTTAGTCATGGGAGACAAGAGAGTCATGCCCATTGGAAAGCTTGAGCTCATGCTAAAATTCGGAGTTAGGATACATTTAAATAATTGTTGTTATTCGTCAGAAATGATAAGAAACATAGTTTCATTTCATGCTTGATTAAGGATAGTTATCAGTTTTCATTTGGAAATGAAAATGGTGATAAAGCATCTACTTGCAAAGGCATATATGATAATGTTGAATAAGTCAGCAAAGGAATTTAAATGATGGTTCGTCTAAAGAGCTTGAAAATTCAAATTGTGGCAAAAACATCTAAGGCACATAAACAAGAAAGAATATCGCCCAAACTCCAAAAGTATGGAGTGTTGGAATCATTCGACCCTAAATCGGATGATGTATGCAAATCTTGGTTATTGAGCAAGATGACTAAATCACTATTCACATGTCATATGAAAGAAGTGATGGATTGTTCGACTTTCTATACATGGATGTATGTCGACCATTCCGATGCGCCATAAAAGATGGAAAAAGCTACTATGTTGCTGATTACTTCAGTAGACATGGATATGTTTATCTGATTAAACATAAGTCAGACACTTTTGAAAGTTCAAAAGGTGTTAGGACGTCATATAGAGAACCAAATGGGCAGAAAGATAAAGGTACTCCGATCCGATAGGGGAGGAGAAGACCTTAGTATCAAGTTTCTTGATCATCATAGACATTGTGGAATAGTTTCAAAAATTGACTCCTCCTAAAACACCGTAGCTGAATGGAGTAGCTGAGAGGAGAATCGAATCCTATTAGACAAGGATTCAATCAATGATGAGTCAGGTAACACTTCTAATAAGCTTATGGAGTTAGGCATTAAAAACAGTTTCGCATATCTTAAATCTAATACTTACCAAGAAAGATGATGTGGAAGGGAAAAGTTTTTTCTCTTGGGCACATCCACATCTGGGGTTGTGAAGCTATCGTTAGACGTGAAACTTAGCACAAACTAGAAGCCAGATGAGAAAAGGTATCTTTTCATTGGTTATCCACAGAAGTCATTTAGATATTTTTATCTTACAAACCCAAGGAAAGTATGGTGTCTGTAGCTCGAAGAGGAATGTTCCTTTAGAGAGAAATAATATCTAAAGAGGACAGTGAGAGTACAATTGATCTTGAAAAGATTAAAGGATCTACCGATAAAGAACCTATGGCAAACACTGACACTCAACAAGAGGTGACACCTGTTGAACTTGATGACATATCCTTTCCCGCTCGCAGTTGTAGAGTTAGCGAACCTCCTCGGTTCTATTATGGTTTCCATAAAGAAGAACATGACAAGATTAGTGACAGTACACTAATTGAAATAGATGAGTCTGCTAACTACAAAGGAAGCGATGGCAGGCCCTAAGGCTACTAAGTGAAAGGAAGCTGTGAAAAGTAAGATTCAATCTATGTCTGACAACCAAGTTTGGAATTTGGTTGACACTGCACTCGGTCTCAAGACAGTGAGTTGTAGGTGTATCTTCAAGAGGAAGATAAACATGGATGGGAAGTGCACACTTATAAAGCTAGGATGGTAGCAAAGGGCTATACTCAAAGCTTCGGGATTGATTATGAGGAAACCTTCTCACCAATAGCTGAAATAAAGTCAATTAGGATATTGCTTACAATAGCTGCATTTCATGGTCATGAAATTTGGCAGATGAATGTCAAAACCACTTTCCTTTAACAGGAAACTGACAGAGGATGTGTTCATTGCACAACCAGAAGGTTTTGATAATTAGAAAAGTATCCTAATAGAGTGTGTAAGCTTTAGAAGGACGTTTATAGATTTAAACAGGCTTCTTATATCTGGAATCTCTACTTCCATAAGAAAGTCTAACAGTTTAGATTTCTAGAAGAAAAGATGAGTCCAGCATATGTGTCAAAGTCAGTGGGAGCATTGTAGTCTTCCTGGTATTATATGTAAATGATATAATTCTCATAGGAAATGTAATCCCAACATTACAAGGTGTAAAGAGACGATTGGGAGAATATTTCACTGTGAAAGATTTGGAAGATACAATATATTCTTGGTACAAAGATTTATAGAGATATGTTGAAAAGGTCTCAAAGGACTTAATTAGGACATGTACTTAGAATGAAATTTTGAAAAGGTTTTAAAATGGAGAATTCTAAGAAAGGGAATCTACCCTTACATCATGGCATAAAGATTACTAAAAGATTAGTGTCCAAAGACTGCAAAAGATTGGACTAAATGAGTCGAGTTCCATAGGCTTCGGCTATAGGATCGATCATAAATGCCATGAAGTATACAAGACCCGATATCTCATTTGCTTGTAGCATAGTGAGTCGATATTAGCAGAATCCTGGTAAAGGTCATAAAACAGATGTAAAGAATATTCTTGAGTATTTGAGAAATACTAAAGACAGGTTCCTAGATTATGGTGGAGAAGAGAAACTTAGAGTAATGGTTTATATTGATGTAAGTTTACAAACAGATAGAGATGATAGTCGTTCACAGTCTGGTTGGGTATTCTTACTGAATGGGGAACAATAACCTTGAAAGGTTCAAAGCAAGATACAATAACAGATGGGAATCTGAGTATATTGAAACTTGTAAGACTTAAAAGAAGTCACAAGGATGAGGAATTTCATTGATGATCTTGGAGGTGTTCCAATAGAACGAATCCTAGTGAAATGTTATGTGTTAATGTAGAGTCCAAAGCACATTGAAGTAAAATACCATTTTGTTCAAAGGAAGGTAAGGGACACATGATTGTGATGGACACACGATCAGTAAACGTGCTAGGAGCATAGGTTTACGAGATAAAGTTTTAGTTGTTTGATTTTGAAACATAACAAACAATGATGGGAACTAGAATAGACTTGGTGATAAATAATGGGGATTATTTATGGGAAGGAGTTCTACCATTTATTATCGTTTATCATTGTGTTTCAGTTTAGCATGTTTAGACACCACTTCCAGAGTAATCAGAATTACTCAAACCTCCTCAGTCGATCACACTATAGGAAGTATGTGGTAAATAAAGACTGTCATGGAGTGTTAGTAGATTGTCTATGAAGATTAGACATTGCATGGAGATTGCTGCAACACTCATGGGTACTTAACGGGGATTTAAGTATAGGAGAAACCCGCACTCATGGAAGTTACTTCATGGATTGAAATCACGAGTAACTCTGAGATGATAATATCTTATATTCTTAAAATGGAGATACATTTGAGTTCCTAGTTTTCAAGTCAGTTATATTTTAGCTTATTCAAACGTTGTGCGTAAATGCCAGTCATAAAGGATACGCTAGGTATGACATGATGAGTTGACTAGTGCTATGTATGCGAAATTTATTTGTTCCTTATGCCTAAAGAGGAAAAGCGATATCCATAGGCCCTCTGATGATTAAATGTTGACTCATAAAGTGCTTGGCCAAGCGAGGACTAAATTGATTGTACAATTTAGTAGTCCATATAGTCAAATTGATCGGAAATCAGAAAACATAATCTTGAATCTGAAGATTGAAAAAAAATCCATGTCCCAGTTTCATACGATATCTGAAACAAAGGAATATATGATCACTTATCTAAAAGGAATGTCACTGGATATGATCAGAGTTCGGCAGATGCATTGGATGGCACCTCTACTTAGGATAGAGACGAACCAATAGTAGTTGATGACTTGTTCAAGTGGGAGACTGTTGGAAATAGTGTCCAATGTCATAACTAATTGGTAAGACTATTCTAAAGGTAGAGCCTTTTTTGGGTTGCCCTCGATGAACAGTAAGAGAAACAATAAGAGAGATAATATTAATTGGAATTAATATTATAAGTTAATTATTTGGTTTGTTAATTTATCATAGTTGATAAATTAATTAGAAACTAAAAGAAGTTAACAGAAACAATGAGAATGTTTAGTTAGTTTATTAATTGAATATTAAACTAAAAGGAACATTCTAGAAGCAAGTTCCAACCGGAGGTTGGAGGGTTCAACCGGCGGTTGGAAGTTAGGGTTTGTAAGGCGGTGTAGACGTATCATTACTTAGGCAGGAATCACGTCCAACCGCCGGTTGGAGCTTCCAACTGGCGGTTGGAGGACGAATTCAGTTGTCCCACATCGGCCAAGGGATAAAACCCTAGGCTCCCTCTCCCCTTATAAATAGAGGCCTAATCCATGGTTTCCTATCATCCCAGAATTGAATAGAGTTCAATTCTTTCTTTCTTTCTCATTCCTACTCCTTGTAAGAGTTTACACGACTTAGAGTCGGGACCCTAGGAGTTTGGGAATTTCTCTTGGTTCACGGGTATGACGCATTAGAGGTATTCTATTTTGGGTACTTTCCATCCAAAGCATGGAAGGTCGAGTAAGGAGTCTGCGTTAAGGTTCTGCAAGGTTGTCTGCGCGTGAGAAATTGGTTTTCTCAAAGGTTAGTATTTTCTCGTTTATCTATTTATTTTGTTATTGTTAATAGCTTTATTAAGTAACGGTTCTTTAGGGTTTAGTTTCCTAGTTGCTCTAGATTAATTGTTATTTTCCGCTGCATATGTTAATCTAGTTAGGGAATAGAAAACCCAACATAATCTTCATCAATTATGGGAATCTGCTCATCGAGAACATACTCCTTGTTCTCGTACATTAAGGTAAACCTTAGGTTACGCATCCAGTCCATATAGTTTGGACCAGTCAGTCTTTCCCTTCCAAGAACTGAGAGAAGTGAGAAGTTCGAGTTGTGTGCGGAATTGGGGACGGGAGGATTATTACCATTTGTAGAAGACATCTATAAGATAAATAGTTTTAGTTAGTTTGAATATTCCTTAATTAATTACCCAATTTCAAAATTAAGGATAGGATCCATTATTTAGATTCGTTTTATGAAAAGGTTTGCCGTAATCATATTGCGAATTTATTTTAGGTAGACAATTCCTTTGTCAATTTCATTCTCTATGAAACTCCTAGTTCTTTTGAGATACATTGATTCTTATCAACGGCATGTTAATCTCGGATATGCTCATCTACCATTCATGACTGGTATGCCGAGGATCATGAACAAGATGGTGAACTTAATCATGCCAAACCCGCGTGTTCCCCGGCCCGAGTACGCTCGAGAATCGCGAGTTCTACATCACCTCTCAATATGATCTCATATTAATGTGCCGGTAAACCACACACGCTTCATTAACAGACCATACGAAAGATGTGCGGTTTTCATGGGTTAGCATATTGTTCACATTTTATAGTATCTAGAACGGGATTTTTGTTTTAGTACTTTAGGTCATACTTTTGATCTTAACATCATCCTATCAAAAGTCCTCGGTAGCTCCATTGAACGCACAAAGAAACTTTCTTATAGTTCGTTCACTATGGGTGAGCCGATTTATCAATTGACTAACGATGTATTTAACTTTAATTATACATATATATATAACTAATAATATATGTAAGGTCTCTCTTTAAACTCTTAAAGTCTACGGTTCTAGTTTAAAACAATTTAAAACTTAGGTGTATATTTTAAAACAATTCAAAATATAAGGGTCTAAAGTGTAAATTCTTTTTACCAATTTAGACAAGCCAATTTCTAATTTATCTTTACCTACATACTATTGCAGATAATTAAATGCTAGTATTTATCAAGCTAAGGCTCTGATACCACTGTTGGGTTTATCCATACGGCGTATGGAACTTCCATACGACGTATGAATTGATTTTCCCAAATTCTTTCTTTTTTTCTTTTAGTTTCAATTAATATTCAATTAACAAACTAAATGTAATATTAATTCTAATTAATATTATCTCTCCATTTATTTCTCTTACTGTTCATTGAGGGCGACCCAAAAAGGACTCCACTTTTAATGATGTACTTACCAATTAGTTATGATATTGGACACTATTCCAACAGTATCAAGGTTCGCGACTCCTCTTTACAGGGTTACAATCATGTTTGTTAATCGAAATGCGAATATAAGTTTTAGGTTTAAAATCATAAGATAAGTCCGTTCATAAAGTTTCCGTTTTATAATGTCGATCCATAATACAACTACCTTCGGTCAATCCCGGCTTCCATACGTATGTACTTTGCTTAAAAGTATTTCCAGCACTATCCCGAGTAAACAGTCGAATAGGGGCCGTCATATTATTTCACGACATAATTAAAGTCATCCCACAATTATATATCCTAACTACATCACAACAAATACAATAGTAATCTACTCGCTAATCATGGCACAAACTAATTCTAGCATAATTAAAGCATACATATTTAATTAAGATAGAATATGATAGAAAGAACCCGGATTAAAATGCGAGAAGGAATAGACTTGAATTAATAAGCGTATCTCCAAGCGTACACAAAAGATTACAAGATGTTCCTTAGCTTTCGTTCTACTTTAAACAAGCTCCCTAACTAGCCTAATACTAATTTTGAAGTAAGAAAGTAGAATGAGAAAGTAAAGAGAGAATTATGCCTAATGCATATCGGACATTTTCAAATGGAAGCCTTGGGGCTCTATTTATAGGGAAAATGTGGCTCACGTTAGCATCCCTAGGCTCACATTAGAAAAAGAGTGAAAGGTGGTGCACCGAGTACGAAAAAGTAGCGAAAGGTGGTGCACCGGGTACGGAAAAGTAGCGAAAGGTGGTGCACCGGGTACACGCAAGGACGGAAAAGTGGAAAAGAGATGGGGGGAGGGAGGGCGGCGCTGCCCACCACCTGGCCGGCGGCGGCTGGTGTCTGGCCGGTGGAGGCTGGCTGCCACCCGTCCCGGTCCGTTGTCTTTCGTTGCGTTGTTTAATTCGTGTGTATCTTCTTCGTTATGCGTCCGTTTGCGTTGATTCTTTTTGCGTTGGATTCGTAATTCAGAAGCAAAGACTTTGATGTAAATATATCTCAAAAATATGTCTCCTATCTCCAGATATTGCATACGAATCATTTGGATCTTCCGGCGGGTGTAGAATCTTCATTCTTTATCCGTTTTTGTTGATTCTTTTTCTGTTGGATTCGTAATTTGAAAACGAACATCTTGGATGAGATGGATGTTGATGATGGGCACTTTTTTCTTGAAATCTTGTTTTGATTCCTTGAATCTTCAAATGTGTGTGGAATCTTCGTTTTTCATCCGTTTTGCTTGATTTTTGTCGTGTAACCTTGTTTTGACCATCTTGGCATAATATCATTGATTTGTATTGTTTTTTAGTTTAAAATGCCAAGAATTGTTCTGGAATGAGAGAGATATCGGTAGTAAAAACATGAATTTTTACACGATATCAACCATCACCTCATTCAACCACAAAAATCACCATCAAAACGACATTAAATCTCGAAGTTCATTTAGAGAAAAAGATTCACGGCATCATGATCTACATTTCCACCTTTTCAGATTTCTCGCGCGACGATTTGTAAGTTTTCCGACAAAACTCGAAACTCTTCGATTCCACTTATTTTTACTTGTTTGTGGTTTATATAAACTTAAAATGTCCAAATAAGGGTTGGGTAAAAGTATCGGACCAAATGGTCACCGCAAAACTTGTTTTGGGCTCAAATTCCGGCCAACAGCTCGTTGTGTCGCAGAGGCTCCAGGCCACCTACGACACAAGCCCTTATGTCGCAAAATCCCCCACTTATGTCGCATATAGCGACACAAGTGACTATGTCACAAACCCTTCGGATGTCGCATTTAGCGACACAAAACACTATGTCGCAAAACTTATTTCCGTCGCACATAGCGACACAACACCTTATGTCGCATTAAATTGCGGATGTCGCACTTAGCGACACAAAGACTTATGTCGCATACATGATCTGCGACACAATAGACTATGTCGCACCTAGCGACACAAGCCTTATGTCGTACGTAGTGTCGCATGAAACAGAACCAAGAAGACACATATTTTACTAAGTGTCGAGACCTAAAATTTTATCACTTAATTTCACCCAATTTCAAGTTCAGATGCGTATTTCACCAAAGCAATATAGTAGAAATAAAAATTTCACCCAAAATCTCGACCCCAACCAGGGGCCAGCCCCTTGGACCCCACCAGGGGTTGCCACCCTTGGAACCCCGCTTACCAGGGGGGCTGCCCCCGGACCCCCGTCACTTAGAGTTTGAAAATACATTTCACACGAAGTGTCAAACTTGTATAACATCAAACATGAATACGATACGACTTCTAAAACACATTGGAACATACCTTTTAAGTATAACACTTCGAAATCATAATAATAATAGTTGAGATTATTATTACAAACAATCACCAACGGACCGTACACATTTTCAAAACTCAAGTTAATCAACCAAATCGTAGTCATTTGGACATTCTAGTTGGACGAGCAACTATAAAGGTAGTCTTTTAAGATACCTAATCAATTAATAACCATCACGTGTCGTGGACACCCTCAGGTTACGAGTCTTCGTACAACCACTAATCGGATAATCAACTCACGTTTATTGATTAAACGCTTCAAGACTCAGGTGAGTCTCATGGCCCCTCTTTTACTGTTTTTACTCAGGGGTGTGATTCATTGCTTATTTTAACATGTGAACGCAAGTACAAACATTTTCATATACCACATGAGTTTTATACAACTAATCATTTCAAAGTCCTCCGTCAGCATAGTTTGGTAATACGTTGTAGCGTGAATATTAGTATATGATATCATATAGGATTGACCCTCCTCGTCCGGGTTAGCAAGCACTAACTGGGTAAACAGAGTACTAATATTTGTTCAGACGAGTATTGATTAGGCATTCGTGGAGGCACCATGTCAGGCACTGCTTGTGATCCTGACCCCTCGAGTTAAGCTCAGACTATGTGCTCATGGTTGTATACATTATCATTGTTTGCTAGATGCAAATCAATATTTAAATCTTGCAGTTCATACGATATTATTTGATACTCAAACCTGTGAGCTCACCAGCGTTAGCTGACCCATTTTAGCATGTATCACAGGTACTCAGCAGTAGATCTGGACTGCCCTCAGGATTACTATAGCTCGAGTCAGCATGCAAACAATAGAGATTTTCTTGCTTTAATATATTTTGTACAAGTATTTATGTATTGAAATCTCTCATTAAATCGAACACGAACTATGTACGGGTTCAACTATTGTAAACATTTTAATATTAATATATTTTGTTAAAATGACGCATATAGAGTCGTTTGCTATATATCTGTGTGCTTTGATTATTGATTAGTAACACCCAAATTATGCTTCCGCCAAACGGTAAATTTGGGGGTGTTACATAATGTGGCACTTAAGTGACGCACGAAGTGATGCTATACTGGTCTGGCCTATGCGACACTTAAGTTTGCTTGACGGATTTTGAGCCAAAAATGTGTTTTCCGGTTTCCGTTTGGTTCGATTCTTTTAAAGCTAAATAAACAACTTTCAAGTAAAAATATACAAAATCGAAGAGTTTCGAGATTTGTCGGGAATCTTACAAGTTAACGCCGGAGAAATCCTAAAAGGTAGAAATGAAGATCGTAACGAGGTGAACGTTTTTCTTCAAACAAGCGAGGTGATTCGAGTACGTTTGGTGGTGTTATTTTGATGATTAAAGAAATGGTGGTGATGGTGGTTTTCTTGAAAGAAAGAGAGAAAAAGAGTAAGGAGAGAGGGAAGGAGTTGGGGAAATGAGGAAAAGGAGGGAAAGGGAGAGGGGTTTTGGTGAAAGCCTCCCCTCTTCAGTCTCCACCTTTGTGCTCCGTGTGGTGTTCATTTTCCGATCGTTTAAACGTTTAATTATTTACTTTACACTTTTAAATATACATTTTAAAATATAAATATTTATCTAATATTTTTCTCGAAGTATTTCATCGAATATTTAATAATCGGGTTTAAAATATAATCTTTGATTTGTTTGTGCGTTTAGTATTTTGGTCGCGTGGAAGTTATCTGTACGATACGAAATAAGTTTGTAATTTTATTAAAATAACATCTTGAATATGATATCGTTATTAAATAATGTCACGTTATTCAATATATCTGGTCACCAATGTCCGTATTTATTTGATTTGAATTACATTCGATTTGAATTGCGTACGATTTTATCAAATCGCATAATCGTATATATTCATCAATATATATTTCGATACATTAATTAGCCTAAAACCGAACTAAATACATGTATTAACAAGGGATTAAGCACTAATCACTAGTCCTAATTTGGCGGGTCTTACAGTCGACCTCTCCATTCTTCTCAGTATGAGGTGTTAAAATTTCTATACCCGTTCTAATTCTATTATCTGGAACCTAAAACCATTTTACGAGAAATAAGTTTTATTTTACCAACATTTAAAATAATTTAAAACAAGTATTACTTAACTAACCACAATAAGTCATTTAACCATTTGACCTATTATTTTCAATTATTTAATTAATATCAATTATTTCTAACATAATTAAATAACAAATAAAATAAAGAATTACCAATTTCTCCTAGGCCCATAAAGAGGATGTTACAAATCTTCCCTCCTTAAGGAGATTTCATCCTAGAAATCTTGCCATTCTCAAAAAGACAAGGATAACGCGTCCTCAAGCTAAACTCGGTCTCCCACGTAAGGTTTGGCCCCAAACTATGATTCCACTTAACCAACACCATGGGTATATCCTTCTTTCGAAGTTTAGTCACCTTACGGTCTAAAAGCTCTACGGGCTCTTCTATGAGTCTTTGACTTTGGTCAACACGCAAGTCTTGCAATGGAAGGACTTGAGATTGGTCCTCCACATTATATTTCCTTAAGTAGAACACATTAAAAGTATCATGAATACCCGCCAGTTCAGGAGGAAGATCTAATGACACCGTCTGATCATTGACTACTTGTCTGATTCTAAACGGCCCAATGTATCTAGGAGCTAGCTTACCATGCTTCCCAAACCGAATAATACCCTTCCAAGGTGAAACTTTGAAGTAAACCAATTCACCTTCTACAAACGAAACTGGTCGACGACGCGGATCGGCATATTGTTTTTGTCTATCATGGGCAGCTTTTAACCTATCACGAGCTATAGCTACCTTATCGGTTGTAATCTGTACTATGTCATGACCCGCAAATTGTTTCTCACCCGCCTCTAACCAACAAGTGGGCGTCCTACATCGACGACCATACAACATCTCAAAGGGTGGCATGCCTATACTAGAATGAAAAGAAATATTATAGGAGAATTCAACCAACGGCAAGTGAGAATCCCAAGACCCACCAAAATCCAAAACACACACCCGCAACATGTCCTCAAGAGTCTGAATAGTCCGCTCAGACTGATCATCAGTCTGAGAATGATAAGCAGTGCTCAAATTAACTCTAGTACCCAATTCCTTTTGCAAACTCTACCAAAAACCCGATACAAACCGAGAATCCCTGTCGGAAACAATGGAAAACGGAATTCCATGTCTAGAAATAACTTCATTAATGTATAACTATGCCAACTTACTCAATGATGCCATCTCACATGTAGCAAGAAAGTGAGCACTCTAGGTTAATCTATCGATAATTACCCAAATCCTATCGTTACCCCTAACCGTTCGAGGTAAATTGGTTATGAAATCCATGGTTATATGCTCCCATTTCCACTCGGGAATCTCAAGTTGTTTCAAAGCTCCATATGCTTTCTGATGTTCGGCTTTTACTTGCGAGCAAATGTGGCAAGATTCCACAAACCGAGCTACATCCAATTTCAAAGTAGGACACCAACACAAAGGTTTTAAATCATGGTACATTTTAGTACTCCCGGGATGAATCAACAATCTAGATTTGTGTGCCTCTAACAAGATCACATCTCGAAGATCACAAAGCAAAGGAACCCAGACTCGAGATTGAAAGGTCTTTAATCAACGCAAGTCATCAATCAATAAATCTTTTCTTTTAAGCATAATCTAGGATTTCAAGTTATCATCCATCAATGCCTCCATTTGTGCTGATTTTAACTGATCGATCAAATCTGATGAAACCTCTAATCGCATGAAACACACCTTTTCTGATTTTCCTTTCTGACTTAATGCATCCGCCACAACATTGGCCTTACCCGGGTGGTAATGAATTTCATAGTCATAATCCTTGATCAATTCCAACCATCTCCTTTGTCGCATATTGAGCTCTTTCTGAGAGGACATATATTGAAGACTTTTGTGATCCGTACATAAAACACATTTCCTGCCATAAAGATAGTGCCTCCAAATTTTCAAGGCGAAAATCACAGCCGCGAGTTCTAAGTCATGGGTAGGATAACTTATCTCATGAGGTTTCAACTGACGTGAAGCATAGGCAATAAAACGGTCTCATTGCATCAAAACACAACCTAAACCCTCAGAAGAATCATCACAATAAACAATGAAATCATCAGACCCGTCGGGTAATGCTAAAATCGGAGCCTAACACAATAACTTTTTTAAAATCTGGAAAGCTGACTCTTGCTGTACAGTCCACTAAAATTTCACATCCTTTCGGGTTAACTTAGTCAAAGGACCCGCAATCTTAGAGAAATCCTTAATGAATTTACGATAGTAACCCGCTAATCCCAGAAAACTTTTAATCTCGAAAGGAGGCTTAGGTGCTTGCCAATTCATAATAGCCTCAATCTTTGATGGATCCACTATAACCCCATCCTCACAAATGATGTGCCCCAAAAACTGTATCTCACATAACCAAAACTCGCATTTGGAAAATTTAGCATACAATTATTCTTTTTTTAGTGTCTCAAGAACCAAACGCAAATGCATCTCATGATCCGATTCAGACTTAGAATAAACCAAGATATCATCAACGAATACGATAACAAATTTATCAAGGAAAGGTCGACAAACTCTATTCATTAAATCCATGAAAATCGTCGGAGCATTAGTCAACCCAAATGGCATAACCAAGAACTCATAATGACCGTATCTAGTGCGAAAAGCTGTCTTAGGAATATCCTCCTCATAAACCCCCACTTGGTGATAACCCGACCTTAAATCAATCTTTGAGAAATACGAAGACCATTGTAATTGATCAAACATCTCATATATTCGGGGCAATGGGTACTTATTCTTTATGGTTCTCTTATTCAACTCCCTATAATCTATAAACATACGAAAGGTGCCATCTTTTTTTTTAACAAACAATACAGGTGCACCCCGAGGAGAAGAACTGGGTCTAACAAAACCTTTATCTAACAACTACTGAATCTGACTCATCATCTCACAAATTTCGGAGGGAGCTAATCTATAAGGAGCTTTAGCTACAGGGGTAGAACCCGGAATCAAATTGATTTTATACTATACTTCTCTAATGGGAGGTAAGCCAGGCAACTCATCAGGAAAAACATCCGAGTATTCAGAAACCACTCGAACATCGGAAACAGTTTTCTTTTCTAACTTAGCATCAATAACATAGACCAAATATGATTCACACCCTTTAGCTAAAGATTTTCTAGCTTTCAACAATGAAATCAAAGGAATACTACCATTCTCCCGTTCCCCTCGAGCCACGACATATGACTCATCCGAGATTGGAATTTTTATTAACTTCTTATGGCAATCTATGTTGGCTCTATTCTGACTTAACCAGTCCACGCCTAAAACCACATCAAATCCAAGAATAGGCATCAAGAGAAAAGAAATAGGGAAACTATGCCCATCAATCAAAATACTAGCTCCAGTCATCGATATGGTAACCGGAACCACTTTGCCATTCGCTACCTCAACTTCAATTGGATTAGTAATAATAGTGGGAACTAATTTCAGTCTATCACAGAAATGCATGGATATAAATGAACAGTTTTCTCCTAATCGAATAAAACACATGTCGGTACAGAATTGATAAGAAAATTAACCGGTTATGACATCCTCTGTTCTGATAGCTTCATCAGCTATCATCTGAAATTCTCTGCCAGATGTTGATGGTGGATTCTTTCTTTTCTGGCCAGAAGATGAAGACCCTCCGACCGTACCAGTCCTCTATCTACTAGCCTCAGTACACTGCCCGCACGGTGACCCGCTTTGTGGCAGTTTCAACACACATGTTTAGGAAAAGTACAATCCTTAATGTCATGCCCAAATTGTCCACACTTGATGCATCTGTGAGTCTGAGGAGTACAAGGTCCGGTGTGCTTGGATTTACAACTTTGACACCAATTAGCTTTATCCTGTATACCACCACCACCAGAACTTTGTTTCTTACCTTGGGGAGATCCATGCCACTTTTTCTTTCCTTGATTCACTGAGGAATCACCTTTAGAATTCAATGAAGATTTTTCCTTAACTTCCAAATCTTGTGCTCGAATATCACCATCCACAGAACGGGCCAATTCAAAAGCTTGGGTAAGAGACCCGCAAGTCTCACTGTCGTCCGATAAATATGAGGCAACATTCCAACAAAGTGATTGATTTTTTTCTGTTCATCCGGTACCCATTGTTGCACAAATCTTAACTTTTCAGAAAACTGGGAAATGAGATCATCCATTGTCATACTATCCGTCAAATGCAAATCTAAAAACTCCCGTCTAATACGAGTCATGTAAAATCCAGAACAATGTTTCTTGCAAACCTCATTGTTGAAATCGGGTCATCTAATAGATGCCCTCTGTTGTAGTGTCAAGTGTGATGTAATAGAATCCCACCAACCCATTGCCGGACCCTTGAGAAGTTGCACCGCATAAGGAACTTTAACCTCATCTTCGCATCGACAAACCTCGAATTTTCTCTCAATGTCTCTCAACCAATCCAAAGTAACGAAGGGATTTGTACTACCAAGATAATCGGACGGTCCACAAGATTTAAAAGTCTTAAATGAGCAAAACTTATTTTGATACTGGGGCGGACATACCGGTGTCTGAAAACTTGAAGGCCTAGAAAAAGAGAATGGAGCCGATATTTGGTAAATACCATCATGCTGCTATTGATGATAGAAAGACATAGATGTAGGAATCTGTGACGTCATCAAAGTAGGTGGTACAGTGTTAATAACAGGTGGCAAAGTTTGCTGAATCTGCTGAGATGATCGGGCCTGTTGATCTAGCAAAAATTGTTGTTCAACAGCCTTAAGTCTAACCACTTCCCCTTCTAAATGTAACATACAATCCTCTTGACTTAAATCACCTGCTGTAAAAGAAGTACCAATCTGACCCTGACTAACATTATGATTTTCGGGAGGAGTATCTTCAGTTCTAGAGACGTTGTTACGAGTATTGGTCGGGTGTTCATTATCAGTCATATCCCTGTACCACAACGCATCTCACAACACGTTAATCGTTAGTACCTAAATACTAACCAATTCACATATCATAGCTAAATCCCACTCCCCGGAATGTTTGACTAACACAAATAGATTTGGGATTGATCACTTAACCCATGCTCAATTCACCCAAACCTATGCTCTGATACCAATTTATAACACTCTCCAAATTCACAAGACTATTTTTTTTATATATAACCTTTCGGAAGCGAACATAAGTAATTACAAATAAAACTTAGATTGCATAACCATAAACCAAAAGTTCAATCTACATAACATAACCAAAACTTCTAGTTTTCCACAAACTTACAATATTAAGTGTTAAGTGTTATTTAAATTCAAACATAATATAAAGCCTATTATCATATTTGCCAAAAAGAGAGTAAGCATCGTCAAACATTCCAAACCCAACTTCTTGCTAACCTACATACAAAAGATAACCTGCAAGAAGTAATGAGAGAGGGTTAAAGTTAAGTGAATAGATCGATAACTATCAATCTAACTTAGCATAACAATTTTTTACAACTAAGCAATTAAACAACTTGCTTCAAAGATGATCAGTGGTCTTTAAGGAACCCTACTACCGCGATGGCACCCAAGTAATACTTGTAATCAACTGAAGGCAATTCAGTGATCTAACCGATGGTTTGGTACTATTACCACATACAACAGAATTTCAATAAAAAACACATGTGTAAAGCACTAAGGTTGTCTAAGTAATAGTACACAAACCCAAACCTTGTTGACCTCTGAACGATTCACATAATTCATAATCATCATGGAAATCTTAAATTAAACAATGCTCAAAGTAAAACCAAGTTTACCCGTTGTAACCAGATTGTTACAACCAATTTAGAATGAAAGTCAATGATCCAGTCACCCTTGACAGATCAAAGTCTTCACTCGGAAATCTAATTTTACTGAGTCTTCAGTTTATCTGAGAACACAAGAGAATTACAAGTTAGTAATTCATATATAATAATAACACATATCTCGAACACATATCATTTAATGTCAATAATTATATTTTACTAGGCATTCATATTCACATATATGCAAATGCATTAAGTTTATACAATTATTTTAATAATAACGTTTCACCTATTATTTCACTTAACACACACACACACACACACACATATATATATATATATATATATATATATATATATATATATATATATACATTAAAATTATCATTTAAAAGTAAAACTGGTTTTGACCCTATTTTTGGCCCATACCCGATCGGCTCACTACCCACACCCGATCGGCTATAAGTATCACACCCAACCGATCTGCTATCAAGACGATTTCAAGGATTTTGGTTCAGAGGCTAGATGTTGTAATGTTTTGTTCTAATTCAGCTGTACGGCTTAAAATACCCGATCGGCTTAAGATACCCAGCCGATCGGCTATGAGTCCCAAACCCAGAACTCAGACCTGCAACTATATTTCCAACCCGAACAAAAACCTAGTTTTCACAAAATGCATATACAATACTCATTTTTATCCAACAAATGACTTCATTTATCATTTATAGTCATATAGCAACAACAAACAACGTCAACTAACTACAAATTCTACACATGCATTTATCATTCAACCTAATTTTAACAAATTCAAGCATAAACATGATAATGGGGAAATACACTTACAATGGAGATGGTAAAGTGATGAAAAGGATGTAAATCAGTTGTAGAATTATAAAAGTTAGATTCAATGAATGTTTATTGTTTACAAAATTCTTCAAGGAGTGTATGAGTTCTTGAAAGAACAAAGGAAATGGGGAACAAAATGAGAATTCAGTAAAGTGTAGCATATGTGTCGACCTCTCAATTCTTCTCAATGTGAGGTGTTAAAATTCCTATACTCGTTTTAAATCTATTATTTGGAACCTAAAACTATTTTGCGAGAAATAAGTTTTATTTTACCAACATTTAAAAAAATTTAAAACAAGTAATACTTAACTAACCACAATAAGTCATTTAACCATTTGACCTATTATTTTCAATTATTTAATTAATATCAATTATTTCTAACATAATTAAATAAGAAATAAAATAAAGAAATTATCAATTTCTCATGGGCCCATAAAAAGGATGTTACAGTCTTAAACCTGCCATATACGTGGCATGGTTGCCCTAATACATATGTTTTGGTGGGGTGGTCTAAATATAACACTTCTTCTGATTTTTCGCGTGCCAGGTGCGAGGTAGGGGGAACCATTAACAGTAACCAAGTTGTAGGCCCCGTTACCATGGCATGTTGCGATCCTGTAGGGACCCTCCCATTTTGGTCCCAGTTTGCCCATGTCTTCCACGCGGCTTGCTTCATTTTTCCTCCAAACGTAGTCCCCCACCTTGAACGTGAGTGGGTGCACCCTTCGGTTGTAGTATTGCGCAATTTTCCTCTTGTTTTCTGCTTCCCTTATAGCTACGTACCCTTGTCTTTCTAAAATGTGATCGAGATTTCTCCTCAAGTTTATCACGTTGGCGTCTTCGTCGAATTGCGCTACCCTGAGTGTAAGGACGCTTATCTCCGCAGGTATAACTGCTTCTGAGCCATACACTAAACTGTAGGGGGTCTCGCCTGTGCTCTTCATGGGTGTGGTGTGATGGGTCCAAAGTACATTTGGCAACTCCTCGGCCCATCCCCGGGTGTTTGTTCCCCGCGCTTTGATACCCTTAACAATGTCACGGTTGGTGACTTCAACATGTCCATTTGCCTGGGGGTGTGCAACAAAGGTGAAAGTTTGCTTGATCTGCAACCCTTCGCACCATGATCTGAAGGGGTTATCTACAAATTGCTTGTCGTTGTAACTTACCATCTCGTGAGGGATGCCAAAGCGACAGACAATGTCTTCCCACACAAAATTTAAAACTTTCTGCCCTGTGATTTTAGATAAAGGTTTGGCCTCTACCCACTTGGTGAAGTAGTCAATTGCCACCATAAGGAATTTAACATTGCCTTGGTCTGGTAGGAAGGGTCCCACAATGTCAATAGCCTATTTGTGGAAAGGCCATGCGGATGACACCGGGATCATGTCATGCCTGGCGGACCGCTGCACGGGTGCGTGAATCTGGAAGTAGTGGCATTGTTGTGTGACCCTTAGGGTGTCCTTGTGCATTGTTAGCCAAAAGTAGCCGTGTCGGGCAATTTTGGCGATAATTGATCTTGGGCCGGTGTGTAGGCCGCATGCCCCTTCGTGTATTTCTCTTATTACATTCTCTGCTTGAGTTGGGCCTATGAACCTTAGTTTTGGGCCCAGGAGTGACTTTCTGTGTAGGACCCCATTGATCATCATGTATCTTGGAGCGTTGAATCGAATCTTTCTTGTCTGGCTGGGGTCATCTGGGAGTTAACCTGTAGTTATAAACTTGATTATGGGTGTCATCCAGGTGTCTCCTACTTCTTGTATGTCTTCTACTGTGGGGTCAGCAACTATCGACTTTTGTTTGAGCACTTCTACAAGTACCTCCTTCGTTAGATGAGCAAATGTTACAGAGGGTAACTTGCTGAGGGTGTCCGCTTTCTTGTTTTGACTTCTGGGCACTTGCTCTATATTAAAGCTTTTGAACATTTCAATCATCGACTTCGCCAGGTTGAGGTACTTTTTCATTGCTGGTTCTTTTGCCTCGAAGAGGCCACATACCTGATTGGCCACCTGCTGGGAATCGACGTATGCCTTCAGTTCTTTAATTTCCATTGCTTGTGCAAGGCGAGCTCTGCGATTAGCGCTTCATACTCTGACTCGTTATTGGATACGGGAAATCAAATCTGAGGGCGTAGGTGTGTTCTTCCCCAGTTGGGCTTGTGAGTATGAGCCCAGCCCCAGACCCTTCAGAACTAGCAGCTCCATCTGTTTATAGTTCCCATGTTTCTCCCGAATGCTCTCCCGGTTGTTACCCACCTTCCCCCCCCCCCCCCCCCGGCGGACCCTTTGGGTATTTCAGCTAAAAAGTCTGCCATGACCTGGCCCTTGATCGAGCTGTGTGATTTAAAAGATATCTCATGTTCCCTCAATTCTATAGCCCATTTTGCTAACCTTCCGGAGATCTCAAGCTTGGTTAATATTTGTTTGATTGGCTGGCCGGTGAGCACGATTATCAGATGTGCCTGGAAGTAGCAACGTAGGCATCGTGCAGAATGCTCGATGGCCAAGATGAGCTTTTCCATTGGGTTATAGTTCACCTCCCCCCTGCAGGGCTTTATAATCGAAATTGATTGGTAGTTGAATCTTGTTGTAATCTGCAATGAGTACAGAACTGACTGCTTCATGTGATTGTGCAACATATAATAGGAGAGTTTCTCCTGCGATGGGGCGGTCAGAGTAGGTAATTCGTACATGAATGCCTTCATCTCCTGAAAGGCCTATTCTACCTCTTCTGTCCATACAAGATCTTTGTTATGTAAGCAACCCCTTAGGTGGTAAAGAAAGGGAGTGACCTGTCAGCTGCTCAGGATAAGAAACGCGCTAAGGCGGCGAGCTTGCCGATTAGGCTTTGAACTTCCTGCTTGGATCTTGGGAAGGGCATTGCTAAGATTTCTTTGATCTTTTTTGGGTTGTCTTTGATTCCCCTTGGAGAGATTATGTGGCCCAGGAATTTTCCTTCCTCCATACTGAATGCACATCTTGCGGGTTGAGCTTCATGTCGGTACCTCGCAGCGTTGTGAATGTTTCTATCATGTCGCTCTATAAATCTGACTCTGAGTTTCTTTTAATTACTATATCGTCAACGTAATCCTTTACGTTCCTTCCGATCTGATGTTTGAAGGCTGTATCTATCACCCTTTGGCAGGTTGCCCTCGCATTTTTCAACCTAAAAGGCATCTTTTGGTAGCAGAAAATACCTTTCTACATGTGGAATGCCATCTTGTCTTTGTCTTCTCTTGCCATGAGAATCTGGTGGTACCCCTTGTATGCGTCTAGGAAACATTTCAGGCGATACCCTGCAAGTGACTCCACTTTCCAATCTATCTCTGGTAGGGTGTGACACCCGGTCAAAAATGACCCAAATTTCGCGCCGAATTTAAACTTTTATTACGCGTATCACATACGCTCACTACTAAAGTATACAAGTATTATATATATAAATGTATATATAACATGAAAAGATTATTTAATAATCTTGTACATACGCACCTGACAGAACACACAATCTCAAATACAAACGTTAGTGCAAAAACATTTTCAAACAAAGAATTATTGTCGAGAATAATAATTAATATTTCCTGTAGAAATTTAAATACATTTTGGATACAGAAAACTCTCCGTCAAAACAAACTAAAACATAGATATATTTTTACATCTCGTTAGAAATAATTTTACAAAATACTTCGAATAAAAATATAAACGATTATATTTTTAGAAATTTATCATTGGAAAAAATTATACTACTTTTCATTCGGGTACGAGAACACGGAGCGAAAATACCACCCAATATCAATTATTGGGGTCGGTTATACCAACCAACCCCAATAATTCATCCCAACTCACTAAACTCTTTCTCATTCTCTCGTTCTCCCACTCCTCCCTCGTTTCCCCCTCTCGTTCGGATCAAACAAACAACAACAACAAAATTAATAAGATCAACAACAACAATCAATCATCTTCATCTTGATCACCATCATTTTTGCAAGAGGAGGAGCTTGGAGAGTTCATCATCTTCATCATCCCTCGAATTCTCCATTTTTAAGCTCGGTATGAAACGACTCAATTTTCTTAACTTATAATGTTTAGAAATGCTTAGTTTAACATATATTAGTGTTCTATCATGTGTATTATACCCAAAAATCGGATCAAAACTTGTTTGGAAAATGATTTGCACGAACAGACCCTATTTAGGCCCTCAGCAGATCGGTTGACTCAGTCCAGCCGATCGGTTATACTCCAGCTGATCGGCTAACAAGTCCCAGCAGATCGGGTAACATGTCCCAGCCGTTCGGCTAAGAAACCTTAGCCGATCGGGTGTTATTTCCCAGCAAACCATATTTTGTAGATTTGTAGCGCTCTGAGTCACGGTCGTTTGGTCGCCTGAATCACCTCAATCCGAGTTTGTATGAGAAAGTTATTGCCAAAACGGTGCAACATAGTCAAATCAGCAAAATCCTCCATCTTTTCATTTTTTTTCCCCAACCTTTAACCTTAACACATGAGATCAATTTCAAGCTAAATAAGTATCAAAATTATCCGGTCACAAACGTTTGTATATATATACGAAACAAATATAATTATATTTTTGGAATATAATTTCATATCATCACTAACGGACCGTACAAAATTCAAACTTCAAACGTAAACACCAAATGAATATTTTGGGTATAACCTATTCGGTGAACACTTGTATGGATGATATATTTAAACATCCACTTACTCGTTATAATCTCACCTGTTTAGGGCATTAGGAGATTACCATTGGAACAACTCACGTACTTTAGGATTGCTTGCTCTTCAGGTGAGTCTCACAGCCCCTTTTTACCATTTTACTGTTTTGGGGGAGATGCATTACTTGTTTTACTTGAATACATGTATAAATGTATTGATTACTTACTTGTACTTACTGTGTTACAAACTTACAAACAAAAATACTTTACTGGTTTACAAACTTACTGATTATCACTTTACGACCTTTGGGGTTTATTACTTTACGGAGTGAAATATAAATGTATTGATTACGGCTTTATTACTTGAATACATGTATAAATGTATTGATTACTTACTTGTACTTACTGTGTTACAAACGTACAAACAAAAATACTTTACTGGTTTACAAACTTACTGATTATGACTTTACAACCTTTGGGGTTTACAAACTTACCGATTGTGAAATATCATTATCCACCAGCTGCTAGTCTCAAGACTGTTCCCTTACAGGAGTTACCACTGGATTTCTTACGAGATTTAAAATATTGGTGGTTTGATTCTGTCACTCAAGAAGCTGTAATTGAATATTCTACCAAGATTGTTGTGGTACAGACACTGGATAAATGGGGAGAATGGCCGATTAAGGAATTTGTGGGAAAGTCTGTTCGAGTTTTTGATCCGATCAGCCTAATAAATCTGACAAAGAACGATTTGAAAGCTCTCTACAAGAATAAACTTCAGTATAATCAAGTTGATTTAGAGGAAGCTTCAAAGTTTATAAGGGTGGTCGAGATTTGTTTGAAAGTGGGAATACATGCTGGAGGAACATTCCCAGAAGGTTAGTGCTGATTAAAGTTTTGAAGTTTTAAGATTTTGAAGACCAAGCTAAAGACACGGGGGAGTTTGTTGATGCATATCAGTTTGTCTGTCAGTTGGTCTATTGAGTTGTAAAAGTGTCGTTAGTTGTTTGATAGAAATATAGATTTTGTATGATGCGACACTTAAGTTTTAGTTTAGGCGACACTTGCCTTAGTGACACATAGCGACACTTAGGTAAGTGACGCATGAAGGCGGCCACATGCGTCACTGGCCAAGTGACGCATGTCTGCCGATTGTGTTTTAAGTATAAATAGAACCTACGGGTTTTTGGCTAGGGTTGATGAAACCCTAGCACCATTTGTCGACTAAACTCATCTGTAATCAAGTTCCAATACGTTATTCAAGCTAATAAACTCATTTACTTTGTTCAATTGATCGTTTCGGTTTAGGTTTATTAGTGATTTGTGTAATTGATTGTTTCCGCCATTCAATTGCTGTCTATCATCACTTAGATCCATCACATAAGGCACTCACACTCCATGAACTTACTACTTTACCGATGAACTACTTTACTACTGTACAAACTTAATGACTCACTGTTTTACTACGATACTGATACTTTGCTACTTTACAAACGAAGTGAGCCACTGTTTTACTAGGTTACTGATTTACTACTTTGCTACTGTATGAACTTACGAACTTGTTGTTCTACTACGATATTGAATTACTACTTACCGGTATATCAAATTGCATGAGTTTCCGTTTAATCCAATGAAGGCCTCTGAAATCATAGTAGTTAGTTATTGGATAAGCGCGAGTTTTAGTATATGGATCCATATGGGACTGACAATCCCCGCCTGGGGTGGTAGCGCCACCATGAACCGTACTCGTATAAACAGGTGTTTTCTACTCGTTTCATATGATTGATTTTGGGTTGCACTCACGAGGGGCAAAATTACAGACTTGTTAAGCTTCAACTATGATGGCTCATGGCAGACCTTACTTACCTAAATACCTTGGCGTAATTGATACTTACTTACTAAATTACCGTTGTGTAATTGATACTTACTTACTAAATTACCGTTGTGTAATTGATACTTACTTACTAAATTACCGTGGTGTAATTGATATTTACTTACTGAATTACCGTTGCGTAATTGATATTACTTACTTAATTACCGTGGTGTAATTGTTACTGCTTACATAATTACAATTGGTGTAATTGTTTCTACTTATTGAACTGTACTGGATTTTCTATTAATATATACTACAAACCTGTGAGATTCACCAACCTTTTGGTTGACGCGTTTTAGTAATGCATTCTCAGGTACGCAGCCACAGTAGGATGGCCCAGCAGGATCTACTTATATGCTAAGCTAGTATGAGTCGCATGCATACACACTTAGGAAGATTTTACTCGCATTATCTTTTGTACTATGATTATGTATTAAAATATTCAGATTCATTTAGCGAACTCACTAATGATGTATACTTATGACTTAACACTTGTACTACTTTTGTAATGTAATGTATTTTTCAAAAACGTCTCATTTAGAGTCGTTTGCTTTATCTTTGTGCTTGATATTTGATTAGTCATACCCAAAAACAATCGCTTCCGCAAAGCATGAAATTGGGGGTGTGACATAGGGGATAGTTGTCTTTTGGGCATGTTTTGTTAAGGTCTTTGTAGTCTACGCACATCCTACAGTCACCATTTGATTTCTTTACCATCACTGGGTTTGCCACCCAGGTTTGATATTTCACCTCGCGCATGATCCCGACTTTGACCAGGCCGTCTACCTCTACAGTTGGGAATCAGCTGCGATCTGGGGCCATCCCCCTTTTCTTTTGCCTCACTGGGGTGAGGCTAGGACTAACGTTCAGTTTGTGTTTGGCCACGTCCCGAGGTACCCCTGTCATGTCAGTGTAACAAAATCAAACACATCGATGTTATCACGGAGGATTTGTGTTAGTTGTACCTTAATTTCCTCTGGGAGGTGTTTATCGATTTTGATTGCCTGTAGGGGGTACGCAGGGTTGACTACCACCTCTTCTTCTATCGACCCTTGGGGGGTCATCTAGTTTGGTTGGTGCGAGCCCTACTGGTGCGCATACACTTGCAGGTGTGGGTGTGCACTTTAGGGTGGTGATTCCCTCCAGGGTTGGGAATTTCATCATGCCGTGGACCGTCAAGAATATTGTGCCAAACGCTTGAATGTCGGTCCTCCCAAATATGACATTATGTCTTGAAGGTGATCGAACAATTATAAATTCGAGTATGGCTATCCTGTGCATCGGGTAGTAGCCTAAACATACCTCGAGGCTCAGATTTCCGAGTGGCCAATTTGTTTCCCCTGAGAAACCTACCAGAGGGGAGGGGTGTGGCTTGAGCGACCGTTTAACCTCCATCAGAAACTGTAGGAAACAGTGCTCATACATTATGTCTAGCGCGCTCCCGCTATCGACATATATGCGTTCGACCTGGTGGTTGGTTATCCTTCCTGCGATGATGAGTGGTTCCGCTGAAGGGTTGGTATCCTGGATTAGTGGGAAATTTATCTATTGTTTCTCCCAGGTGTTGAGAACTTCCGCCTTGCGTCTTTGGCCGCTTCCCCAGCTTTGTATCATATGGATTGTTCCCTCCGGAGATGGCAACCTTGGTGCTTGCCACCTATCCGCCCCTGGGGGCTTATCATTGTCATTTTATTAAATCGCATTAGCACCGAAGACAAGATGCTCTAATTTTCCTGCCTTTACGGCATTGATGATCATCGTCTTCAACTCCTGCTCTAATTTTTCTTCGTGGAAGCGACAATACTTGCTGCTCTGTTTACCGTATTTTGGCGCCATTGGCCTAGGTGGTGGGAAGCGTTTTGCCTCTGGCTCAATGGCAAGTATTTCCTTCAGCGTCTTGCTCAGTGAAGAGAGAAAATTGTGCCTTTCTGCAGGTATGAACCGTGGACCCCTATACCCTCCAGGGTTTCCGCGTTCGTGCCGATGTTGGGACATGTTATTGTGACAACAGATCTAGCTTGAGAAAGGACTTGTGTTAATTTTAATCAAGTTTGTAAATTGATTTTGATTTGTAATGAAAATATTGGTTGGTAAACATTTTAGAGTTAAATGTTATATGCTGAAAAATGTTGACCAAGTTTGACTGGACACCTGCAGTGCGAACCGAGTTAGGTTCGCAGGGCAGATGTGCGAGGCGAGCTAAGTAGGTTCGTTGGGCCAAGCTGGGCTACGAACCAAGTCGGTTCGCAGAGCCCATAACCTGCGAGCCGAGTCGAGTATATATATAAAATTAGGTTAAAACCTAATTAACTTTTGCCATTTGCTAATTCCGAACGAATTTGTTTTTCCGGAGCTTTCAACACATTCTAAGAGCTAGGTATTGATAGATTAACCTTAGTTTTAATCAATACAAAGCTAAATAGTAATTGATTTCACTAATACTTGTGAAACAAACCGTTTACAATCCATAAACTAGTATTAAGGGATTCCGCACCTTAATACCTAAAGATAACCTCGTTATCGATCCTAATACATACGGACTTACAATTGGTATCAGAGCCTACTACTAGATACGCATAGGTTAGAGGTTATTCGGGTAATAACGGTTGATTTAGGGTTGTTTGTACGTGAATTTTTGCGTAAAAATGATCAAAATCAGTCTCTGGAAGTTTTTAGGTTAGTTTACATCCGAAATTTTAGTATTTGGACGTTCAAAAGCCTAAAATTTTTGTTTTTAGGGTTTTCAGCCGATTCTGCGAACTGAGTTGTGAAGCGAACAGAATCTGTGAACTGAACTGAGATGGCGAACTGAGATTCTATGAACTGAGTCTGTCCTGCGAACTGAGTCTGCCTTGCGAACTGAGTTCTACTCTACGAACTAACTTTGACCTGCGAACTGAGTTTTACTCTGCGAACTGTTTGACCTGCGAACTGAGTTCTGCTCTGCAAACTGAGTTTGACCTGCGAGTTGAGTTTTCTGCTAACTGAACTTACTGATTTTTTTTCGTTATTTTTAAATCTCTGGGATTTGCAAAAATGTCTGACATAAGTAAGATGATTGAGATGGAACATAAGGTTGGAAAGTCTAATGTTCCACCTAAATTGCTCCGACTTGAAGACTACTATGTATGGAAAGACATATTCGAATCACACTGTCGATTCCATGATTTGTCAATCTGGATGTGCATCAAGAACGAGTATACTGCACTACTTCTAAAGTTAGTAATAAAATTGTGGCCCTTGCCTATAATCATATGAGTCATCAAGAAAAGAAAGATTATGAAATTGAACATAAAGCTCACTCTTCAATTAAGATGAGTCTTCTAAAAGAGATCAACCATCAGTTGAAGTCTTTTCTTACGGCTAAAAAACTATGGGATTCTCTAGAGAAAATATGTGATGGAAGTCCTCAGGTTAAGGCAGGAAGGTGTAATCTCTTGAAGAAACAATTCATAGTCTTCAAAGATATGAAAGGTGAAGATCTTGATACATACACCACCAGATACTACCATCTGTTAAGTGAGTTAGATGACCATGGCATTTCCTATACTAATACGGTGAAGACTGAAAAGTTTATTGAGGGTCTTCCTTCGAAATGGGAAATGTATGGAGTTATGCTCAAGGATAACGATGAACGTTATGCTGCTATGTCATTGGAGCAGGCTATTGATAAGCTCCGCGGATATGATTTCACAAAGAAATCGAGAGATACTGATTCTGATCAGGTACAGGATCCTGGACTTTATCATGGAAAATCTACTCTCTCGAATAGTTCGTCCAGTTCGACCACCGCTTTACTGGTTGGTGATACTGGAGAAACTGGTGAAATGATATTTGAAGACTTATGCTTTATAATTCATCTGGAGGTGAAGCAAAAAGCAAGACAACTGGGAAGTCAACTCAAGAGCATCACAAAATGCCCATGAGTATGAAATCCGCTGAACAACAACTATCAGTTCTTGCTTCATTCATTGCTTCATACGAAAACTACATTCACCGTAAGATCAATGATCCAACTACTTTTGATGAGGATTATGATCAAGTCGACCCAGATGACTTAGAAGAAATAGATCTCCAGTGGCAACTTGCTATGGTGTCAAGGAGAGTTAAAAATTTCTTGAAGCGTACTGGTAGAAAGCTGGTGGGAAATAAAATTGGGTTTGACAAGTCCAAAGTGAAATGTTTTAACTGTCAAAATTATGGACATTTTGCTAGGGAATGTCAAAGACCCAAAACTAAGAAAACAGCAAATCCTGAAAAATCAAGTGCTACTTTGTCTTCTAAAGTCTTGGTTGTTCAACAACTGGATGGTTCTTATGACTGGAGAGCTTTGACTGAAGAGGCTCTTATGGTTGAAATTGAAGATCCAGTTAAGAATGATGAGATACCATCTTACATGCCTACTGCTGAGGATAATCAAATGAAAATTCCTGAGATGAAGATTCTTGCAGCTAAAGATGATGTGTTAGACTTGGGGTCAACTGAAGATCTTTGTCCAGAAGACTTTGTGGCACAAATGGCTGAACTCCAAACTGATAAGAAACGGGTATGTCTTGATGTTCCTACTCTTATAGATGTATGTCAGTTAGTGACTAGTTTACAAGCCCAAGTTAATGTATTTGCTGATTCACATAAGGCTTTAAAATCTGAACTAGAATTGGCTAAAATTGACGTACATAGGTTAAGTGAGGACAAGCTAGATCTTAAGAAACAGATTAAGTGCTATATGGAAGATAAGACCTTACTTAGAAACATTATTAATGAACAATGTGACTATTGATGGTCTTTATTTGAACTTGAAAGACTTAAATCAAGGTGTAGCTGAAAAAGACAAAGAATTAGTTGTGTCTAAGGTTAAGTTAGTTGAGTTTCATCGTAAGTTTGAAAGTTGTAGAACATCTTCTTTGACTATGCTTTCAATAATTGATGCTCAACGTAGTGTAAAGGACAAGACTGGCTTAGGCTATAGTGATGTTCCTCCACCTTTTAACTCAAATTACACTACTACTAATGTTGACCTAGAGATGACTGATGCTACTGCTAATTCTGATGATCAAATACCCAAAGAATCTGAAGCTTCTAAGATACAGAAGGAGGTTCTTAAAGAACAATCATCTAATATTGGTAAGACATCAGCTTCCACCAATGTACAATTTGTCTTGGGTGGGATGCTAAATGATACCAAGGTAGATGATAAGGTTATTAAGGAACAACTTGATGCACCTTTAGTGTCTAAGACTCAGATTGAGAATAAGGCAAAAGACGTTAAGTCACGGAAGCAGATGTCTTGATTTAAGTGCCATCAAAAGGGGCATGTAGCTTCTTGTTGTCCCAATAAGAAGTTGGAAGCTATACATAAGTCCGTGAATAACGATAAACCAAAAGTTGTAGACAGGTCTAGTGCTAAACCGGGGTTGGGAATTAAACCTGTGACTAAACCTATAAACATGTTCAAGAGAGACGGTACAAATAGTGTCTCACCTCCTAAACATAAAAGATATTATACTCAAAGTGATAATATTTTCAATAAACGTAGAGATAAGACACCTTCGAGGTTTAGGACTCCTAGTAGAAACCATAGTCTGTTTGAAAATGGTTCTACCTCACATGCACAAGAGTATAGTAATATGCCTAGGAGGTTTTCTACTCACTCTCCTCATAGGCATAAGACTATTAATCATCAACAAGCTCAACCTCCTGTAAAAGTCACCAAGACTCCCGATGGGAATAGTTATGGTTACTTTAAGGAATTTCAGATTGTTGATGATAAGGGACAACCCAATACCGTAATGGCTTTGGTCCCTCTTGAAAACTAACTGTGTACAACTTGTCATGTGCAGGAGCAGACTGTGAATAATGATAGCTGGTGGTATGTAGACAGTGGATGCTCGAGACACATGACAGGGGAAAGAAGTCTACTGATGGACTTCAAAGGTGGATTGAAACAGCGAGTAAACTTCGTTGGTGACAAAGGAGGAGTAATTATAGGAAAAGGAAAAGTTTCGATTGGAAATTTGACTATTGAAGATGTGAATTATGTTGAACAACTAACTCACAACTTAGTGAGTGTTTCCATGGTCTGCGATAAAGGTCATCCAGTTCATTTCAATGAAAAGGAAGACTTAGTCCTGAAGCAGGGATTTGTTATTCCCGAAGATTGGATATTAATGAGGGAACCACACAAGTCTAAAACCAAAAACTCAATCTCCTCGCCATTTGAGTTGCTACATATGGATCTCTTTGGCCCAATAAGCAAGAGAAGCATAGGTGGCAAATGGTACTGCTTGGTTGTTACAGATGATTTCTCTAGATTCTCATGGGTATTCCTTTGAAATCTAAGGATGAAACTCCAGTAATGCTTATGGAGTTCTTAGATTTAGTAGAAAATGTCTATAAGACGAGAGTGAAGAGGATTCATAGTGAAAATGGTACAGAGTTCAAAAATTCTACGTTGAATGTTTATTGCTTAAGTAAAGGACTTCAACATCAATTCAGTGCACCATATGAGCCACAGCAAAATGGTGTTGCTGAAAGGAAGAATAGAACTCTAATTGAGGCAGCGAGAACCATGCTTGATGATTCAAGGCTTCCGGTCATCTTTTGGGCAGAAGCGGTGAATACAGCATGTCATGTTCTGAATAGGGTTCTGACTGTTAAGAAGCATAACAAAACTTGTTATGAACTTCTGAACAAAAAGAAACCTAATTTGAAGGGATTTGAGCCCTTTGGTGTATCATGCACCTTATTGAAGACTAGTAATCAACCTAAGTTTGGGGAAAAGGCTAACGAAGGATATTTCCTAGGTTATGTTCCTAATTCACCAAACAAGAAGGTTTTCAATAAAGTCATTGGCCGTGTGGAAATTGTATATAACATTGAAGTTACCAGTTATACTCATGACAATCATAAGGGTATAGATTGGCAATTTGATTATTCAGATCTATTTAAGTCATTTAAAGTCCCTATAAGTGACTATGTGGTTAATTTGGAAATCCCAGAACATTTCTTGTACGGTGATGGGGACACTGGCCCTACACATACATCCAATGCTTCTTCATATGGGACGTCTACAGATAAACCATCTACTATTGCTTCAAAAGAGCCCTCGGTGGAAAAACCTCAAGAGCAAGACAAGTTGTCAGAAGTTACTCAAAGGGTATTAGATAATATCATTACCCCTACAAGGGAATTGAGAGAAAGAATAACTTCTGATGAGATGTACAGTACTGATGAGGATATGCCACCACTGGAGGAGATTGGCACCAATCTGGATGATGAGATACTTGTTGAACCAGTAACTGTGACTCGAACAAGTAAGAATCATCCATTGGAAAACATCATTGGTGATCTAGACATTCCAATGTTAACCAGGAGTCAAGCTAAAGCTAGTACTTCTGAATACACCAGCTTATACGTGTCAATCAAAGAAGCTGGGATCACCAATAAATGTCTTTATGCATGCTTTATCTCACAAGTTGAACCTAAAAACGTTCAAATGGCGCTAAAGGAAAGCTCATGGGTAGAAGCTATGCAAGAAGAATTGACTCAGTTTAAATAGCTGAACGTATGGGAGTTTGTTGATTTATCTACTGGTGAATATCCAATTGGAACTAAATGGGTCTTTAAGTGCAAGAGAGACAATCGGGGTATTGTTACTCACAATAAAGGTCGTTTAGTGGTTCAGGATTTCAATCAAGAATAAGGAATAGATTATAACGAAGTGTTTGCACCAGTTGCTAGGCTTGAAGAAATAAGGGAATTCTTATCATTTGCAACTTACAAAGAAATTAAAGTGTATAAGTTGGATGTTAAGAGTGCCTTTGTGTATGGCAAAGTACAAGAATTGGTGTATGTCTCTCAACCACCAGGGTTTGTTGATCCAAATTATCCAGATAGAGTATATCAGTTGAATAAGGCTCTATACGGATTACATCAAGCACCTAGGGCATGGTATGAGACGCTATCAAAGTACCTACATGAGAATGGTATTACAAGCGGTTCAATTGATAGTACACTTTTCGTTAAGTGGAAAAAGAATGACTTTCTGCTTGTTCAAGTATATGTTGATGACATTATTTTTGGGTCTTCTGACAAAAAGATGTGTCAAGAATTTGAGAAAGTCATGAGAAAAAGGTTCGAGATGTCTGGTATGGGAGAGTTGAATTTTTCTTTGGATTACAAGTTGATCAAAAAGAAGATGGTATGTTCATTCATCAAACAAAGTACACTTATGAGTTGTTAGAACGATTCAAGATGGATGAAATGCGTGTATATCATACTCCTATTCCAGAAAATCATGGACGTGGTCCGGATACATCGAGTGACAAAGATGTGGATCCTACTCTTTATAGGGCCATGATTGGGTCACTAATGTATCTTACTGCATCTAGGCCTGATATAATGTTTGCAGTATGTATCTGCGCAAGATATCAAGTTACTTCTAAAGAGTCTCATATGCAAGCTATTAAACGAATCTTTCGTTACCTCAAAGGGAAACCGAAGCTGGGACTTTGGTATCCTACTGGAGGAGACTTAGATTTTATTGCTTACACTGATTCTGATTATGGAGGATGCAATCAGAATAGAAAGTCCACTGGTGGATGTCAGTTTCTAGGAGGAAGACTAGTGTCTTGGCAGTGCAAGAAGCAAACCTCAGTAGCCATTTCTACGTGTGAAGTTGAGTATGTTGCAGCAGGCAGTTGTTATTCTCAAGTGTTGTGAATTCAAAAGCAAATGAGAGATAAACTCTTAATCGTTTGATTATAGGAAGAAAAAATTTTGTTATTGGTTGGTAAGTGTGTTTAAGTTTATTTTTTATTTTTGTAATTCTTCGCATTATAAATTAATAAAAAATTTCTTATTTACTTATTGTGCTATCCTTTGGAATTAAGTTAAACTGCAATTTATAGTTCTGTATTGAATAAATGTGACAAAAACACGATGGAAAGTTAAAAAGTTTGGCTAGTAACAATAAATAAAAGTCTAATTTATATTTAAAGCTAAATTCGCATTTTTGGTCAAAATTGCGAAGTTGACCAGTCAACGCTACGAATTGAGTTTGGGGTATAAAAGGGGCCAAGTCAAACGAGTCCACCCTCACTTTCCATACACCTCTGTGAAGCGAACCCACACACCCTGCAGGATGAAAGTTTGCATCGCGAACCGACTTCGGTTTTTGTTGGTGCATCTTAGTGTGTCTGTCAGTTGGTCTAAGTCTGTAATGCGTTTGATATGTAATTACGTTAGTTGATAACGTTTGTTTTAATTACATTTTGTGTTTTGGCGACATAAGGTCTTTGTGTCGCAATAGTCAACCTGGCGACACATCTTGTGTCGCATGAGTCGGCTTGGCGACACAGCTTGTGTCGCAAAGGTCAGATTAGGTTTAGTATAAATAGACATGTACGGCTCATTGGTTAAGGTTGACGAATTTGTGAGATCAGAAAGGGTATTGTATCTGTTATAATCAATATAAGCTGATCGACTATTGGTATACAATTCATATACTTTGTGTTTGACTCGTTGTTTATCTGTTTAACGTTTTGTTATCAATCGTGGGATTCTGCACTACGTTTGATTGTTAGGGATTCAATTAGGTCCGGTACAAGGGTCCTACAAGTGGTATCAGAGCCAAAATCTCAGGATTTGGCGTTATTGAATCCATTTTGATACGTTTCTCGGATAAAGACAACAAGTTTGAGTTAAAATCTTCATTGAAAGGTGCTTAGAAATTGGTATTTGGCGTTTCTGGAAGATTTTGGGGTTATTATTCATCCTCCAGTCGTGAATTTTCGTTAGGTTATCGAGAATTTTTGATTTTAGGGTTTTTTGGTCGCTGGTCAGCCGTTTCTACGACACTATTCTGCGACATAACTTTTGTGTCGCGTCTAGGGTTACTGCGACATACGCCTTTCATTAGGTGACATAAGCTTGCGACTCAATCTTCTCTTGACCTGCGACATACGCCTTTAATTTGGCGACATAAGCTTGCGACTCAAGCTTATTCTGGTTTGCGACATAAGCCTTAATTTAGGCGACACAAGCTTGCGACACAAGCTTGCGATATAAGACTTGGTTTTCTTCCTTCGCTATTTTTTGCGACATAATTTGTTGCGACATAATCTCTGTGTCGCTTGAACCTTCTGCGACACATACTTGTGTCGCATAACTGTTTGTTATTTGTGTTTTTGATTGTTTTGCAGGTAATTTAAAATGACATCATCTTCAGCACATTCTATTCAGTCTGTTGGAGCAATGTTGAAACAAAACAATGAGGTTGGATCTGGAAACAAACCTCCAATGTATATGCCAGGAATGAGCTATTCTGATTGGCATCAATGCTTCGAATCTTATGTTGGATTAAATGACCTTGAAATGATGATATATTTAGAGGAAAGATATGAACGTCCTCTAAGAACAGGAGTCTTCAATGGTCCAGTTCCTGAGAAGTCAATTAAATCAATGACTCCTGAGGAACTTAAAGCTTTTGATATGGAAAGAAAAACCCATGCTGCAATCACTATGGCATTGCCTCAACCTATCATGAGACAATTGAGGCAACATAAGATTGCATATGATCTTTGGAAAGCATTTGAGAAGAAATGTGGTGGTAGTGATCAATACAAGAAGAAAAAGATTGATCTAATCAAGAAGCAGTATGAAGTTTTTGATATGCTTCGGGATGAGTCTCTAGAAGATCTGTGCAGCAGATATTCCCAATTGGTCACTGAGTTAATGGAAGGAGGTGTAGTTCTTGAGCGTAATGATGTAAACAAGAAGCTTCTAGATTCACTTTCCAAGAAGTGGCATACTCGAGTTCTATTGATGGAAAGAGATGAAGATATCATGGACATGGAGCTCGAAGATCTCATTAGTCATATTGAGGCTGAGCTTCTTGAGATGCAAAGAAAAGAGACCAAGGCCACTTCACATCTTCAGAATCCAAAATTATATGGAGTTGATGTTCCGGTATCTTCAAGCAAGCCTACTATTACCGCATTCATCGCTAGCAATGCTAGTGGAAATGCTTCTACCAGTACTCCATCAGGTGGTACTTATTTTCAGAGTTCTGGAGTCTCTTCTGGTGAAGATTATTCTTCCACATTTTCAGCAATCTTAGCCTGCGCTGGTGATTTTTCTGATGAAGATTTTGGTCAAATTGATCAAGAGGAATTGGAGAGGTTGGATTTAAAATGGAATATGGCTATGCTGACAAGGAGAGTGAAGAACTTTTTGCAGAAAACCGGTAGAACTTCTGTGAATAATCCGGGTGAAAAAGGCATTGGTTTCAATAAAGGGAAGGTGAGATGTTATAAGTGTCAGAACTATGGACACTTTGCTCGTGAATGTGAAAAGAATAAGACACCATCTTCAGGTCTTACCAAGCCTTCACCAACTAAGGCAAAAGCGAAAGCCATGGTGTCAGCTGCTTTAATGCTAACAGAAACTCCATGGGATAACAGCTGGTCAGATGCAGCTGATGAAGAAGACGAGAATACTGCGCTAATGGCTGAGGTTCATGAGGTAGATGATGAACCTTTATCTTGTGTTTCATGCATCAAACTTACTAACCAGTTTAACAGGTGTAGAGAGGATAACGAACGCCTTAATGCTACTATTTCACAATTAACAGAAAATAATGAAATGTTGAAAGAAAGTTATAAGGCATCCGAGAAGAAATTAATGGCTATTTTTGAAGAAAAGAAAGAACTAAAAGCCAAAAATTTTGAACAACAAGATGAAATAGGAAGTTATGTCGATATGTTAACTTTTGTTAAAAAGGAACTTGTTGATTCACAGGCTGAAGTTCTTACTTTAAATCGAAAATTATCAAATTTTTCAACATCCTCTCTCGTTTTTGATGAAATTCTTCAAAAGCAAAGGACAGATACTAAAAGTAAGGCAGGACTTGGTTATCACCATGTCCCACCTCCAAAAGATTATCTGCCTATGCCTCAGCAAGAAATCATCAAAGATTTTGTACCTACTGTTCCTCAAGTAGATACAAAACCTGTCAAACCTGTTAAGGTAAGGATAAGTAGGCCTCCCCTTGGGAAAGAGGGACTAGGTTTTCATCAAGTCCCACCACCAATAGAATATCATCAAGATGATACGGCCGAAAGTGTTAAACATGAGTCACAAAAACCTGTTACTAGTATGCCTGAGCCAGTTAAGGCATCGACTAGTGAGCCTGAAAATTTGAAGGCTCCTAAGGTTGACTCAGTTAAGAAGCTTGATGTCAGGGCTGAACCATTTAAGCCCATTGAGAAACAGGAAACTAAGGCTGAGCTTATTAAGCCTGTTGTAGTTTCCAAATCTGTCAAATCTGTTACTAAGTTGATTCCTCCAGTTAGTTTGAAGGAGGAAATTGAGATTGAGGATATAACCGATGAAGAATACGGTTATTTGAATAAGAAGAATGTAACCAACGACCATCATATCTTCACCAGTGAAGGTTATGATGAGATTTATAAAATGAAAGGTAAAGCTAAGGCTGAACCTACAAAGGAGATTTCTAAACCAGAAACTTTCAAATCTAATAAAAAATCTTCTAAAAATAAATCTCAAGGTTCAACTTCTGCTTGTGCACATCAGTGTACTTGTTCGGCACAACCATTTTTTGGCCATACTCAACGGTTTAAACCTCAATCTCATGATAATGTTGAGCAACGATCTTGTTTCTATTGCAAGAAACAAGGTCATTTGATTAATATGTGCCCATTGCTTGCTAAGAAGTATGGTCGAAGGGGAGATGCACGAACCTCTAACTCTCAAAGTTTTTCAAAAAAAATCTATGAGAGGTTCTGCAGTTCCACCAACTACTTCTGAGAATAACAATATTGAGCCAACCAAAGTTAAACATGATAAGCTCAATAGTGTTAACAAGCAACCATCTAAACCTCAAAAGGTTTGGAAGATCAAGGAGTCATGTTCTGACTCTTCATCTGACAATGATTCATCAGGCAATGATCTTGATTTGCTAAAAAATAAAATTTTGACTGATGTAATCATTGTGGATGATGCTACTGGGTTACCCAAGTCTATTAAGGCTTAGGTCTCCCTTACTCATTGATCTCTTTATTTTTTATGTCGCAGCAATCTGAAGCAGTTCAAAACAGTAGATCGTATATCGACAGTGGTTGCTCGCGACATATGACAGGTGACTTATCTCTGCTATCTGAAGTCAAGGATTATAATGGGGGATACGTTGCTTTTGCCGGTGATAAAGGAGGAGTTATTACCGGACAGGGTACACTCACTAATTGGCAAGTGAGTTTTGAAAAGGTTAATTTTGTGGAGCAGCTTACTCACAACCTGCTCAGTGTATCACAAGTGTGCGACAAAGAGTACACTACAGCATTTACCAAAACTGAATGTTGCATTTTGAAACCAGGATTTGTAATTCCTGAGGAATGGGTGCTACTGAGGGCACCTAGGAAAAAAGACACGTATATTCTAGATATGAAGACTGTTGAAACAACCCAACATACGTGTCTACTTTCAAAAGCTCCTGAAAAGGAATCACTTTTATGGCACAGACGTATGGGTCATCTGCACTTCAGAAAGATGAATTATTTGGTGAAGCACGATCTTGTGCGTGGTGTTCCAAAGCAATCCTTTGGAATCGATGATCTTTGTGTTTCCTGTCAAAAAGGGAAACAGCACAAGAAGTCCCATAAGTCAAAAGTGATTAATTTTGTTTCAAGTCCTTTGGAGCTACTGCATATGGATCTCTTTGGACCTGTTAGTAAGAAGAGTATGGGAGGTTCTAAATACTGCTTGGTAGTAACTGATGACTACTCTCGCTTTTCGTGGGTGTATTTCTTAACTACTAAGGATGAAGTTCCTGAAATTCTCATTTATTTGTTTGACAAACTAGAGAACCTGTGCAATTTGTCAATTAAGAAATTGCGATCGGATAATGGTACTGAGTTTAAGAATTCAACAATTGAGTTGTACTGTTTAAGAAAAGGCATTGATCATCAATTCAGCGCCGCACGAACTCCTCAACAGAATGGAGTTGCTGAACGCAAAAACAGGACACTCATTGAAGCCGCACAAACAATGTTGGCAGATTCTAAGCTGCCTATCTCTTTTTGGGCTGAAGCAGTAAATACTGCTTGTTATATTCTTAATCGGGTTTCCGTGGTTAAAAAGCACAATAAAACGTCTTATGAACTGCTTAATAACCGGAAACCTTCGTTACAGTTTCTTAAACCATTTGGTTGTCCCTGCACCATTATGTACACGAAAGAGAGAGTTGCTAAATTTGGAGCAAAGTCTAGTGAAGGGTTATTTTTGGACTTTTCAAATAATTCTCCAAACAAACGTGTGTACAACTTGGCAACTAAGAGTATGGAGGAACACTATGAAGTTATGTGCTTTTGTTACTCTGACAATCCGGAAGGAAAGGGACCAGCACATTTGTTTAATTATGAGGCAATCTTTGATTCATTTAATCTGCCTAAGGAAGATGATGAAGTTGATCAGGTGGTCACATTACTTCATGGACTTGATTTATCTTCTAATACTTCACAGCCATCTAGATCAAAGATTCCAACTGCCTCTGCTACTCCACCTCCTTCTCAACCAAATGCTGACGTTCCTGAATCATCTACAAGAAACCAAGAAACATATACTGATGTTCCTGCGGTGTTTGATGATGAAGATGAACAATTTGAGAATACGAGGGAGTTTGAATCGGCACAGGAAGCCGATTTCACAAACTTGGACTCTGTCATTGTGCCTGACGAGATTCCTAGTTCACGCGTTAATAAGGACCATCCAGTAGAGAATATTATAGGTCCTTTGGATAAGGGGATTCAGACAAGAAGTCTAGTTGTTGCAGATTCACATCTTGCATCCCCTTCTGACTCTTCTGAGTCTGCTTCTCTTGCATGTCTTTCTGCTGAGGTTAAAACGTGTTTTCTATCTCAGGTGGAGCCTAAACGTACAGAAGATGCTTTAAAAGATCCACACTGGGTTGAAGCAATGCAGGAGGAGTTGCAGCAATTCCAAAAGCTACACGTTTGGGAATTAGTACCGTTACCTAAGGGTGCACATCCAACTGGCACTCGATGGGTTTATCGAATCAAGAAAGATGATCGAGGGGTAGTCATTAGAAACAAAGCAAGACTTCTAGTTCAAGGTTTTCATCAAGTAGAGGGTTTGGACTATGATGAGGTCTTCGCTCCTGTTGCAAGACTGGAGTCAATTCGTATTTTCTTGGCCTTCGCGTCCTTCAAAGAGTTCATCGTTTATCAGCTTGATGTAAAGAGCGCTTTTCTGTATGGACAGGTTGATACCGACGTTTATGTGAAGCAGCCTCCGGGTTTTGAAGATCCATTGCATCCAGAATATGTCTGTAAACTTAATAAGGCATTATATGGTCTGCATCAGGCACCACGACTGTGGTATGAGAGGCTTGCAACTTATCTCGTTAAGAATGGTTTCGAAAGAGGTAGCATTGATAATACGTTATTCACAAAAAGGGATGGAGATGACTTATTGTTGGTACAAGTATATGTCAACGACATCATTTTTGGATCTACCAAAGACTCCATGTGTAAAGACTTCGAACATCTCATGAAGTCTGAATTTGAAATGAGTGCAATGGGGGAACTCACGTTCTTTTTGGGTGTTCAAGTTGAGCAGTCTGCCAAAGGAATTTACATTCATCAGTCCAAGTATGTCACTGATATGTTAACCAGGTATGACTTGCTTAATTGTAAGACCTATGGAACCCCCATTGAAATCAACCATAATCTCGGACCGGCCATTGATGACGAGGATTGTAAAGAAAAGGACTATCGCTCAATGATTGGTTCTCTCATGTATCTGACCGCATCCAGGCCGGACATTGTATTTGTTGTGTCCATCTGCTCATGATATCAGGCTATGCCAAAGGTTTCTCATATGAAAGCAGTAAAGCGAATTTTTGGGTACCTCAAACATAGGCCAACTCTTGGTCTATGGTACTCCAATGAAAAATCGTTTGAACTGACTGCTTATTCGGATTCTGATCATGGCGGCTGTAGCATAGATAAGAAGTCAACAACTGGTGGATGCCAGTTTCTTGGATCACGTTTGGTATCGTGGCAATGCAAGAAGCAGACGACGGTGGCTACTTCCACTACAGAGGCTGAATACGTTGCTGCGGCTAGTTGCTATTCTCAGGTTATGTGGATTCAGCATCAATTGCGCGATTACGGGTTATTTCTTACTATGACTCCTTTACATATTGATAATACTGCTGCTATTTCAATTACACGCAATTCCGTACAGCACTCTAGAACTAAACACATAGAACTTAGGTTTCACTTTATACGGGATTGCTATGAGAAACACTTAATAGACCTCGTCCATATAGATACCCTTAAACAGAATGCTGACCTATTCACTAAGGCTTTTTCTCGTGCCCGATTTGATGAACTGGTCAACATGATTGGTTTGCGCTTCTTTCAGCTTAAGAAGTAATTCTTTGGACTTGGACTATTTTTCGTCAAAAAAAAAAAACGGCGCAACAGCCACTCTTTATACTCTTTAGTATTAAGGAAATGCACAATTGCAACATTTGTAAAAAGACGTTTAGTTGTGTCTGTAAACAACTAGGGAAATGATAGTACATTAGGGTGCATGCACAAAATGAAAATTTTAAGGTTTATCCTTGATGTATCAGTAGGTTTATCTAGCATACTTACCACAGCTTTTATAAACATTAGATTCATCATATGATGTACTGGTAGGCATGTTACACTGGCCTTTGAGCAATTAAAAAGTAATTATAATACATGTCTATTATCATGTGGTCAACATCCTGTGATGTATGATTAAGTGTCTTAATTCCTTAATACAGCTTGGCATACTTCCATTTTAGTTTATAATATGAAATATTTTGGGGGTATATACTTCTTGTTTCCTCTGTTGTACGTAAGTACAGACCTGGTCTTAAGTTGTATATACTTAAAAGTTAAGCAAACGCAAGTCAAAGAACTTGAAAAAGTCTTAAATCATAAGATACCTCACAAGGTCGCCAAAATGGTTTGACCAAGTCTGGTTTTGCTTACACCTGAATCAAGCTATGTCGCTTTGTTGTACGTCTGTACAGACCTGTCACCGCTGACTTGATTCTTAAAGATGACTTTCCTCTATTTTATCTATCTTGGAAGATATGTTCTTGTCTAAATTATAGGGGTATGTCTATGGTGGGGACCACAGATAATTATTCATAATAACAATAAAAGTTTTGCTCATAGCCGTAGATGTAACATGTTTAGGTGGTCAAACAATACCAGTAATCATCTTGAAATAATATTTATCAAAGGTGTTCTACATATGCTAAGTAAATTTCAAGTGGTCACATATACTGATAATCGAGATAACACTTACCATTCTCTAAAAATTGTATGTTATTCTAATATGATCCCTTAGCAGGCAAAATACCTACGTCACCAAAAAGAAAATTAATTTAAGTTTTATTTTAGGTTTAGTAATTCCGTTATTTTTTATCTTCAATTTATATATTTATTTCTAATAAGTCCAACTAGTTACTCTTCCATCGGGTTACAAAACTTGAAATTAAAAATCAAGTTTTTTGGGCACTGCGACACAAGTTTTGTTCTGCGACATTACTTATGACGCGTTCTATGTAGCCATTTTATGTCGCTAGGTGGGGCAGAGGTATAAATACCTCACTCCAGTCGCTTTCTCTGTTCACACTTATAGCGACACAAAATCAAAACTTGCGACACAAAACTCACCCCTGCGACACAAAATCTGCGGTGTTCTTCGCTTCTTGATTTCGTTCGTCCGGTGTTTGTTTTAGCAATCAACCTCGTGTTTCTTGTTCACTACCTTCCACTCGATCGATAGGTACTAGTTTCACCCTATATTACTGCTTATTTGCGCTTAAATCGTTAATGTTCATTACAGGTTTTTAGGGTTCACGGTTTTGGTTTAATGAGACACGAAAATCACACTCCTATTTGTTAATATACATGTTTTTGTGCTTCTGGTATATTGACGTACCCTAGGGTATGTCTTGTTTTCAAAAAACCCCAATTAGAGGTTAGGGTTTTCTGGGTTGGGACTTGTAGTTCGTCATTGCGACATAACCTGCGACATAACTTTTTATGTCGCAGATTTTCTGAATTTCGATTTATGTCACTTCCACTTGCGACGCAAAATTTTATGTCGCCAAATGCCATCTTGCGCCATAACTTTTATGTCGCTAAATGCCATCTTGCGCCATAACTTTTATGTCGCCAAATGTCATTGCGACATATCTTATGTCGCTTAAATCAGTTTAGCCTATTCCTCACTTTTGTCCAATTATGGTATAGCCATGGCAGGTGATTTCGTTCAGGACAATGGTGTTATACACTACTGTATTCACTGCTTCTGCCCAAAGACTATCATGTCTTGCACTTCCGCGACTTCGAGGGTTATCTTCCAGTCGTGGAAGCTTACGTGCATTCAGGTGTCGTGATAGCATTCTTGCTTGATCGATTACCTTCCATTTTTGGTGGTCTGGTGGGATCCCCTCATTATCCTGGATCTTAGCCTAGCCTTGTCTTGAATCTTGGCTTTTTGTCCTGGATCTTAGCCTGGCCTTGTCTTGAATCTTGGCCTTTTGTGTATTAATAGTATCCGAGGATACTATATCTAGGTTTAGGGTTTAGGGTTTAGAAATGTGATAATTTGTAATCATAACTATGTATTATTCTTAATTATCAATAAAACCCTTATTTTGTGTGTATTTGACTTCTTTGCGTGTTATTTATGTGAATTTGCACTCTGTTATGCGATGCATCTTTTATGTCGCCTCCTCTTGGCGACACAAATGTTTTATGTCGCCTGATTTCTGCGAGATAACACATTAAGTCGCATAAAATCGATTAAATTCGAATTAACAGCTAAATGCGACACAACTCTGTCCGTCGCATTACTCTTTAGCGACACAATTCCTTATGTCGCTTACTTTGTGAATAATCAGTTTTGTTCTATTAGCAACACATTCTGATTATGTCGCAGACTTTCTGCGCCACAACTCTCTGTGTCGCATACAATAACAAATTGATTTGTGTGTTTCGATTAAATCTGCTAATGCTAACTGTTTGCGAGTTTTATTTCTCTACTTTGCACAGCAATGGCAGATGGTGATATTCTATGGGAGCCACGTCACAACATTGTGGCATTCTTGGATGACTCGAAGGATACGGCTGCGCCATATCGGCCAATGGTGGCATTTCTACACCGGTCTCGTATTCATACTGCTATCACCGCAACAACCACTATCTACAAGGACCAGGTGGCTCATTTTTGGGAAAATGCGGTGATCAACTCCGAGCTGCCATTTACTAGGATTATCTACACTGTTGGTGATCGCCAACTTATTATCTCTGTGCAGGTTATTCGGGAATTCTTCCACTTTGGAGATACTACGGAGATGCCTACTCTTTTTGGCAATGAGTTTATTGTTGGGGCTATGACATGTCTCGGTTATCCAGGTGTACCTAACGACCAATATCGCAAGGCGAATCTGCCTAAGGTCTGGCGATATTTGATGCATGTCCTTATTGTTTGCCTTTCTCCTCCTAAGGCAGGATTTGACGGAATTAGTCATTCTACGGCTTCTGCCATGTTGGCATTGATCTACAACAAGCCCTTTAACTTTTCTGGATATATCTTTAGGGTTATGGTGGATAATCTTAATGTCGGGGATAAGCGTTGGAATTTATATCCACGCTTCATTCAGCTGTTTCTTGACAATCAGCTTCCCGGCCTTCCGCAGAATGCTCGCGAACGCTTGCGTCCTACTCCCATGAACGTCCGAATCTGGACGGTTTGTGCGGCTGGTGCGAACGCGAATAACAACTTTCCGTTGTTTGGGCACATAATCAATGATGCTTATGTTGTGCCGCCCGATGACGGTTTTATGAACGTTTTTCCTGCACCTGGGCAGGGAATTCAGGAGGAGGAATTGCACCTCCATGATGCTCACATACAGGTCGATGATCTATTACAGGAAATTGAGGATTTCCAGACTGGAGAACAGGCTGATCAGCCTAATCGTGAAGATCCAGTGACTGAAGATTCAGATGGAGGCTCTACTCCTGAGACTTCTCCAAGGGATATCCCCTCCGGAGATGCGTTGAGAAATATTCAACGCTTTGATCCTCGTCGTTTCAAAAGAATACAACGTCGTATTCGTGCAGGTACGAGTTATGTTCGCCCTGATCTGGGCAAACGACCAAGGAGTGCTAATCTTGATGATGACGACTGGGTTCCACCTCCGTCTATTCGTCGTACTTCTACATCGTCTTCAAGGCCACGGGTTGATATTCCCCGTGTTGAGGTTCCCATTCAACCTTTACCTTTGGTTATCGAGGAATTGTTGAAAAGAATGGATCAGATGCAGCAGACTATGGATAATCAAGCTAAATTGCTTCAGTCTCAGGCATCGGTGTTGGAAGTTCAGGCTGCTCAGATTAAAGTGTTAGAAGAACAAGCAGCTCTGGTTCCTACTTTGAATACTAGGGTTTTAGAATTAGAATCCCTAGCTGTCGTTCCAGGGGAGTCAGGCCTGCGTGCCATAGAAACAACTTCTAGGGCTTCAGCCGGAACACAGACAGATAATGTAGATGAAAATGTAAATATTTCTGATAATAATGAATCTCTTCGTTCGGATTATTTCTCTGTTGATGACATTCCAGGTCAATCAAGACCGTTAGCTGTAGATTTTTCAAATGCTAATCTATCTTTTATTCAGCAAATGGTTAATGAGGTAAATCAGGCATCTGAACCTGAATTCGAAATAAATGATGATGTCGAGATTGAAGAAGAGGAGATGCGTCCTGATGAATTCTATGATGATGCTCCAACAATCGAGACTGATTCTTCGGAAGATGAAGCAGAGCCAGCTGGAACTTCGCAAACTGTTCCAGAAACTACACCGGCTTCTGATACTGCTTCTACTTCAACCTCTGAGCGGCCTGTGATAAGTTTTATTCCTGGTGTATCTATTTGTAACAACCGCCAATTTAGGACTTTTGGTTTGTGCCTAAATTACTTGAAATCTACGTGTATTTAGTTTTATAATGCTCTAAATAAAGGTAACATTATGGTGTGAATACATGCACGCTTACGCGATCTAATTTAAATCGTACACTTATGAACCGGACGAGGTCTGACATTAATAAATGGACGTTGGTGACAAAACTTTATAATAAGGTGGATTTATCCAAACAAACGTGATTTACAGTAATATATTGTGAGAATATATTCCAAGTATTTCTTATTGATAAAAACACTCTGTACACGACAAACACGCACGAAGCGCGTGAGTCAAGCGAAAACAATTCAAATTATAATTCTATAACTCGTTATTTAGTGTTTTGATAAAACACTTCAGTTAAAATATTTTGGATATACTTAAACACGAAACACGGAACAACATTTAAACAATCGCGGAATGTAACATAAAGATCTGAACAATGAGTTCACGAGACCGAGACCCAAATGGTTCAACCCAAACCCACGAACCCAACCCACCAAACCCGCGAACCCAACCCTTTTAACCCCTTTCTTCCTCACCTCATCTCATTTACACACACACATCCACCCATTCTTCTCTCATCCCTCTCTACCTTGCATCCTCCTCTCTCTCTCTAAAAACTGCAAAAATAACACCCTTTTCATCATCATAATCGATCATCTTCATCATCAAGGGAGCAAGAACATCAAGATCACCACCATCATCTTCTACCTCATCTTCATCTTCTCCATTTTCGATTCTTGGTATGAAACGATTTAAAACTCGATGTAATTACTTACAAAGCTTTTATTTACCTGCTAGAACGTTTACTCAACGAAGATTTGCCCAAAAACCGACTTGAAAATGCATTTTTAAAGATAAGTGTTCGAACAGCTCGTTCTGCGAACCGAGATCTGTTCGTCCTGCGAGGCGAACCCAACTACGAACCGAAAACTGAACTCGTGAACCCAAACTGCGAACCAAACCCACCTGCGAGTTGACTTGCGAGTTGACCTGCGAGTTGACCTGCGAGTTGACCTGCGAGTCGACCTACGAGCCGAACCTTGTGTTGCGAATCGAATTCAGTTCGCAGCCTACCACTTGCGAACCCACTTTGTCGTGCGAACCCAACTCGGTTCGCAGCCTATTGCCTTGCGAGCCGAACTCGGCTCGCACGGCGAACTCAATTCGCACCACTATTTCAGTCCATAACCCGACTTGACCAATTTTCCGAATTTAAATCCCAGATACGATTTTAATAAAACGATACACATAATAATAACACTCTCGGATTATTTTTACAAACCGTCACCAACGGGCCATACTTGTTTTCAAAATACAAACGGTTTACTAAACAAACACTTGGACACGTCCTAGTTGAGTGGACAACTAGCATGGGTGATCTTTTAAGACACCAACTCGTTTACTTGTTTACTTACAACCTTGTGCGTTTCGGATGCCAGAAGGTTGCAGGGTTCTGAGAATCGATACACAGACTTACAACCGCTTTACCTGGTTGATTACACATACGTATTTACTGGACTCAGGTGAGTCTCATAGCCCCACTTTTACTGTTTTACTTACGGGGTGAGATACATTGCTTATTTTCTTGAACACAAGTACGAACTAATCATTTTACTGTACGGGATTGCATGAGTTAATTACTTTTACGGAAGTCTCTCCATCATATATCGTTAGTTATGTACTTAAGCGCGAACACTAGTTAATGGATCCATTAGGGAAATGACCCTCCCCGCCCGGGGTAGTAGCGCTACCACGAACCGTTCTGTATAAACGGGCGACTATCATTCGTTACTTATGCTTGCTCAATTACGAGCATGTCACGGGAGCAAATTATTATTTACGGGTTAAGCTTCGATTATGAGCCTCATGGCAACGGTATAACTTACTTACTTTACAATTGCGGGATTACAAATACCTGATTTACGCCTGCGGGCTTTACTGATGAAATCTTGTGTTCAAATACTTACATTATTTACAAACCTATGAGATTCACCAACATTCGTGTTGACCTTTTTAGCTTTGTATCTCAGGTACACAGACGGAGTAGGATTCCCTCAGGATACTAGCTAGAGTCGCATGATTTCTACCTTGCATTTAACGGAGATTCTTAGCATTATCTTTTGTATTTATTATGATTATGTAATAAAATCTCCCGCCTTATACGCGGACTCTAGGGAACTTCATTTTGTAACCAGAAACGATATGTTTCAAACATTTTATGTATGGAAATGTAACTATTTACAAACGTTGCATATAGATGTCGTTTGCTTTACTTTTGTTCTGTGATATTTGATTAGTAGCACCCCAAAGCTTGCTTCCGCTAAACAGTGATTTTGGGGGTGTTACACTATTCCCGTTACTTGCAAGACATATAAGGTTAGTGGGAATTATACAGGAATTATTAAAAGCTGTAAAACCTACAAAGGTATTTTCATGATTAAAAGAAGCGATGGCATTCAGTATTTCAAAAGATCATTTAAGAAGCTGAGTACATTGCCAAAGGGAGAAATAAATCGTCTAGCTCAACTGGAACTGATAAATCCAACTAGGGATTCAAGAGCTGATTTTGTACAGACGGTTTTGCATCGTGAAGTGAAGAGCAAAAGATTGCGAGAGTAGATCAAGATGTCGTCGATGAACCCGATGACAAACTTATCTAGATAGGGTTTTCACACACGATTCATAAGGTCCATGAATACAGCCGGTGCGTTGGTTAAGCCAAAAGGCATCACTTGGAATTCGTAATGCCCATAGCGAGTACGGAATGCAGTTTTCGGGATATCAGTGTCTCGAACGCAAAGTTGGTGATAACCAGACCGAAGGTTGATCTTTAAGTAAAAGCTCGAACCTTGAAGTTGGTCAAATAGGTCATCAATTCTGGGAAGTGGGTATCGGTTTTTTATGGTAAGCTTGTTTAGTTCGCGGTAATCGATACACATTCGGAAGGATCCGTCCTTCTTTTTAACGAATAGGACCAGAGCTCCCCAAGGTGAAGAACTCGGTCGAATGAATCCCTTGTCCAGGAGTTCCTGTAATTGGGTGGACAACTCCTGCAACTCGGAAGGGGCTAATCTATATGGGGCTCGTGCCACAGGTGCAGCACCAGGCACAAGGTCGATTTGGAATTCGAGTTGTCTAGGAGGGGGAATGCCAGGAAAGTCTTCGGGAAAGACTTCTGGAAAGTCTCTTACAATAGGCACATCCTCAAGTCGCTTCTCCTCTGACTTCTTTTCAGTTACGTGTGCGAAGATGGCCGGATACCCTTTTCTTAGGTATTTTCGGGTTTTCATACAGGAAATGATGTTCAAGGTTGGTTTACCGGTCTCCCCTTGTATGATCAAAGTTCTACCGGTAACGAGGGTAATACGAATGATTTCCTAGAAACAAACGATTTTGGCACAATGTTTAGACAACCAGTCCATGCCTACAATGATATCAAAGCTTCCAATTTTGATGGGTATGAGGTCTATGGGGCAAGGTTCGCTTGCGATGGTGTAAAATCAGTGGAAAAATTTCTATGATAATAGTTTGTTTGGAACTATGAAGTCCTTTGAAAATTTAAGTTATTCAAAATATGTTGGAAAAAAATATGGTCGTCAATAAGACGTTGTAAAATTTTGTCTAGCCAAATTAATTGAACATTTGAAGTTGTAAATAGTTCCTTGTAGTTGTTTGTTTGGTGAAAATTTTTGAAAACTTGAATTGGTAGAAATTTGTTGAAAACTCTTGTTATTGTAAAGTGTTGAAAATTTCAGTTGATTCTTATAGTGGTGTCTACTTAAACGAAAAGGGGATAAAAGAATGAATGAGGTCTTTGTATGAGAGCTAAGATTATCGCATTCTTGATTAAAAGTAATATGTGGCTTCATAGTACGACGATAAATCAATATAAGGTAAAATGATTTGTAACCAACAAGGCGCAAGGTTAATGGGTTGATAGCTTACAGAGTTCAAAGTTTACAAAATAGGCTGGGCATTGTTACATCCGGACGAATACAGAAGTCTTATACAAAATGTGATGGGGTTTTATACACCCATCGTTAGATCATCAAGCTAACACTAGCTATGTTCACCGTTGTTCGGGTCTACTTCTAATCTATTCTAGGTTCAGTTCGTGTGGATAGTAACGTGCTTCAAGCATGTCACTATATCGCGGGAGTGCAGAGTTGAGTAAGATATTGTCTGTCGAGTGTCGGCACATCCATTTGATCCACGTTTTTGTTCTTTGCTTAACATGAGTAGCCACTTCCTTCCAGTAGTGAATCCTATCCCTGATTCGATCGGGAATAGACCTTTTTAGAATCCTCAATTCTTGCTCATAGGTCTTGCATCTAAGCTTGAGTTCCCAATTGCGGCCATCTAAATCTTCAGCCTGATCTCGCACTCTTTCGTATTCCTCGATACCAATCATTCCGAAATTGTGATGCCGTTTTCCTTCAAAATGATTTCTCCCATTGGTGTTATCTCCTCATCGAGATATGTAACCTGAATTTGTTCTTCGCAGATTAGGTCATCATCTGATGAGTAGTCGTTCTTAGGGGAGTTTGCCATCTTTTTTGGGAGGGCGTTCTATTAAGACAATGAATCAATAACAAGAAGGTTTAGTCAATATCGTAGTTTCAATGAGTAGTCACAAAGATGATCGGGTAGTGTTCTCAAAGTAGTCAATCATGACTATATTGTTGTTTCGAAATGAATAAATGCTTGGTGAAGGTGTTTGGTGAAGATAGTTGATAAATACGTAGCTGTGGGTAATCCTTGTAGTAGTAAGTAGTAATTAGAATGTTCAAGTCTTAGTTTGAAATAATTTGAAGTAGTTTATGGACTTAGTCGTTGAGAGTATCCCTCACAATACTAATCCAGTGATGTACGTAGCAGACAAAGTCGCGAATTAAGTTATAAGTAAATTGTTTGACAATCGTGTCGAAATGGTGACCAAACATGATCAAGCAGTAAGTCTCGTGTTTGAAAGAATTGTTGACATACAAGTCAAAGAGTGAACAATCATGACCAAGTAAGGAGTTAAGTGGATCGTTGAAATTCATGCAAGTTTTCTAGTGGTTACTTCCATTACGTAGGTGTTGTGGTTGACAAGGTTCGCCCGCGGACCCTTGCATGACAATGGGTTCTAGTGGTTGGAGTATCAGTAGTAGTAGTAGTAGTGCGAACAAGATTATTTATAGTTCGAGGCGGTTCTAGCGTTTCCCCTAGTTGTTTGTAACGTATGCGATCCATAGATCTACGATGTGAGTGGGAAGGGAGAGTGTGAAGTAACGGAAGTAGGTGTAGTTCGTCTAAGTGACGAAGTATCGTATTGTTCAACTATTATATATGTTCCCGAGTGATTTAGTTGCGAGTGGAAGAAGAGGGTGAAGTAGGTGTCACTTGTTTGGGTGGCGAATCCTTAGGTGGATTTTCCTCAAGTGGGTCCTATTAGATTATCTCGTTGCCCGATTCGGTTGGGCGAGCGGGTACCGTGGAAATCTCCATAGAAGTAAGTAAGGTTTGTGTTTCGTTTTCGATGTCAGGTGACGTAGTTGTGGGAGGGGTTGCCATGAAGAGTGGCAAAGAGTTTAGTATACGCAAGGTTAAGGTTATATATATGAATACAATAACCTAGCACATAAGCACGTATAAAGGTTGGTCCCGTTCTATCCTAGTCCAAGTATTCTAATGCATTCCCATCCATTATAACCATTTCAGGTCTTGCATCGATTCTCCTTTAATTGTACATAGTTGATCAGGCTATGTTAAATTAAATTCGAATGATGCAATTGCTGAACCAGTCATAATAAATGAGGAATACTAACCTAACGGTCACAGTCTAGGTTACTAATGCAATCCTAGTTCGCTATAACCTTAGGCTCTGATACCAATCTGTCACACCCTTAAAATACGTGGCGGCAGAAGTATGAGGTGTCACGGGGGCGCCGACCAAATCAAATACCATAACACAAAGATTAAAGCAAACGACCTCTATATGAGACGTTTGAAAATATTACATTACCATAATTCAAATGTTTACAAAATATTCTGGAGTTCGCATAATAAAAGTTGAATTACATCACTATAACTACCAAATAGAGTAATGCAATTTAGTTCCTTGATGTTTGAAAACAATGCGACTCGAGCTATGCTATCCAAAGCATCCTACTGCTGTGGGTTACCTGAGAGATACATACTAAAAGGTCAACATAAAGTTGGTGAGTTCATAGGTTTGTTAAACAGTTGTTGAGATATCGGTATGAAACACAAGATTTAATAATGTTTGAAATCAATCTAATATGTATACTATCGCCATGAGCTCATAGTCCGAAGCTTAACAATGTGTGGCATGCCTCTTTCGAGTACACGATCGTTGGTGCCCCTGCAAGTGTCTAATCCGATACACTCATGTGTACAAATATTAATACGTCCGTTTGACAGGTTAGCGCGACTAACCCGGACGGGGATTGTCAGTCCAAATAGATCTATGATGTGTGAAGACTTTAAATGGATTAGTGTGTTAACTCATGCAATCCGTATAGCGTTGTTTGTTGTACTTGTGTTCATAAAAACAGTTGTGTAAAAGAAGTGTTATGTATTCTCACCCCTGGATATAAAACAGTAAAAAGGGGCTATGAAACTCATCTGAGTTTAGCAAGCAGCTAGCAATTAATCAAATAAGCAAACAAGTCAGTGTGCAACCTTCTCACGTCCTAAACGTATAAGGTTGTGTATGTATGAGTAGATGTCTTAAGGATCATCTATAGCAATTGTATAAGTGGGGGTTAATGTCCACTTATACCAATTGTGTAGGTGGAGGGTTAATGTCCACCTAAAGCTAGTTCACTCAACTAGTATGTCCAATTAAGTTGTTAAAAGCGTGTACGACCCGTTGGTGAAAGTTTGTAATAATAATTCTTTAAGACATTATTATTAAGTTCGTTTCATTGTATACATTGTAATATTATGTATCATGTGTGGTTATAAGTTGTTATCCAAGTTTTATACTTAGAAAAAAAAATCAAGTTTCATGTTTTCTGTCTTTAGCGACACTAGTGTCAGTGTCGCAGGTTTAGCGACACTAGGATAAGTGTTGCAGTGTATGCGACATTCGAGTTAGTGTCGCAGAGGATTGTCGCAAGATAGCGACACTGAGCCTTGTGTCGCAGGTTCAAATCAATTTCAGTTAAGTAGCGACACTGATAGCGACACTTAGGTAGTGTCGCAGGTCATGCGACACTAAGGGTCTGGTCAACTTTCAAATTTTAATCAAATTGTTCTAAGTGTCGGGTTTTAGGTCGGGAGTGTTTTAATCAAACTTTTAGCGACACTAGGATAAGTGTTGCAGTGTATGCGACATTCGAGTTAGTGTCGCAGAGGATTGTCGCAAGATAGCGACACTGAGCCTTGTGTCGCAGGTTCAAATCAATTTCAGTTAAGTAGCGACACTGATAGCGACACTTAGGTAGTGTCGCAGGTCATGCGACACTAAGGCTCTGGTCAACTTTCAAATTTTAATCAAATTGTTCTAAGTGTCGGGTTTTTGGTCGGGAGTGTTTGAAGCCTCGTTTTTGGTCAAAGTTACTAAGTAAGTCAACCCAACCTATTTGCTTACAAGTTTTGCCAAAAATAGTAAGTTTGTCATTTTTCAAACCGAGTCCCGTTTTTGTTGACTTGGTCAAATCTTCTCGGTTTGACCCGAAACTTTTACCCAAATCTTATATGTGTTTATGGACCATAAAAAGTTAGTTTTTCCATTTATAGCAAGCCCGCAAGTGTCGTTTTTTAAAGTGTTAGTAAAATCAGTCCACTATCTCATTTTCCAGAAGATTCACTTGTTTGTCGAATTTTTAATAAATTTTACATTCCGAATTAACTCTCAAGAAAAATACCAGTTTTTCCCCCACATGTTAAACAATTTCAGTAATTTTTCCATGAATTTTAGATTAGTTTAAGTATTTATCAAAATTGCATGTGCCCTCTGAGGTCCAACAGTTGATCAATCTGGACACATGCATGAAGATCGAATATTTGGACAAAATCTACAACTTTTCAAGAAAAAGCTATCAGTACAACTTTTGTAGCTAACAAAGTTTATAAGAGTTTGGCTGTGGTTTCAAGTCATTTGGAGTTGTGTAGCTCAAGATATGGTCAAAAACATATGAACAAAGTTTCTGACTTTTCAGAGCAGATTGTATATATGTTTTTATATAAATTATTAAAAATACTAAAATAGCTCAGAAAAATATGAGGTTTTAGACATTGGAAAGATTACTTCTTGAACTTAAGTTTTGACTATAAAAACGTCCATTTTCATTGAGAGATGATTTTTCTAAAAATCGTGGAAGTGGACACATCTTTCTGGACAGAAAGTATATCTCACATTTTGTTAAGATTCAAGTTAGGAAAAGTGGTTTTTGTATAATATCTTGTTATAATACTTATTGAGTGAACTTATTATCATGTTATAAGAGTATTTAAAAGTGAGAATCATTCTTACATAGGTGTTAAATATGAAAGAATGGCAGATTTGTAATGGGGTTCTTGAGAGCTTCCTTTTCTTGTGAAAATCTTGAAGAATGGTGTAGTATTTAGGTGGTGGCTTATGGTGGTGAGGTGGTGGTTTATGGTGGTGATAGGTGGTGCTATGGAGGCTGAGTTCTCTGGAAATAGAAAGAGAATTAGAGAGAGGGAGAGTAGAGAGAAAATGGGTTGAAGTGCTAGAGTGAAAAGTGGGTGGTGCATGAAGAGTGTATGGGGGTTGTAAGGGAATATAATCATGAAAATGCATGGATTAAGATAGGGGGAGCGAGTGGTCGATTTTTGATGGGTCCCATAAGGGATGGCTGAGTTTTTGATTAAATTCCAAGTTGTATTTACGTATTTAGGTCGTTTACTCATTATTCGGTTTAAACGTTAAATCGCGTAACGTTATTTTGAGTCGTTTAAATTAACGATATAATTTGGATGATTTTTCATTGAAGTATTATTAAAATACTTTATTTTTAGTTGTCAAAATATTTATTGACTTTCATTTAGTTGCAGAATTCGATTCGCGCGTTTTTACTACGTTTGAGACGTTTTAGTTAAAACGTCTAGGTTTTTCGTGTATTATTTTATAAAAATAATAATATATGATAAATAATTTCTAAAAATAGATTCAAGTTATTTATAGAAATATTTTCACCAATGTCGTATATTGTTTCGGACTCCGTTCGATCATCTCGCGTAATTACAGATAAACACATAATCACGTAAGTGTATATTAAAATATACATATAATTACAAATATTTAGCCTAATGAAAACTAAATACAAGTAATCAAAGTCTTAAGTAGGTTTAACAGTTAACCTAGATCGTCGGGTGTCACAGTCCTCTTCATCCTCATCGATCAAAAGATAATCAGGATCCTTCTCATTAGCTTTATTCTTGCCCTTGTTGGCTGGATCCATGAATACCCTCGATCCTTTCTTGATCATACCCGAAGGAATACCCGTAGGAAACCTGGTTCGAGTATCAGTATCATCATCCGTATCCTCATCATCAGAATCAGATGCCGTGTGATCGCGCTGCAACGGTTGGTCAAGGAATCGCTTCCTTGTCGTTGCGGACCTTCCAGTCGACAGCGGAGATCGGAGGGGTGGTTATAAATTTATAATAGTCGGGGGGAGCCAAAACCTTCCGAACTACCTACTATTACTGGGTACAAATACCTGATATTAGTATGCGGTAAGGATGATCCAGGGTCATTCCTCACGACGGTAGAATTAAAACAGAGCTAGTTCTGATAACTTAGTAATTAAGCTGGGGTTTTTATAGATTGAAGGGTGATTGTTTTTAGGTTTTTATTTATTTAAAATACTAAGAAAGCATAAAAGTAAAGGGAGGCTAGCAGATATGTAACACTTAAGGATAACAAAGACGTGGTTCACCATGATTTAGGATAGCGTATTATTGGAATGATGATTATTGGGGACACATTCAGCTAACAGACAAATAAACTTCGGTGTAAACACTAGGACCCTACTTATTTAGTTCCGGTTCTAAATTAGTATGTCACTGAGTACCTAGGCTATCATGATTCTGATCAGATTAGGTTGCTCAACCCCCAACACTGTCCGATAAGGACAAGTGACCCTTCTTGGAGATATCTCCTGGGTGCATGAATAAGGTAGCAAACCGCCATTACAGGATATTCTGACCGTTCTTAACACCTATGTCTAAATGTTATTACCTAATTGTGTACTGGTTGTTTACGTTGTTACTATAAACTATCGGCTAAGTGGAATTAAGGGGTTTAAGCATCTTAGACTACTGACGAGTCTTCGCTTTCTTTTCAGAATTCCTTTTTAACTTATTTTATGCTCAAATCCTTCCGTCATGAAATAGACCCTCCTTTACGATAAGACGTTCATCCCTAGGTATACTTACAGTGTATAATGCATTCAGTTATTTCCACAGCTCGTATAAATCTAAGTATACTCAGGGTGTATAATACTGCAAAGGTTTAGCATTTCCACAGCTTATATCCTAGACCATGTTTAGGAAGGGTAACTTCCAGGTATCCACGGTGTCATATGCTTACGACCGGTCCGTAGCTTCCACGCATTTGTACTTCACCAGAGGTGTTTCCAGCGCTATACTAGGTACTGGGCCATTTTACAGCATGTCCACAGCTTCATACAAAAACACAGATAACTATATCTACGTAGTATTAGGGTTTGCAAAGTCCTATCCTAAGGGCAATAGTCATGTGAAAGCCTGGAAAGGGTGAATGATAAGGTCTATTTATGTAAAGTTTAGACGGATAACAAAGTATAACAACTCCCATTTATACAGATAGAGAATTAATGTAACATCATTCATAACTATCTAAATCATGACAAACATACAAGCAACAAATCACAAGGCATACCAATAAACATTTCTATCATTAATAAGTCATAAACATCAAACAAGAACATTATAACAAATTAATAATAGAAAGGATAGATAATACCGATACGTATTATGCACAGAATAACAACTTGTATTTCTTTGATTAATACCCAAGTATTACAACCGCTAGCCTCTACTAATTATATCACATAGGTATTCTAAGAATAAAGGATTCTCTCCTAATCTTCCCACTAGTTCCCTAGAGAGAGAAACTAGAGAGAGACTAGAGAGAGAACCTAGAGAGAGAAAGTCTAGAGAGAGAAACTCTAGAGAGAGAGTGTAGTGTGTGTGAAATGAGTTGTGTGTTTTGAGGGATGGATTGATTTTTTTTTGAGAAATGAGGAGGTTTAAGCCTCTATTTATAGGCTTCAAGATACGATTTTACACTTAACACCCTCGCTCCAATTTAATACTGAAATACACCCCCGAGCTATGAAATTCGACACCAAAGAGGGTGTATTCGACACCAAATAGGGCGTATTTGGTAGCAAATAGGGCGTATTCGGTAGCAAACGGGGCATATCCAGCACCGTAGAGGGGGTATACCACCCCTACAGGGGGTATACAGCCCCAAAGAGGGGGTATATGGCCCCTTTAAGGGTGTATACGGACCCTAAGGGGGGGGGGGCGTATACGACCCTTTTAGGGGTGGTGTAGCCCTGGTTGTGGTCTTGTGCACTGGATCGTAAGTCTTGCATGCTGGATCGTAATTCGTTTGGCCCTAACTTCTTCATTCTAGCTCCGTTTTCAGCGTTCTTTATGTCCACATTCTCGTAAAAACTCAAGATCATAATGAGATAATCAAAGAATAATTTCAAGGTATTATGCTAAAAAGTGCTCGTGGAACGTGACCGTATCGTTTATGCTTCGTTTTGTACGTTATTTAGCCATTTTAAGTGATTTTTGAAGCAATGCCTTATTTTTAGCCTTAACAATGAATTATGGTGAAAAAGTATTGATATTGAATGATTTCATCCATTTTGGGGTTAAAATGGTGGGAATTATGTACGCAAAAACGTGACTTTTTACGTCCAATCACCGTGGCACCCGCTTTACCCAAACTACCAGATCACCAGCATCCGGTCCAGCGTGCCTCAAATTGCCCTCAGGTCTAACAACCTCTGGGCCAGCATCCTCCTGAGATGTAGTATATTTAAACTTATATGATTAGATATTAATCTCTATCATCTAAGTTTCAATATAAGGATATAATTAAGTACCTGAGGTTGATAATCCTCAATCGCTTGAAGTACTGGGTTGGTAACTTCATCTTGATGTCCCAGTACATCCTGCACAACCTGAGCTGCACTCTCTGGAATAACATGCTGTTCCTGCTGACCAGCTTGTATAAAAACATCCTCGATCAGCTCCTGAGGCTCAGCTGCTATCACACCCCCAAATTCGGGTTGCGGAAGCGATTCGGGTCATGGCGCGACTAATCAAATATCAAGCACAAAGATATACAGTGAACGACTCTATATGCATCATTTTAACAAAATACATTAATATGAATTAAAGTTCACATCAATTGTACTAAATACATTAGCTCGTGTTCTGATATGAAAGATTTAAATACATATTGTTTTAACAAAATATGATGATGCAATAAATCTCTAGCGTTTGCATGCTGACTTGAGCTAAGCTAAATCCTGAGTGCAGTCCTACTACTGCTGGGTACCTGAGAATACACGCTAAAAGGGTCAGCTAAAAGCTGATGAGCTCACAGGTTTAATGATAAAGTGTAATGTATGAACCGCAAGATTTAAGTATAATGATTTGCAATTAAGCAATATAATTAAATGATAAAAGATGTATATAACTGCCATGAGCACATAAGCTTAACTGAGGTGTCAGGATCACAATTAAGTGCCTGAGAGAGGGTGCCTCGATGCGTATGCCTAATCAACACACGTATGAACAAATGATAATGCGTCCGTTTTGACCAGTCAGTGCTTGCTGACCCGGACGGGGATTGTCAGTCCCATATGGTACCATACACTAACATTCACGCTACAAAGTATTACCAAACTATGCTAATGAGGACTTATGATGATTAGATGATTAACTCATGCAGAATATAGCGATATTTATTACTTGCGTTCACATGTAACACAAAACAAGCATGTATTCTCACCCCTAGAGTAAAAACAGTAAATAGGGGCTATGAGACTCACCTGAGTCTGATGTGTTAGCAAAGCAAGCAATTATGATGTTGTACCAAAAGATGTGTCCGCAGACTGTAACCCGTCGGGCGTCCAAAATGCGCAAGGTTATATGAGTGAGTAGATATCTCAACTGACCATCTATGCTAGTTGTCCATCAACTAGTTATGTCCAAAGTTTGATTGTTTTGTTTGAGTTTTGAAAACATGTACGGCCCGTTGATGATGGTTTGTAATGTACGAATATAAGTTTTGTATAAGGTTTGATTATTGTAGGTGTTGAATACTTAGTGTAGTAGTATTTTTCAAGCTTCTTTTATTGTATTCGAAAGTACATTTATACATTTATATCCGAACGTTGTGGTCAAATATTTTGTTTTCTGAAAGTCAACAGAAGTCAACTTGGTCAAACTGGTCAAACTGGTCAAACTAGTCAAGCTGGTTAAATTAGTCAACTGGTCAAGCTGGTCAAATCTGGTCAACTGGTCAAACTGATCAAACTGATCAAATTGGTCAAATCTGGTCAAACTAGTCAAACTAGCTCGTTTGACCCGAAACTTTTACACAACCTTTATCATGTTTTAATACTTATAGAAAATGAGTTTCGTGACCATTGGTGACCCACAAGTGTCGTTTTTATATTTATTTCCAAAATAGTCCCTAAATGTGTTTTTCGATTTTGTCGGTTTGTTTCGCCACAAGTTTCTACCATTCCTAGTCCATATCAATCCTCACAAAAACTTACAAACTGATCTACTATATGTTTATTCCATTACATATTTCCCGGTAATTATAGAGTCCATTTCGATATTTAAATAGTTTCGCGTAACAACCGAATATATATTTTGACAAAAACAGACTGTTCTAGGAAGATCAGTTTATATCCTAAAATACGTAAATTTATGGAAGGAGTCAAATAAGAACTTTTTGTAGATCTTTTCAATACGCAACTTGTAAAAAAAATCCGTTGTCTAATTCATTCTAGAACTCAAGATATGGCTATTAGTGAGCTGTGTTTTCTGGGACAAATTATGTATGTTCATATACTCTTTATAAAAACGAATTTTAGCAACTATTTTGGACATAATCTAGCCAATGGAGTTATAAAATATGTAAATAAACAACATGAAAGTAAAATCTAGGAAATGGTTTAAGATCCTTACAAAGAAATGATGATAAAGATGAAGGAGATGATGATGATGATGATGATGATGATGATGATGATGATGATGATGATGATAATGAGCTTGATTTCTTGGTTCCTTCTTCTTCTAGACTTCAAGATGATGTATGATTGTGATTATTTGGTGTTAGAGAGTGGTTTTAGGGCTGGTTTATTCTCAAAATTTTGAGAGAGAGAGAAAGAGAGAGTTGAGAGAACTTTGTGAGAAATATGAAAATGAAAATGAAAAATGAAGGAAGAATGCATGTATCATGTATGGTGTAGTAAGAAAAACTCATGATGGGAAAATGCATGAAATTTTAGAGAATGGAGAAGGGGTGGCCGGACCCCACATGGGTCCTACCATGTGTTTGTGATCATATTTTAATTCCTCGTCTGTGTTTGCATACTGTGTTTTGTTTACTTGATCGGTTTGACCTTTATTTATACGTTAAACGTTAAATACGCATGATTAAAATGTCAAATTAAATTTTGATATTTTCACTTGAAATATTTAATATAAATACTTGAAAACACTTATAAAAATGTTCCGTTTATTTACTGGCCTCGATTTGCGTGTCGGTTTTATGAAGGTTTAATCGCGTAGCGTTTTATTTAGACGTTTTTCGTTATCTTTTTAAAACGTAAAATTTTTACTTAAAGTTTTATTCCAAAAGAATTATTTTAAATTATAAAATTATAATTTAGGTCCCGTTGGACTGTCGGGCATGTTTAGAGCATTTTCGTCACTTTTGTGTTACTTATACGATATAATTAACGTGTTAAACATTATCAACATAATATTTATAAGTTTTTGAGTTTATTAAATAATTTTATATTATTTAATATTTTGTTCACCAACGTCCGTATTTATGATTTCGGAATTCATTCGAATATGTAAATGTACAATTTAAACAAATCCCATACGTGTGTGTATATATAATAAATATATCTGTACACATAATGATACACATAAATAATCCTAATTACATGTATTAGTAATATGATTAGGCACTAATTACTAGCCCTAATTGGTCGGGTGTCACAGCTGCTGGTTGAGGTTGTGGTTGTGCTTGAGCTTGAGGTTGAGCTCCTGCATCCATCCAACCGTTCACTCTCTTCATTTTCTCTCTCAAAAACACACATATTCTCTCTAAATCCTCTCTAAATTACAGCAACTTTCAAGAACAAAATCAGGGAGTTGAAGGTGTTCTTTCACAAAATAAACCCTTCAAGGTAAACTAGATCATCTACCTTTAGTAGACTTTCATTTTTCTTGTTTTGTTCTTGAAACATAACTCTCATCCAAAAGATCACCAAAAAGATCACAAGCTTCCAGCTTGATGTGATCAGGACGTTTAGCAGAATTCTGAAAACATGCATTGTATGTTCTCAGACCAATCCTATCAACATACCGATCGGGCGTAAAAGTTGGCACGTCAGGAATCCTGTGACGGATAATAAGCATGCAGAATCGAGGATAGAGCAAAAACTTTGTTCTGACTACCCCAGTGATCTGATCAATAAATGAGCTAAAAATATAAGAAGAGAAACTATATGGTTTGTTGTAAACCAGGGACAGTAAAACAGACATCAACTCAGGGCTCAGCTCATCATATCCTTCCTTTTTGTTACCGAAGATAGTAACAATGATATGGAACATAAATCTCCACTGTCTTAGAACAAACGCCTTTATAAACTGGCATCCTCTCTTGGGACCTGAATATCCCATTCTCCCTAGAGCTCCCTCTATAAAATCCGTAGAGTAGACAGATGGACTAGCTTCCTGCTCAACAGTACCCAGTTGCAAAAGCTTTCGAATATCTTCAGCAGAGAAAACAATAGGATGTTGGTTAACCCTCGTCCGTATCACCGGAGGGTTAGCCGCAGCATCATACTCGATATTGTCCCAAAACTGGGTTAATATGCTCTGAGATATAGGTGGGGACTCCCTAATGGCATATCTGATCCTCGATCTAGCCAAATACGTCAAAATCTTAGGAAGCGCTCAGCACTGCGCTCATTTACGTCCAAACTCACCAGAATATTGTGAGTAGATGCAAAAGTTCTAGCAGCCATATCTGTAATCAAAAATTACACAAACGGTAATTAGCTTAACCTAACAAACATTAGTTAATTTAAACTCCACGTATTATGATCAAAAGATCATCAAACATCTAAGTCTACTATTAACTAATATCTTAATTTACGGAAACTTAATTGAACAATTAAGAATACTTAACTTTTCAATTATATTCTTTAAAATATATAAAGTTCGTTAGTTATAAGCAAAATTTAAGTTATCATACCGCCGACAACAATCGGGACATGCCGCTCGACTACGCTATGAGTCGGAAGACTTTCGATATGAAATAACCCAAAAGTTCATATATTATACGTATTTTAACTTATAAACGTAAGTTCTTAAGTATAAACGTATAACAAATAATTAACTTCTAACATTCAAGTTAATTAAATAAACATAACTCGTAATATATTTGTAAACATAAAGTTCTCAAATCGAAACACGAGTTAAATTTTAAAGCAGTTCAAGGTCAATTCACAGCAGTCAACCAAAGTCAACAGATTTAGCTCACTTCGTAGAAGCAATTGCGAGTCGAAGTTCAGTTCGCAGTGGTCAACCGAAGTCAACGATCTCAACTCTCTTCGCAGAGACAACTGCGAGTCGAGTTCACTTTGCACGAGTCAAGATGAGTCAACGAAGTGAAATTGGCTTCGCTTCGGTCAACCGAAGTTAAACGGATAAACTCGTCTCGCTTTGGTCAACAAAATTCAAGCTTTTTGGTTTCGCTTCGCAGAACTCGCTTCGCAAGAGTGTGATGCGAAGTGAGACTGAATCTCGCTTCGCAGGAGCGCTGTAACTCAAAATTTTGAAATAAAAGCGATGATCGAACTAATTTAAATACAATGAAGTAATGCAAATATGTTCGTTATACACCGATTAACATTACCTAAAAGTTTCAAATTCTATCACTCACTAAATCTCTTCGAATTCGTGAAAGATTAAACCGAAACCTTCGAAGTATAAAAACTAATAATTAAACACTAAATACTCGGTGAAATCTAGTGAAACTTACTTCAAAAGATGCGTGATCGAAAGTAGTATAATATCTATGGAGTGAAAATCCCTTTCTCGATTTTGAAAATCGAAAATCAATCGAAAACTGTAGGACCCTTGTACCGGACCTAATCGAATCCCTAACAATCAAAGGTAGTGCGGAATCCCACGATTGATAACAAAACGTTAAACAGATAAACAACGAGTCAAACACGAAGTATATGAATTGTATACCAATAGTCGATCAGCATATATTGATTATAACAAATACAATACCCTTTCTGATCTCACAAATTCGTCAACCTTAACCAATGAGCCGTACATGTCTATTTATACTAAACCTAATCTGACCTTTGCGACACAAGCTGTGTCGCCAAGCCGACTCATGCAACACAAGATGTGTCGCCAGGTTGACTATTGCGACACAAAGACCTTGTGTCGCCAAAACACAAAATGTAATTAAAACAAACGTTATCAACTAACGTCATTACATATCAAACGCATTACAGACTTAGACCAACTGACAGACACACTAAGATGCACTAACAAACTCCCCCGTGTCTTCAGCTTGGTCTTCAAAATTTCTTCAATTAAGCCCAGCCTGTAGGAAACCTGCCTCCAACATGAATCCCATGCGTAACACACACAGTCACAAATTTCTGGAATTGTCTTGCCAGAATCGAATTCACAACATTTCGTACGTTGAAGCGAATTGGATTATCAAACAACTTCTTCAAGTCTTTCTGTGACAAATTGATCAAGCTCATAAGACCAAAAACTTTAAATTGAGCTTTCTTCAAACCATAAAGCGAAGTTCTTTCTGGATGCTCAGATTCTGGAACAAAAATGAACACAGCTTCGCCTGTATGAGGATCGAGTTCCCAATAATGAAATCTTCTTAGAAAGTTAAAGGGAACTGTCTCCAATGGTATCTCAGTTAAACAATCAGTTGGTGGATAACGCACTTTGCAAATCGGCTGCCTTGTAACTGGATCAAGTTTCTTCTTGAATATGAATCTCTTACCAAGACATGGACAACACCTAAAAACTATCTTGGAACTACTCAAACACGAGGAGTTATATGTCAAGTTTTCTAAGTGTGAGTTATGGATGCAAACAGTACAGTTCCTAGGGCATGTCGTTGACAGTCAAGGGATACATGTTGATCCAGCTAAGATCGAGGCCATCAAGTGCTGGAAAGCACTATCTACTCCAACCGAGGTCCGACACTTCTTAGGTCTCGCTGGGTATTATCGGTGATTCATTGAGAACTTTTCCCGCATTGCTCAACCATTAACCTCCCTGACTCAGAAAGATAAGAAATTTGATTGGACCGACAAACAAGAGTCAGCCTTCCAACTTCTGAAACAGAAACTCTGCAGTACACCAATTTTGTCCTTACCCAAAGGCACCAATAACTTCATAGTTTACTGCGACGCCTCAGCCCAAGGACTTGGTTGCGTGTTAATGCAACGTGATAAGGTCATCGCTTACGCCTCTCGGCAACTGAAAATCCACGAAAAGAACTACACTACTCATGACCTCGAACTAGGAGCCGTTGTTTTCGCACTTAAAATTTGGAGACACTATCTATATGGTACCAAGTGTACTATCTTCACTGACCACAAAAGCCTTCAACATATCTTTGATCAGAAAGACCTAAACATGAGACAACGTCGTTGGGTCGAGTTACTTAGTGACTACGGCTACGAAATCCGATACCACCCGGGTAAGGCTAACGTTGTTGTCGATGCCCTAAGCCGAAAAGAAAGAGTTAAACCCCTTCGAGTTCGAGCCCTCGGTTTAACCATCCAAAACGATCTTATTTCCCAAATTCATTCTACTCAACTCGAAGCACTCAACGAGAAAAACATCAAAAACGAAGCCTTGCGAGGCATGGAAAAACAATTCAAAATCAAACCCGATGGAACCCGATACTTCTCTAACCGAATCTGGTTACCTAGTTTTGGAAACCTACAAGATTTGGTGATGGATGAAGCTCACATATCTCAATAATCTATACATCCTAGCTCCGACAAGATGTATCACGACATCAAACAACTATATTGGTGGCCCAACATGAAAGCTGACATAGCCACTTATGTTAGCAAATGTTTAACCTGCTCCAAGGTTAAGGCTGAATACCATAAACCCTCCGGATTGTTACAAAAACCCGAAATACCTCAATGGAAATGGGAAAATATAACCATGGACTTTATCACGAAACTACCAAAAACACCGAGCGGTTGCGATACCATTTGGGTGATCGTTGATCGTCTCACGAAATCCGCCCATTTCCTAGCTATCAAAGAAACCGACAAGATGGAGCGTTTGGCTCGCATCTACATCAAAGAGGTTGTAGCACGACAAGGCATACCCATCTCAATCATTTCTAATAGAGATAGTCGCTTCACCGCTTGATTCTGGCAAACACTCCAAAAAGCCCTCGGTACTCGTCTAGACATGAGTACTGCTTATCACCCGCAAACCGATGGTCAAAGTGAACGAACCATCCAAACCTTAGAATATATGCTACGTGCCTGCGTAGTTGACTTCGGAAACAACTGGGAAAAACCACTTACCTTTGTGCGAGTTTTCGTACAACAACAGTTATCACACCAGCATTGGTGCTGCACCATTCGAGGCCTTTATGGCCGAAAGTGTCGATCACCTGTCTGTTAGACTGAGGTGGGAGATAGCCAACTCACCGGTCCTGAAATCATTCATGAAACAACCGAGAAAATCATAACCATTCAAAACCGGCTGAAAGCCGCACGTGATTGTCAGAAGAGTTATGCTGACGTGAGACGCAAACCCCTCGAATTCCAAGATGGGGACAAAGTACTCTTGAAACTTTCACCTTGGAAAGGTGTCATTCGTTTTGGAAAACGCGGTAAACTAAATCCAAGGTACATTGGACCATTTGAAATTCTTGAAAGAATTGGTCCAGTGACATATCGACTGCAGGTACCACCACAACTCAGTAGCGTGCACAACACTTTCCACATTTCTAACCTGAAGAAATGTCTATCTGATGAGACACTTATTATTCCACTCGACGAAATCCACATCGATGACAAACTTCATTTCGTCGAGAAACCAATTAAGATCATGGACCGTGAGGTCAAACGCTTGAAACGAAGTCGCATTCCCATCGTTAAAGTCCGGTGGAATTCCATGCGTGGTCCTGAATTCACTTGGGAACGGGAAGACCAAATGCGACTGAAACATCCACATCTATTCTTAGATAACCCACAGACTGCGGCAACAAGCTAATTTCGGGACGAAATTCTTCTAACAGGGGGAGAATGTGACACCCGATGATCTAGGTTAACTGTTAAACCTACTTAAGACTTTGATTACTTGTATTTAGTTTTCATTAGGCTACATATTTGTAATTACATGTATATTTTAATATACACTTACGTGATTATGTGTTTATCTGTAATTACGCGAGACGATCGGACGGAGTCCAACACAATATACGACGTTGGTGAAAACATTTCTATAAATAACTTGAATCTATTTTTATAATTTATTTATCATATATTATTATTTTTATAAAATAATACACGAAAAACCTAGACGTTTTAACTAAAACGTCTCAAACGTAGTAAAAACGCACGAATCGAATTCTGCAACTAAACGAAAGTCAATAAATATTTTGACAACTAAAAATAAAGTATTTAAATAATACTTCAATGAAAAATCATCCAAATTATATCGTTAATTTAAACGACCCAAAATAACGTTACGCGATTTAACGTTTAAACCGAATAATGAGTAAACGACCTAAATACGTAAACACAGCCTGGAATTTAATCAAAAACTCAGCCATCCCTTATGGGACCCATCAAAAATCTACCACCCCCTCCCCTCCATCTTAATCCATGCATTTTCATGATTATATTCCCTTACAACCCCATACACTCTTCATGCACCACCCACTTTTCACTCTAACACTTCAACCCATTTTCTCTCTACTCTCCCTCTCTCTCTAATTCTCTCTCTATTTCCAGAGAACTCAGCCTCCATAGCACCACCTATCACCACCATAAACCACCACCTCACCACCATAAGCCACCACCTAAATACTACACCATTCTTCAAGATTTTCACAAGAAAAGGAAGCTCTCAAGAACCCCATTACAAAACTGCCATTCTTTCATCTTTAACACTATTGTAAGTATGATTCTCACTTTTAAATACTCTTATAACATGATAATAAGTTCACTCAACAAGTATTATAACAAGATATTATACAAAAACCACTTTTCCTAACTTGAATCTTAACAAAATGTGAGATATACTTTCTGTCCAGAAAGATGTGTCCACTTCCATGATTTTTAGAAAAATCATCTATCCATGAAAATGGACGTTTTTATAGTCAAAACTTAAGTTCAAGAAGTAAGATTTCTAACGCAAAAAACCTCATATTTTTATGAGCTCTTTTAGTATTTTTTAATAATTTATATAAAAATATATATACAATCTGCTCTGAAAAGTCAGAAACTTTGTTCATATGTTTTTGACCATATCTTGAGCTACACAACTCCAAATAACTTGAAACCATAGCCAAACTCTTATAAACTTTGTTAGCTACAAAAGTTGTACTGATAGCTTTTTCTTGAAAAGTTGTAGATTTTGTCCAAATATTCGATCTTCATGCATGTATCCAGATTGGTCAACTGTTGGACCTCAGAGGGCACATATAATTTTGATAAATACTTAAACTACTCTAAAATTCATTGAAAAATTACTGAAAGTGGTTAACATGTGGATGAATAACTGGTATTTTTCTTGAGAGTTATTTCGGAATGTACAATTTACTAAAAATTCGACAAACAAGTACATTTTCTGAAAAATGAGATAGTGGACTGATTTTACTAACACTTTAAAAACCGACACTTGCGGGCTTGCTATAAATGGACAAACTAACTTTTTATGGTCCATAAACACATATAAGATTTGGGTAAAAGTTTCGGGTCAAACCGAGAAGATTTGACCAAGTCAACAAAAACGGGACTCGGTTTGAAAAACGACAAACTTACTATTTTTGGCAAAACTTGTAAGCAAATGGGTTGGGTTGACTTACTTAGTAACTTTGACCAAAAATGAGGCTTAAAACACTCCTGACCGAAAACCCGACACTTAGAACAATTGGATTAAAATTTGAAAGTTGACCAGACCCTTAGTGTCGCATGACCTGCGACACTACCTGCGACACTACCTAAGTGTCGCTATCAGTGTCGCTACTTAACTGAAATTGATTTGAACCTACGACACAAGGCTTAAAACACTAACTCGAATGTCGCATACACTGCGACACTTATCCTAGTGTCGCTAAACCTGCGACACTGACACTAGTGTTGCTAAAGACATAAAAAATGACAATCCCCGTCCGGGTTAGTCGCGCTAACCTGTCAAACGGACGTATTAATATTTGTACACACGAGTGTATCGGATTAGACACTTGCAGGGGAACTAATGATCGTGTACTCGAAAGAGGCATGACACACATTGTTAAACTTTGGACTATGAGCTTATGGCGATAGTATACATATTTGATTGATTTCAAACATTATTAAATCTTGTGTTTCATACCGATATCTCAACAACTGTTTAACAAACCTATGAACTCACCAACTTTATGTTGACCTTTTAGTATGTATTTCTCAGGTAACCCGCCGCAGTAGGATGCTTTGGATAGCATAGCTCGAGTCGCATTGTTTTCAAACATCAAGGAACTAAATTGCATTACTCTATTTGGTAGTTATAGTGATGTAATTCAACTTTTATTATGCGAACTCCAGAATATTTAACATTTGAATTATGGTAATGTAATATTTTCAAACGTCTCATATAGAGGTTGTTTGCTTTAATCTTTGTGTTGTGATATTTGATTTGGTCGGCGCCCCCGTGACACCTCATACTTCTGCTGCCACGTATTTTGGGGGTGTGACAAGGACACACCTCTCGTGACATTACGCAGGAAGCGTATACGCTCTGCTACTACCCAATTAACTATTGGGGATTTGTCTCGTCCAGGTAACTTTTTATATTTATAATTCTTTGTAGTATACTGTAAATTCTACTCTATAGACTGAGATAGATATTTTCTATAATAGTTGGTAGGGAAGGACAGCCTGCTCAGGCTAAACCTAAGAGGCAACGATTGAGTGCTACTGTGTCTGCGACCTCAAAGAAGGTTAGAGATATATATTATGTTGATATTGCTTACTTAATCAGAGATTGGGACAGATTATTCTGTGACTTTTACTGATCTAAGTTATTTTTAGGTGCCTGTTTCTACTACTCCTACTTCCCGGTTTCCGACTAACAAGGCTAGTCGTATTGTTGCGGGCTTGCTGAGTGATGCATTTGAACAGCTGGTTCAACAACAAGTATGATTAGCATCTACACAGCATGTTGCTCCGCCTGCACAGCTACCGGTGAAAGCTTCTGAACGGGTTTCCAGCTTGGAATCTCGCATTCATACTCTCGAAGCTCATCATGTGACTCTTGCCAAAGCGATAACGACTCAGGGTTAGGCATACAATGACCTGTTGAAGGCACATAAGATGTTGCTCAGAGATGCTGAGGATAACCAGAGAAAGCTTTATCGACTTGAGAGATTAGTTCTGAATCTATACAAGGACAAGCCATCTCAGGGGGAGATCCTGGCATATCATGAGTCATGCAAGGAGGATGAGCTGAGAAAGAAGCAACGTGATGATAGAGATGATGATCCCAATGCACAGAAAGATAGTGAGCCGGCTGGTCCTTCAAAGACTAGTGAGAAAGCTACAATTCAGGGGGAGTCTGAGTCTGCTGGTGCTGGTGCAAGTGGAAGTGGAGCTGGTGAGAAGTAGTTATGTTTTGTAATTTGAAACTGATATATTTTTGTAATTTTAGATTGATTGTAATATTATTTATAATCTTTGAAAGATTACTGTTTTTTAAGTATATAAATTAAGTTGATATAAGATTTAGACTTGAGATGTTTTATAACAAGTTAAAATTATATAAGATTAATGATTAGTTGTGATTATACAATTGAGATAAATAAGGAAATTCTTAGATTGATTCAGGGTAATCAATGAAATGATTTATTTTATATTATCTAATTCGTGTTATTTTAAAATGATTACAGAAAATAATGTTGAAAGTGATTCTGATATTGAGATTATCGATGAAGTCGAAGTAGAAGTTGATTATGATCTAGAGGAAGGTGAATTTGTACCTCCTGAAGATTGGACTTCTATTACTAATGTTAGGTTAGTTGAAGGTGTTGATCTTGATGCTGATATTGATGAACATATCATAAACTCTTCAAGGACTAATGTGGTTATTCAGGATGAAGAAGGAGAAAGAGTTATAGATTTGAATGAATATCTAAATGAGTCAACTGATTCTGATTCTAAAGAAAATCCTCCTGATAGTCATAAAGATAATCCGATGTTTAAGCCTTTGGAGAAGAAGAAAAAGGCAAAAACTTCAATATCAGAAGTTGATATTACTGGAAAACGTGTACCTAATAAAGGTATAATTGGATGGTATTATGATGTAGATCTGAAGCTTTTTGCAATTAAAAGATATGATGGAGTTCAATATTTTGAACGAAAGCTTGCAGTCTTCAGTTCTTTACCAAGGTTTGAAATTCGAGACTTGGCTAGATTGGAGATGAAGAACCCTAGTAATGATCCTTATGGAAGGTATGTCGAAATGATAATCAAGACTGAGGGTTGGTCACTAAAATTTGAATGTATTAAGCCAAGAGTCGGTAGGACTATAAAATTAAAAGAAAGAAGTCAAAGAACAGGAAGACGACTGCGTAAAAAGATATATCCAGCAGTTAAATGCGTACAGCAGATAGTGTTAAAGCTTATGCCTCAGGATATTCTGGGAAATATGAAGAGATAGCATGTAGAAGCTGGAACTGGTGAAGCTGTGATTTTTGAAGCTGATGATGAAGTGGAAGATGGTGAGAGAGAACTTTTGAGAGTATATGATCATCGACACTTACTGAATCTTTCCAAGAGTGACTTGTTGATGTTATACAAGAACAGGATCACTGCTATTGAAGGATGGGGAGATTTAGGAAGAGATTATCAGCTAATGGTTAAGACTTGCATTAAACTAAAGATGTATGCTGGAAGTAAAAATTACAAGTGATTATCAAAGACAACTTGAAGACATAGACGTAGAGATATTGTCAAGGGGGAGTCTGTTGGGACATGTTATTGTGACAACAGATCTAGCTTGAGATAGGAATGGTGTTAATTGTAATCAAGTTTGTAAATTGATTTTAAATTGTAATGAAAATATTGGTTGGTAAACATTTTAGAGTTAAATGTTAAATGCTGAAAAATGTTGACCAAGTTTGACTGGATACCTGCGGTGTGAACCGAGTTAGGTTCGCAGGGCAGATGTGCGAGGCGAGCTGAGTCAGTTTGTTGCGCCAAGCTGGGCTGCGAACCGAGTCGGTTCGCATAGTCCATAACCTGCGAGCCGAGTCGAGTATATATATAAAATTAGGTTTAAACCTAATTAACTTTTGCCATTTGCTAATTACAAACGAATTTGTTTTTCCAGAGCTTTCAACACATTCTAAGATCTAGGTATTGATAGATTAACATTAGTTTAAATCAATACAAAGCTAAATAGTAATTGATTTCACTAATACTTGTGAAACAAACCGTTTACAATCCGTAAACTAGTATTAAGGGATTCCGCACCTTAATACCTAAAGATAATCTCATTATCGATCCTAATACATACGGACTTACAGCCGATGTGATGAGGATTGCCCTACGGTATAAACGGGACCCCCCTTAGGCTTTGTTTGCTGCCAGATTGCTCCAACCCATATGAAGATTCTTACCTTGTCTTGCATCATGGTGATTGTTGGAGGTAAATTCTCCGACAGTTTGTCAATCAGTGCTCCGAACCTATTTTTGTCCATGTACATGATGAAGCCCGACATTTGTTGGCTCTTCGGTAGCCCCGGTATCCGTAGGCATTCGTCGGCGTGCCTGTCGATGAAGTCAGCTAGGCTTTCATCGTGGTGTTGGTGCAGGTTGTCTGCCGCCATGTGGGAGAGCATCACTGACGTTCTTTGGTGGAAACGCCTAATGAACTTGTCCCTCAGGTTTGCCCAGCTGGTGATGCTCTTGGGGGGATTCTCATGGATCCATTGTCGTGCGAACTTGTGCAGTATGGACCGGAACATGTGGCATGTCACCGCATCGTCCCAGTGTTGAGGTTTTATGGCATTATCGAAACCGCAAAGGAAGTCCTATGGGTCGGTGGTACCGTCATAGGTACCAACACTTGGTGTAACACCCCCAAATTTTCCATTTAGCGGAAGCAAGCTTTGGGGTGCTACTAATCAATAATCAAAACACACAAGGCATATAATGAACGACTCTATATGCGTCGTTTTACAGATACATTGATAATATAAAGTTTTACAATGTATAAATGTTTACAAAAGCCCAATAATTACTATGTTTAGAGATTAATTGGCATAACTTAGTTACAAAATGTAGTAATGCAAAATAATCTTCTGATGTGTATGCTGACTCGAGCTATGGGCATCCTGAATGAACAGGTCCTACTGTTGTTGGGTACCTGAGAACACATGCTAAAAAAATCAGCTAACGCTGGTGAGCTCACAGGTTTGCATAATAAATATGTAAGTGTGAACCACAAGATTTAATGGTAACCGTTTGAAATGAATCAAATGATGTATATGTCTACCATGAGGTCATAGTCTGCGCTTAACGTGGGTGTCAGGATCACAATAAAGTGCCTGATCGTGGGTGCCTCCGGGCGAGTGTCTAATCCACACTCGTATGAACAAAAGTTAATGCGTCCGTTTAACCAGTCAGTGCTTGCAAACCCGGACGAGGATGGTTAGTCCTATATGGTACCATACACTAACATTCGCGCTACATAAAGTATTACCATAACTGTGATCGTAGAGGACTTAAAAGTGATTAGAAAATAGCTCATGCAGAATATAGCGAGTTTTGTACTCGTGTTCACGTGTAAAACAGTTAGAGCATGTATTCCCACCCCGGGAGTAAAAACAGTATAAAAAAGTCGGGGCTATGAGACTCACCTGAGCCTGAAGAGTTGCAATGAAGCAAATGTGGTGAAGTAAAATGGGGTGTCCGAAGATTGTAACCTGTCGTGCGTTTATAATGTGCAAGTTTAAATAAAATAAGTAGGTATCTTAAAAGATAACCTATGTTAGTTGTTCATCCAACTAGTAATGTCCAATGATTTGATTTGATTGGTAAGTTCGAGTTTTGAAAACGTATACGGCCCGTTGGTGACTGGTTGTAATAATAATCTCATTAATATTGTTATGATTTTTTTGGAGTGTTATACTTAAAAAGGATTCATGGACTTTAGGTGACGGGGTCCGGGGCAGCGCCCCTGGTTAGCGGGGTCCCAGGGGTGGCAACCCCTGGCGGGGTTCAAGGGGCTGGCCCCTGGCTGGGGTCGAGATTCCAGGTCAGCTTGAAAATTTTTTATTTCTACCATATTGTTATAGTGAAAAACGCATCTAAGATTTGAATTTGGGTAAAATCAAGTGATAAAATTTCAGGTCTCGACACTTAGTAAAAATCTGGGTTCTGTTTCATGCGACACTTATAGCGATACTTAGGGTCTATGCGACACTCAGGAAGTGTCGCATAAAATGAGAAATTCTGAGGTACTTGCGTCACTTGAGGAAGTGACGCATGAGATGCGACACTTAAGCATGTGTCGGGTGTGAGTGTCGGGTAAAGGTGTTAAGCGTCACTAGGCAAGTGACGGTACAAATCAGATTTAGGTTATAGGCGTCACTTAGGCAAGTGACGCTAGAAGTGTCGGTAAGTAGTGTTAGGCGTCACTGGACAAGTGACGGATGTAAGTGTCGGGAAAAAGGGGTTTTATGCGGCACTTAGGCAAGTGACGCAAATTTAGGGTTTTATGCGTCACTTAATGCGGCACCTAAGTGACGCACGAAGTGACGCTATACTGCTTCGGCCTATGCGACACTTAAGTCTGATGACGGATTTTTGAGTCGAAAATGAGTTTTCCGATTTCCGTTTGGTCCGATTCTTTTACCCAACCCTTAGATGGACATTTCAAGCTTAAATAAACAACAAACAAGCATTATAACAAGGATTTAAGTGATTTCGAGAATTTGTCGGAAACCTACAAGTTAACGCCTGTCGAACCAAGATCTATCTAATAAACTATTAGATAAATGCAGTTTTGAATGATTACTAAGAATTTTGCGGAATAACACTTAGTAATAAAATGAAGATCAATAACAATATATCAACAACAGAATAATAAAAAGCTTCAATCTTATTAATGATATAAGACGAATACACTGAGTTGTATTAGGGTTACAAAACCTTGAAGCTGCGCAAAAACTCATGATCTAATCTAGGTTAAGGATCTCTATTTATAACACATAGAGTCCTGCTAAACAATCTCCTATAATTATGGAAGCAGTTACAATCCATAATTATTCAAACTCTAACTTCCCTCCTATTCTAGATATAAACAGTGTTAACTACCACAACTATACAAACAGTGGTAATTCCTATAACAGTGTTAACACTTGTACAATTTACTAGACTAATATACCAACAGTGGTAACTAGCCTAAGCAGTGTTAACTGTTGTAAACAAGCTAACAGTGATAACACTAACAGTTGAAACTATTACTAACAGTTGTAACTCTTGTCTTCAATCTTCAATAGCAGTTGTAGTCTTCTACTAACAGTAGTAACCACTTCACCAACAGTGGTAATCCATGAAGACTTCAACTAACAGTTTTAACTCTGAAGACAGTGGTAACCAACAGACTAACAGTTGTAATACCAGTAGTAACAATAACACTAACAGTGTTAATACCTTGTGTATTCTTCAACAACATTAGTAACAGCAAAAATCTTATTTCCCAACAATCTCCCCCTAAACTTAATCTGTCCCCAACAGAATTAAGTTTCTCTTGATTCTTCAAGTTGACTTCTTTTCAAACTCTTTCAAAACAACTATTTTTGATCTCTATGTCTTCTCTCATACTCTTCTTTCTTATGAATCTGATTCAAGATCATATATACCAAATTCTCTGCTAAATCATTGTTGAATGAAACAGATAACTTAGCATGCCTTAAGCTTCTTAACAAACTCAAACTCATATCATATTCTCTGTCAGTGAGCATCCAAATCATAGTAGCATCATCAAAAATAACTTGATGAACATCTGGATTGCTGAGATAGATCCACTGCTTTACATTTCTGAAAGTATTGAACTCAAACATGAATCTTTCTGGCTCATACATCTTTGAAATCCCAGACCATACACCCAATTCATAAACACTATCAAACTTCTTAGTGCTTAGTCCTTTCTCAGATCCAATCTCATATATTCTATTCAAGTCTTCTCTAACAATCACCCTGATCAACTCTTTAAATGACCTCCAATATGAGACAGAAGTATCTGCCCTTTCAACTCTAATTTTCTCACATTTAATTGGGATTGAAAATTTTACAACAGACCAATCAATGATTCCAGGAGAGTTATCAGGTGGAAGATGTACCTGTAAAGGTTGCACCACAATCAAATCATCCAAATTCAACTTATTCTTAGGCAGATCAGGGATTGATGCAAGTTCTTGTCTCCTCTTCTGTTTAAGTTCAGTACTTATTCTTTCCCTTTCCTTTTCATCTTCTATCTGTTTATCAAATTTTTCTTTCTTTTTCTTTTCTCTTTCTGCTTTTTCTTTGGCTTTCTTATCTTCTTCTGCTCTCTTAGCAGCCTAGGGGTTTAGAAATGTATCCCTATCCCAGATTCTTTGTAGATTCTCAAGAGACATGGCATTAAGTCTTGCAGTTGAAATGTTGCCACCTCTTAACTTCAAAATCAGATTTCTTTTCTGTTGAGCCTTTGTCAATGGTTTATTCCTTTTAGCAGCAGCTTTGGCAGCTCTAGTCTTTTTCATTTCTTCTGCCTTCTTTTTCTTAAGCTGTTCCACCAGATATTCAATATCATCTTGTTTTTGCTCTCTCAGCTGTGCTTCATCCCACTCATCAACCTGTTCCTTAGTCATTTTCACAAATTTACCAGGTTCTATCTCAACATCAATCATTTCCTCTGCTAGCACATCTGCATTTATCTCAGCAAATAACCTCTGTGCATATTCATCATCATTTATTGTAGCTTCAGGAGGCATGGTTTTCTGCTTTTTCAATTTTGGCTCTTCCTCCAAGATACCCTTACCCTTATCCTTAGGGTCAATCTTGGGCATAGCTTGTGCAGCAGCAGGTGCAGTAGTAGGTTCTCTAATCTGAACTGGAGGTAAGGTGGTGGTTTTATGCTTCTTAGCTTTGACAGACTGCACAGGAATTGATTTCTGCCTTTTAGCCTGTGAAGACTTCTCTTTCTCTTGTTGTTTCTCACCTTCAGGATTTTCATTGACCTTCTCAGTTTCTTGATGAATTGGTGTTTCCATCTCTATATCCTCATCAATGTGATCACCAACACCATCATCATTCTGTTCATCATCACCCTTCTTACCATCATCTTTCTTTTCCTTATCACCTTTATTTGTCCAATATTTCTCCCCCTTTTTGAAAGCAGTCTCTGCAGAGTCACCTTCAACTACCACATACTTCTTCCCTTCTTTCAAAACCTTAACAACAATATACTCCAGTTGAGCAACCCTCTGCTGTAGATTTGCAATCTATTCATCCTTCTTTTTGTTGTTTCTCCTTTCCACCCTAAACTTCTCCCACACATAGTCTATCATTCTTGTCAATTCCAGGTTAGTTCTAGCCTCATCACCATCAGAATGTGACTTCCTAGGTGAATCATTGACAGGTGCATCAAAACCTGTATCATACTTAGTATGATCAACATATTCCCCTTGGTTATTGGTACTGGGACCACCAAAATCATCTACAGGAGTAGAATCATGTTTTGGTGTTGCCTCTGCTTGGGTCTTATTGATGTTACTTCTGTCCTGCTCTGCCAGTGGGCTAGAAGCAGTAGAAGCAGCCCTTACAGAATGGTCACCCCTCTCCTCATGGACCACATGTTGTTCATGACTCCTGTCATTGGACTGAGATGGCTGAGCAGCATGATCCTCAGTCACCTGGTGTGTAGCCCTTTTGGCTTTTCTGGTGTAAGTTGTAGTGAATCTGTTCCCTTGTTGTTCATTGTTACCCCCAGATGTTGTGGGATAAGAAGGAATGGGTTGTTCCATTCTTTCAACAACTGGTTCAGCTTCTGTTGGTGGTACAGATGCTGTGGTGGAGGGTGCAGGAAGCATTGTTGGAAACAATGTTGTTACCCTCCCAGAAAACATAACACCTTTGATAGAGGTATCTCTCTTCATATTTGAAAATACTTTTGGTTTAAAAGAAGAGATACCTATTATCTTATCCAAGGCTGGCAAATCAGATATTTGTTCATTTAGAAAACATTGCACAAACCTTGGATACATTAAAATTTTAATTTTAGGTTGGTTAATGTTTCTTAGCATACCAGCAAAAATAAAGTTGGAAAAATTAAAGTTTTGACCAGTAGCTAAGCATACCAATGCATATGCTACATTACTGCTAAATTGTTCAAAAGATGAACGTTTGGATGATAAACAGTGCAGTAATGTATGGATTAGAAATCTCCATTGGTATGAAAACATAGTTTTCTGAAAAATATACCCACCCATGTTCCCCTCATATCCCATTCGTTGTAAATTAAAGCATAAAGCTTCATCAGAAATTGAAGTTATACCTTCTTCATCCTGAAGATGAAGAGAAGAACGAATGGATGCTTCAGAAATAACCACTTGGTGCCCAGCAACTGTAGAAACAATTTTTGGAACACCTGCTTCTTCCTCAATCTTTGCTTTAACCCAGAATTCATTAATATGATCATATGAAATTCTGGGTGTAACAGTAAGCGCATGGTGAATGGTAGAATTACGCAGAAAATCAATGATCTCTACGTAATCATTGGCTATTGAGGGTTTTACCAGATAGGCAATCATGTTATGATCCTTGCCTAAAGCGAGTTGAGGTGTGGTTGATGAAGAAGAAGCCATGAAGAATTTGTGTATGATTTGCGATAGCAGTGGTTATAGGGTTTATGAAATCAGTGGTTATGAAAGCGTAAAAGAAAATGTACAAGTGTTGGGAGTATTTATACTGTTAGTTTCAATGACCTAATTTTGAAATAAAAATCCCAATTTGAACACTAACAGTGGAAACCATTTTAAAACAGTGGAAACCATTTTAAAACAGTGGAAACAATAAGAACTAACAGTATTATACATGTGAATAATACTAACTTTGGTACACTAAGTGAATGGAAATAACCCCTGACCAAAGGAATTATTACTCAACACTAGTGACTGCATTAGTATTACTAGGTTTTTTTTTTTTTTTTTTTAATAGAACGAACAGAAAGATAAACACTGATAGTGAAATTTCAACTTGATAGTATAAACAGTGATAACTGATTATACTAACAGTGTTAAGATTTACACTAACAGTGGACATAGTGAAAACAGTGGAAACTGTTTACACTAACAGTTATAACTGAATAGTGAAAACAGTGGAAACTGTTTACACTAATAGTTATAATTGCTTCTGCTGACATTGTTAACCTACAAAGAGTTAGTTCAACACAAACAGTGATAACAATAGAACTAACAGTGAAAACAAAATAACTAACAGTGAAAATAAAATAACTAACATATACAATGGCAATTGAATAATAACAGTGATAATTAAGAAAGCCAAACAGTTGTAAGACTATTATCACTGTTAGTATCGATTACAACTACCAGCATCTAATCCTTAAGCATTATAGAGATGTTTTATAAAATAGTTATGGAAAAACAACTTAAAGAGATTTAATCAGACCAATACTTGTAATCAGAAATGTAAATCTGCCCACATCAAAGGCTTTGGTGAACAGATCTGCAAGTTGATTGTCAGTATGGACTTTTATAATCTGAATAAGTCGTTTTTCATTACAATCTCTGATAAAATGATAACGAATCTCTATATGCTTAGTTTTAGAATGTTTAACAGGATTATTGATGATGCTGATAGCAGAAGTATTATCAATGTATATAGGAGTATTTGAGAAAGTTAAACCATAATCAAGCATCTGATTCTGAATCCATAAGACTTGAGCACAGCAACTTGCAGCAGCTACATACTCAGCTTCAGCAGTAGATGTTGATACAGTTGTCTGTTTCTTACATTGCCATGAGATTAACCTTTCTCCTAGAAATTGACATCCTCCTGATGTTGACTTTCTATCCATGCTAGCTCCCCCATAGTCACTATCTGAATATGCTTTTAGGTCAAAAGGGGAATCTTTTGGATACCAAAGACCTAGATCAGATTGTCCTTTTAAGTATCTAAAGATTCTCTTGACAGCATACAGATGTGATTCTTTTGGACAGGTTTGAAATCTGGCACAGATACAAACAGCAAATATTATATCTGGCCTAGAAGAAGTTAAATACATCAATGATCCAATCATTGATCTGTACAGATGTACATCAACTTCCTCCCCCTCAGGGTCTGCAGATAGTGGCTTGTGTGTTTCCATTGGTGTACTAGCCACTTTTGATTCAGAATATCCAAATTTAGTAAGTATGTCTTTGACATATTTACTCTGATTTATGAAAGTACCATCTGAACTCTGCTTGACTTGAAGTCCCAAAAAGAAAGTGAGTTCCCCCATTGAACTCATCTGGAACTTTTGATGCATTAATTTTTCAAACTCCTTGCACATACCATCATTTGTAGACCCAAAAATGATGTCATCAACATAGACTTGCACCAGTAAAATATCACTTTGATTCCTTTTGGTGAACAGAGTCTTATCAATAGTGCCTCTTTTGAACCCATTCTCTAATAGATACACAGATAAAGTCTCATACCAAGCCCTGGGGGCTTGATGCAGTCCATATAATGCCTTATCCAATCTGCAAACTCTATCTAGATAGCTAGGATCTTCAAATCCAGGTGGTTGACACACATACACCTCATCATCAATCATGCCATACAGAAAAGCACTTTTGACATCCATTTGATAGACTGTGAAACCTTTAAATGTAGCATATGCTAGGAATAGTCTAATGGCTTCTATCCTTGCAACAGGAGCAAAGACATCATCATAATCAATCCCTTCTTCCTGTGTATAACCTTGTGCCACCAGCCTTGCCTTATTCTTGATTACAATCCCTCTTTCATCCTTCTTGTTCTTGAAGATCCATTTGGTGCCAATTGCCCTTTTTCCCTTTGGCAGATCTACTAGTGTCCACACATTCTGAATCTTGAACTGTAACAACTCCTCTTGCATTGCCTCAATCCAACTAGGGTGTTTAAGAGCTTCTACTACCTTTTTAGGTTCTACTTGAGAAAGAAAACACACATATAGAGATGTATGTATTTCTTCTTCAGTGACAGTAGTTTGCTGTCTTGTTTGTACACCACTGTTAACATCCCCAATCACCTGTTCCAGAGGATGATTTTTGTTCACATGAAAATTAGATGTTGATGTCTCTGGAATGATTTCCTCCAAATTGGTAAGATTACCATTCTGCTCTGAACTTTCATTGGAAGGTGTTTCAATTTGTTCTGAATCCTCCATAATCTGAGATGATGTTTCTGGTGGTTCTTCTGTTTCCAAATGCTGTGATGACTGTGGCAGATCAGAAGAAAATACCTCTGGAGGATCAGGAGTCCAGATTGGAAAGATAATGTACTCCAAAGACTCTTTATTCTTTTCTGAGGACATATCTGATGTAGCCTCACAAACTCTATCTGCTTTACTTGATGTGGTACCTGTGCATGTACCTGTACTAGGATTGACAGTTGTATATCTAAAAGCAGTGTTAAGAGCATCAATATCAAACAAAGACTTAGGACCTATTCCATCAGGATTAATGATATTCTCATTAAAAGTGACATTCATTGATTCTTCTATGACTCTGGTCCTTTGATTGAAAACCCTATATGCTTTACTCTGAATAGAATATCCTACAAATACACCCTCATCTGCTTTGCTTTCAAACTTTCCTAGGTGATCTTTGGTATTCAAAATAGTACAAGGACATCCAAAGGATTTTAAGAAACTAACCAGTGGTTTGTTCTTAAACAACAGCTCATATGGGGTTTTGAAATAAGGCTTAATTACAGTTACCCTATTCTGAACATAACAAGCTGTGCTAACTGCTTCTGCCCAAAAAGACATAGGTAGTTTTGCATCAGCTAGCATGGTTCTTGCAGCCTCAATTAGTGTCCTATTCCTTCTTTCAGCAACTCCATTCTGTTGAGGAGTTCTAGGAGCACTAAACTCTCTCTTAATGCCTTTTTCATCACAGAATTTATCCATCTCATAATTTTTAAATTCTGTTCCATTATCACTCCTGATGATTTTAACTCTTTTATCTAATTGGTTCTCAATCTTAGTTATAAATGATCTAAGTATTTCACCTGTCTCATCTTTTGTTCTAAGAAAGAAAACCCATGTAAATCTGGTATAATCATCAATTATAACAAGGCAATAAGATCTTTTTCCCATACTACTTATACTTGTTGGTCCAAATAAGTCCATATGCAATAAGTATAGAGGAGTACAGTTTGAATTCACTGCTTTGGACTTAAAAGAAGTTTTGTGTTGCTTCCCCTTTAGACAAGAAACACAATGATCATCACATGAATAGACCTTCTCAGGTAAACCCCTAACAAGCTTGTTTTTGACAAGTTTATTAATGGTTTTGTAATTCATGTGACACATCCTTCTATGCCACAAAGTAGACTCATTTAAATTTGCTTTAGAAATCAGGCAGTTTAAATCAGGTTGAGGTGCCATGTTTGCTAAGTCACACTTATAGACATTATCTTGCCTAGGAATTCTCATTAAAATCATATTTTCTGGAATTTTGAACTCCTTAGACAGAATAAGACATTCAGTGTCAGTAAAATGAACAGGGTTCTTTTTATCTGTGATTTGACTCACACTTAGCAAATTGTACCTCAACTGTTCCACATAATAAACATTTTCAAAGCTTAACTTGGCACTTTGAACAATTCCTTTGCCTGTGATCCTTCCACCTTTTGGATTGCTTCCAAATGCTACATATCCACCATCAAATGATTTGAAGTTCTATAGCTTTTCCTTATCTCCAGTCATGTGCCTTGAGCAGCCACTGTCGATATGCCATAAACTTCTTGGCTTGCCCTGCACACAAACAAACACAGAGAAAATTAATTTCTCTTGGGAACCCAAACCAATTTGGCTTTGGGTTTCCCTGATGCATCAAGGTAATCAACTTTCTTGAAGATTATTGATTTTGATGCATTGTTAGATTTTGAACATCTGGGAACATTAGATTGAAAAGGTGTCCAAAACCAACTAATTTTAGACTTAACAGTGGGTTTTGGTCTAACAGTGTTAACTGAAGGTCCAAAGTTATGTCTAACAATGTTAAACCTGTTATAACTATTATTATGTCTAACAGTGGTAAAATAATTAACACTGTTAGTATTCCTTACAGTGTTATTTACTCTACCAGTGGAAATTGTTGAATTAACAGTGTTAACAGTTTTAAAAGGTTTACCACTGTTTGCTTTAACTCCTTTTTCCACGGTTTTAGTCTTTAAACTGTTGGCTAAATCTTTAGCTTTTGTTCCTGCAGTGGAAACCTTTGCAGCAGCCATAGCTTGATTTGCCCTATAATTCATCTTTCTAGCAGCAGTTGTATGATTAACTTTAGATTTAAAATTTTGTTTGTTCACCATATTAGCTGCTGTCCAAGGCTTTTTCACATTCTTTTGATATGTTTTTGGATTATGAAAACACTCATGTTGAAGATGATTATTTCTGCCACATATAAGGCATAACTTTTCTTTAATCACAGTAACATTATTCCCCAGTTTTTGAGTCACCATTTGGTTCCAATTCCTTTGGTTACCTCTGGGAATATGTTTTTGAAAATTTTGGGATTTAGAAAAGCTATCCTTACACTTGCACTTATCACATGTATTCACAGCAGTTGTATGACTCACAGAAACAATTGTTTTCACAGCATTCCTAACCTTCCTTTGAAAATTCCTAGGTGTGTTAGGTGTGATTTTCTCATGTTTTTCATGATGTTTTTCCTTCTGTTCAAACATTTTCTTACCCTCTTCTAGTTTATTAACTTTTAGTTCTGTAACTAGACCAGTAATACTATTGCTGCTTTCACGAGATGATTTATCAGATTTATTGAACACATTAACATTACATTCAGATGTATCACACTCTTCATCATCTTCCTCAGTCCACTCATGAATTTCAACTTCATCAATGTTTACATCTTCTTTTAAACTGTTAAATGGGTCAACCTTTTTAACATCATCATTTAATCCTTCTTTAAGTAAATTTAAATCAATTTCAGTTTTTGAAGGAAAATAGTTGTTGTTATAAGGAGGAGGTACATTATTGTATCCTAACCCAGTCTTGAGTTTATCATGAATCTGAGAATTGATAAGTTTATTTACACTTTTAGATGCATTTTCTAAGTTACTTACATTAAGTCTTATGCTATCTCTTTCACATGTGACCTCAGCAAGTTTCTTAGTTAATAATTCTACTTTATCTTTAAAAGTGTCTCTCTCCCACCTAGCATACTCAATATCATATTTAAACTGTGTTGCATTATCTTCAAATGCCTGAATCTGTTTTTCAAGATTTTCTATTACAGAGATTGTGTGTCTACTTTTGATTTCACACTGTTTTAGCTCATCACACACTTTCTGGTTATGATCTCTATAATGTTTCACAGTTTGTTTACACACAGTTGAGCACAATTTTATTTGTACCTCATAAGGAACTTCAGATTGCTTGTCAGATTCTGCTGTTGCCATGAAGCATTGATTCTTCACTTCATGCTCTTCCTGATCACTCCAATCCCATCCACATCCATCAACAGATACCAGTGCATTTGATGAAGTATCTTGGATCGGCACATTCTTAGTCTGACCAACATTTCCTCCACTTCTCTGGACAGTTCCTCTCTCATTCTGATCAACCTTAGGACTTCTGCACTCCCTAGCAAAATGTCCCATCTTGTGACAGTTGAAACATTCAACTTTGCTTTTATCAAACCAGCTTGCATCACTCCTCTTCTGTGCAAAGTTATTCCTACCAGTTCTTTGCATAAACCTTTTTGCTCTTTGTGTGATTAAAGCAATCTAGAGTTTGATATCCATCTCTTCTAGATCATCTCCTTCAAACTGATCTAGATCTTCATTAGTAAGTGATGAATTCACATTACTAGCAAAGAAAGATTCTAAGATTTGATCATTAGAATGATTAGTAATAGATCCACTTCCTCTAGTCCCATAGGATGACCCTTTCTGACTTGATTCAGCCTTTGATCCAGACCCTGCCATAGACATAAAAGCTGAATTATTGTTGTTGCTCCCATATCCCACCTTCTTGATCTCTACCTCAGCTTCAAAATTCCACAGATCATTGTATATATCTTCTAATTCCTTTGCTTCCAGATCTGTACTCTGCCTCAAACCAACAGTATACATGGTCCATTCATCACCCAAGGACCTCAAAAACTTCCTGTTCAAATCATCTTTGTCAATTTTCACTTGATGATTTTCCAGATCTCCTACAAGCTTTGAAAACCTATCAAAGGTTTGAGTCAGAGTTTCTGACTTTGCAGAATTAAAGTTCTCATATTGTTGTTTCAACAGAGATCTTTTATTCTTTTTGGTGTTATCATTACCACCAAATCTCTTCTCTATTGCTTCCATTAAAACTTTAGCATCTTGACATGCTTCAAAACGCCTTTGATATTCATTAGGAATAGATAACAATAGAGTACTCAAAGCTTTGTACTCTATAGATCTGACTTTTCTTTCTGCCTCAGATGTTGGTGGTGATCTTGGCTGTGGAACACCGTCACTGTTGAGGGTCACTGGAGGACCATTAACCACTACTTCCCACATCTGATAATCTGTGAGAAGCATATATTGTCTGATTCTGTTTTTCCACAGATCAAACTCATCAGGTCTAAGCATTGGAATCTTAGTGACCTGAATTCCTTCACTACCTTCTGCCATTGCTTTGATTTATTGATTATAAAAATGATCAATAAAACAGTGAAAATGATCTTCCTGGATTCAAAACTAAAACCCGCTCTGATACCACTTGTCGAACCAAGATCTATCTAATAAACTATTAGATAAATGCAGTTTTGAATGATTACTAAGAATTTTGCGGAATAACACTTAGTAATAAAATGAAGATCAATAACAATATATCAACAACAGAATAATAAAAAGCTTCAATCTTATTAATGATATAAGACGAATACACTGAGTTGTATTAGGGTTACAAAACCTTGAAGCTGCGCAAAAACTCATAACCTAATCTAGGTTAAGGATCTCTATTTATAACACATAGAGTCCTGCTAAACAATCTCCTATAATTATGGAAGCAGTTACAATCCATAATTATTCAAACTCTAACTTCCCTCCTATTCTAGATATAAACAGTGTCAACTACCACAACTATACAAACAGTGGTAATTCCTATAACAGTGTTAACACTTGTACAATTTACTAGACTAATATACCAACAGTGGTAACTAGCCTAAGCAGTGTTAACTGTTGTAAACAAGCTAACAGTGATAACACTAACAGTTGAAACTATTACTAACAGTTGTAACTCTTGTCTTCAATCTTCAATAGCAGTTGTAGTCTTCTACTAACAGTAGTAACCACTTCACCAACAGTGGTAATCCATGAAGACTTCAACTAACAGTTTTAACTCTGAAGACAGTGGTAACCAACAGACTAACAGTTGTAATACAAGTAGTAACAATAACACTAACAGTGTTAATACCTTGTGTATTCTTCAACAACATTAGTAACAGCAGAAATCTTATTTCCCAACAACGCCGGAAGATTTCGAAAAGATGGGGTTGTAGATCGTGATGCGGTGGTTCTTTCCTTCCAAATGGGCGATGAAAATCGAGGCCGTTTGGTGGTATAGTTTAGTGTTTGAAGGTGATGGTGGATGGTGGGTGTTTGAGAGAAAAAGAAAGATAGAGAGAGAGTGGAAGGGTGAAAAATGAGGAAGGAAAGGAGGAAGAAGTGGGGTTTTGGTGAAAGCCCCACACTTCAGTTCTCGCAATCGCGCTCCGTGCGGTGTTCATTTTCCCAATCGTTTAAACGTTTAACTTAATTATTTGTGCGTTTAAATATATGTTTTAAAATACGAAAGTTTTATCAATATTTTGTTAAAGTATTTTACCAATTACTTAATAATTGAGTTATAAAATATATCACATCATCGCTTTGATTGTTTGCGCGTTTAATATTTTTAATCGCGTAGACTTTGTTCATACGATACGAAATAGTTTTGAAATATTATCAAGATAATATTTGTGATATAATAGCGTTATTAAATAATGTTATAATATTTAATAAAATTGTTGTCCAACGTCCGTATTAATTGAATCGAATTACCTTTGATTTGAAACATGCTCAATTTAACCAAATCGCGCAATTGTATATATTCAACAATATATATTATTTGATACACAAATTAGCCTAACACGGTACTAATTACATGTATTACAAAAACGATTAGGACCTAATTACTAGCCCTAATTTGGCGGGTGTTACACTTGGGGACCGACGTGTTATACGACAGCGGTGTGTCCGCGATGTGCTGCACGAAGTGCATTGCGACATCGGGCGCTTGGACCAGTTTGGGTGCTAGGATTCCCAATAGCGCTGCCCGCAGGTTTGCTATCATTGGGTTTTCTTGTGGTGGTGCTGGAGGTGAAGGTGGTGGCTGCATTACTTGGTTGAGTATTTGGGCAAGCATCGTTGTGGGGTTGGCGTTTGGTTGCTCTCGCTGTGGTTGTTCGGTGAATGTTGTAGTTGAAGTGTTATTTAGTGGCGTGTGTTGTACTATTGGCTATGTGAAATGTTGTAGGGGTGTGTGTTGTTGTTATTGGTAGTACGCATGGGGCCACGTAAACTACGTAGGTAGGTGGTGAGAATGTTTCTGAGCCTACAAAGTACCCCATTTGCGATAGTAGTTGTTGGGCCATGGCCGGTGTTAGCATTGTGCCTGGTGTGGCTGTGAGCGGTAGGGATGGGGTTATCTTGGAAACTGGTGTGCTAGAGGTTTGCGTTATGGTGTTGCGGTTTCCGGCTACAGTGTGGAAAAGTGTAAGCGTTGGCGGTTCGCCTCGGCAGTTTCACGTCGACGTTGTTCCGTCTGTGTGTGAGGCGTATTGCCGTAAATTTCTGGAAACACCGGCATGGTGACGGTGATGACTGGTTGTTGGGTGACGATTGGTGGTATGGGGTATAGTTGTGAGACCACCAGATCCGTCGCTGTTAGCGTCATTTGGATGGATTGCGGCGTATTACCGCCTAGAGTTGTCATTGATGAAGTTTGTTTGCTGATTGTGGTGTGGTTGTATGAAGAGTAAAGCTATTAGGTGTGTAGCTTAAACGGACGGCGCCATTTGGTAAAGTGTTCATTTACTTGAATGCAAAAGTGAAGATGGGATGAGTTATAATCGGATCGTTACGCTCCAATTACTGTCGTAACATAAGCTTGGTGGGCTTAGGTGGTAAAATCCGATTAGGGTTTGTATCAGAGCATACCCTCGTCGTTGGTTTCTTCTTCGATATATATAGGTTGGAAGAGTAAACCGTTGGAGTTATGGGCCTGGGCCAGCCCATGGCATTTTCCCGCCTAATGGTCATGTACATAAACGAGGTGATTTAGCCGAAAGCATGCTGCCACACTTTGGACTCATCTTGCCACCAATAGGGAAGTGTGACAGCTGGATCACTTCTCTGTCCAATGGGTTAACCAATGAGATACGAGGAAGAAGGGTTGACTTGTTTGTACTTTCCCTGAGATGTTACTGTTCACAGATATGTTGTGTCAGGGAATGTTTTGTTTGTATGGGTTTGCCCCTGGGGTAGACCCATGCTGCGTAGGATGCGGTCTTGCCCGCAGATCGATCATATTGTTGACGCTGAGGAATGGTTACACCATTAAGTGAAATTGAGATTCAAATTTTATCGAATTTCACAAATCGCAACCAAATAAAAAAATCAATTTAATAAAAATAATAAAAATTAAATCTAATACAGTATAAGGTGCAAGAAACACCTATCACTAGGGTATTTAGGTCGCCCGAAGCAGAAAAATCCCCAAATTTACAGAGAAGTCGGAAGGAAAAAAAAATGGGTAGGAAGAAGGAAGTGGTGTTCGATGAACAACCGCCGGATTTCGATCCGGCGAATCCGTACAAGGATCCGGTTGCGATGATCGAAATGAGGGAACACCTTGTACGTGAGAAATGGATCGACATCGAAACATCGAAAATACTTCGCGATAAACTCCGCTGGTGTTATCGAATCGAAGGAGTGAATCATCTTCAAAAATGTCGTCATCTTGTTGAGCAGTACATGGATTCTACTCGTGGTATTGGTTGGGGTAAAGACGGCCGTCATCCCGATCAACACGGTCACTCTCCATTTTTTTTTTTGATAAAATGTTATTGATTTCTATCAATCTGTCACTTAATATTTTAAATTGGTTTTGCAGGTCCGAAGGTTGCGAGCGTCGAGTGATTACGGTATGTTTCTTCTTTAATTGACAGTGTTTTTGTTTGTTTTTTAGGTTTCTAAGATTTAGGGTTTGGAGATGTGTGTTGATGACATTTAATTGGAAAACAAAAAACTTATTAAATGAATATGCTCGGCAATAAGTCTGTGACAAGTCTTTTTGCCCCAATTTGCCATCTTGAAGTGTTTGCAAAACCGATTGTTGTACCTTCATTTTTTTTTTTTTTTTTGCATACCGAAAGGCTTTTGTTACTTTACTTATTTTTTCATGCTTCCATTGGTCTTCATTATTGTAACGCTTCAAAACAGGTTGCAGTAGTAAACACAAATTTGTTGTATATCAATGTGTTAGTGGCCTCCTTTCGTTGTTCTTTTATTCTATGGGACACATCAATGTTTGTAAATTAAAGGCAATTGTAGTAATTGGCTTAAATAAATTGAAAATAGGATCTATGCCATGAAAGAAATTATTTGATGTCACAACATAGTGAGTATTTAGGAATCACCAACACATTGTGAAAATAAACTAAACTGTTTATCTTCATATATTACAAGCTTAGTTAAAAGAGTCGATAAGCCATATGAGGCACTAAGGGTTCGAAGGTGATAGGCGTGCTAAGTTGAGCGCCTCAAGTTGGTGAAACACACCTATAATGCATAAATCACTCACGGATGCTTAAACATCACATATACTTCACTTACATACTAAAAGTAGTCAAAGTTGAAGTGTGTATCATAGTTCACTATTTGCCACTATGTCAAAGACAAATAAGCAACAATAAATTTACAATATAAAAGTCAATTGTAACTTGGAAGTCCCAAACTGAACCAATAGTATATATGAAAAGCTTGGAATCTTCATTTAGCTCTTAATCCATCTAGATTTAGCCTCAATTTGTTGTTCCTCGCTTCAGTTTTCAATTGGTGAGGTGTTTGGAACCATTAGTTTTTGGACCCGTTGGTTCCTTTGTTGAGATATGGTTAGTGTTAAGAAAAGAATGTAGACTTAGAGAGTTAAATGGACTGAATAGTCGGCTTAAAAAAAAGATATTACTCTAAAGCCTATTATTAAAGGCCTTGCAACAATTAAAAGAGAACCCACTAAGATGTCCCACATTGTAAGCGGTTCTCATAAGGCGCCAAGGAGGATCACCTCAAACCACCTGGTACCGAGGCACTGCCTACAAACCGCCTCGCGTGATAGTCTTTCCTAGAGTAACCATGAGGTACTACTCCTATCACCCAGTAGTGTCTAGCGCCACATGGAAAAAGCACTGCATTGTCTAATAAGCAATCCCCCCTTTGTTTAGTATGTTTGTTTGATCTGGTAGACCAATTACGTTTCCACAAGGTTTGTATATATATATTTTTAACTTTTAATATATTACTATTATTCTGAATATGTAAAAGAGTTGAAGCAGTGGAACTTTTAACCAACTCAACTCATATATCTATTCACATCTGTCAAAGGCCACCCAACAGGCTGTAAATCCAATCGTACAGTGTAGCACACATAATTTGCAATTAGATCATAGATGCATACTTAATGAACAACAAACACTTTTGAGGTTATGCTGTGTATGTATTTGTAACTAAAAGTACTGATGACAGACTGCCTGTTTTTTCCTTAATATCTCTAGTTCAAATATATCCTACGAAGACATTTGAATTAAAAAAAAAAGTAAAAGTAAAAAAAGAGAAAAAAACTACTTCGATTCAAAGTTACCAACCTTCCTATTTTCATATGTTGATTACTTGAATATTGAAAATTTGTTGTTTCATCAACACTCATGCGAATTCACAACCCACTGCATTTGTTGAATACTTACTATCTACAACGTATATGAAACATAAATACTGCTTGAGGTGTTGGGACCCTAAAGCCCTTAGTCTAAGGATTCATTTGCTATACCACCAACTTTAGATCGCTGGTTTTAGAGTGGAATGAATCAAGTTTGTTTGCACAAACAATAGTTTAATCTACAAATTGGGTTGCTAAGGAAGACCTTTAACGCCTTGACGTTGATCCAAAAAAGGTTTGCGAATGGTAGAGGTTATTGACTAGTCAAATCTGTTGTTACTTACGATCTACAATGGATGATGAGTGATTAAAACATAACACAATTATCTCATGATTCTCGCTGAAAAAGTTAGTTTATAAAGCTCTAGATTACAGTGATCTGGTGGGTCAAAACAATCATTGGCTTATTGATTTACTCCACAGACTTTGACAATGGAATGGAATTTAGGAAAAGGAACAGCACAACCCACTTTTTGATTTCTATAAAGTTGCCCCCCTTGATAATATATTTTGCATGACCGAACAAAAACATTCAAATTTCAAAAGGTAATATTGCTATCGAAAGAAGGCAAAGACTTCTCCATAATGAATATACTGAAAAGAAAATCCAAGATGGCCTTGACTTTGGCTGACTTTCACCTGTTTGACCCCCTAGAGATAACATATAACTTGAATTAACCCATTCAATTCTAGATGCTCAAGCAAAAAACCATGGTAGAGTTTGTTGAAAATGGTAACAGACTGACCTCCAGTCGCTTTCTTTGTCGATGTATTGTCTCCATCTTTTCTTGGGTCACAATTGTGGGCGCGGGAAAAAATTCTTAGTTATTGACAGGAAACCTTTGCTAATGACCCTTAAAATGTTGAATGGTTAAACTGGCACGAGGCAAAACTATATCTTTGAGAAGCTTGATTTTAAGTAGAAGTCATGGCTCTGTTTTAGTTCTGTTCATGCATCACCAACAAGTATTGTTTGTTTAGAATCATTTTGAATTGGTAAAGTATTAGGTTTGACCATCAAACTGAATGTCTAGTATAGATTGATAAAGTGCAGATCAAGAGTGCTAATATATGTTAAATTTTTACTAAAGTTAGATCTATGACTACCTGTATAGCATACTGATCGAACTTAAATATGTGGCAGGTTGCTGGATTGTCTTGTGATAATGCGTGTACAATTTGGAAAGGCTGGAGCTTCTGAAACCAGTTCTGTCTGTCTTCTGTTTCTTGTTCATGCTTTGTTTAACATTTGTACCTGGTCAGATACTTGGATCTGGATCCTAATTATGGGTTTTGAGGCTATTATTCGATAATAAAAACTAGATCATACTACCCCTCTTTGAATGTAATTCATGCAATCTCAGTTTGAAATGCGTCACATTTATTGTAATGATTATATGTACTTCTCACTGCATCATGCTGATATGGTTCTATTGGGATAATTTAAAGATTTATATTGGGATAATTTATATTGGGATTATCGATCGAAGGCATTTGAAATGCATTTGAACGAAGAGTTTGAACACATTTGTTCTTGCTGCATCAGAGAGAGACAGAGATGTAGAAGTGCATTCTGCCATTCCAATTAAATGAGGGAAACAGCAGGACTGGATGAGAGGAGGCATGTAACATGTTATGACTTGCACATAATAAAAGCACGAGATTAATAATGAATGTTAATATACTAACTCGTCTAGAATTGTGCATATAAGGATAGTAAATTAATGCATAAATCTACAGTTTCTTTTAAAATGGCTAAATGATGAATACAACCAATGAGTAAGATTCAAATGAGTTCATGATTTTTGAGTGAGACTAAGGGAACCAATAATATCATGCCACATGTATAAAGCAATTTGTTCCATACTATAAAACTCATTTACCCCAAACATCAATTATCTCACAAACGACAAATCGAAAAATCATGAAACTTGCACCATATTTTTCAGCGTTTTATCCTCTTCGATTTGCCGTCCATCAAGGCATACTTTCGATAAAAAATTTGTTTTGGTTTTTTGGTGGGTTTTATAAATTAGTAACACATGTGTTAGTGATTGATTGTACATTTTATTTACGGTCATGGTTAGGGTTTAGGGTTAGGATTTAGCTGGGTTCATGGTTTAGGGTTTAGATCTTATGTTTTGGTAGGGTTTAGGATTTATTAGGGTTTAGTATGATTTAGGGTTTAGAGTTTTATAAAGCGTTTAGGGTTTAGGGGTTAGGGTTTAGGGTTTAGGGTTTGGGTTTTGGGGTTTCGCCCCGAAACCCCAAAACCCAAACCCTAAACCCTAACCCCTATACCCCAAACCCTAAACGTAACACTCTAACACGTGTGTTAGTAACATATGAAACCCACCAAAAAAATGAAAAAAAAAATTCGTCGGAACTATGCCCTGAGGGACGGCAAATCGAAGAGGATAAAACGCTGAAAATTATGGTGCAAGTTTCATGATTTTTCGATTTGTCGTTTGTGAGATAATTGATGTTTGGGGTAAATGGGTTTTGTAGTATGAAACATTCTCTTTGTACATGTGGCATGATATCATTGGTTTCCTTAATCTCACACAAAATTTTAGTCTCATTTGAACCTCACCCTACAACCAATATCTAGATCCATACACTATTTATTATGCAACTTATTATGCAACTTGGTGCAATATTGTACAAAGCTACAATACATGTTTATGGTGTATGAATTAAAAAATTTGTTGTATTATATCAACACCCTTTAGAATTGTCGACAAGAAATCTTATAATAATAGGATATCGGAAGGGGGAAGATGATGACATATATATATATATAGGAATGAGATCCTGTGAAAATAAGGAGATAAAAAAACAGTGAAAACACATCTCCACCCTTCATCTAATCTAACTTATATATATATATAAAAGGGGTGGGGATAAAAAAAAACGGTGAAAACACTAGTTGATTCACAATTTTTTTAAGGTGTGAACTTTTTTATTTTCTAAAGTAAACCATAAAAAATTAAAGTTCAAACAAAAAAATATTTTTTGTGTGAATTTTTTTTTGTTTTTTGAAAAAATAAAATAAAGTCAAATCGGAAACCAAAAAATAATAAATAAGGTTCACAATTGAAAAACTTAAAAACTTTTGTGAACCCAAAACAAAAAAATAAGATTCACAATTGAAAAAATTAAAACTTGCTGTGAACCCCCAAAAAAATTAAGGTTCACGGTTGAAAAAAAAAAGTTCACAATTAAAAAAGTTAAAAACTTTCCTTGAACAAAAAAATTAAGTTTCACAATTGAAAAAGTAAAAACCTTTCTGTGAACTCAAAAAAATTTAAGGTTCACAGTTGAAAAAATAAAGGTTCACAATTGAAAAATTTTAAAACTTTCCGTGAACCAAAAAAAAATTAAGGTTCACAGTTGAAAAAAAAAAGTTAACAATTGAAAAAGTTAAAAACTTTCCGTGAACTCAAAAGAAATTAAGGTTCACAGTTGAAAAAGTTAACAACTTTTCGTGAACCCAAAAAAAATATAAGTTCACAATAAACAAAAACTTAAAAAAAAATTGTGAAAAAATTTACAAGAAAAAATATGTGAAAAAATAAAGTTCACAATTAAAAAGTTAAAAACTTTGTGTGAAGCCAAAAAAAATAAAGATTATGACGAAAATTTTATGTGAATAAAGAAAATACAAGGGTTCACAAAAAAAAAGTGAAGCAAAAAAAATGGAAGTTCACAACTTAAAAAATTTGTGAATCAAAAGGTGTTTTTACCAGGTTTTTTTTTATCTCCACCCCTTATATATATATATATATATATATATGTTAGATTACATGGAGGGTGAAGATGTGTTTTCACTGGGTTTTTTTATCTCATTGTTTTCACCAGAACTCATCCATATATATATATATATATATAGATTGGGTGGTGATTTGTATACCACCAAACATCAACCATACACAATCATATCCATCCGTCCCAATTTTATTGTCCCAGATAAAAAACACGCAGTTTAAGAAAAACATCACTATCTCACTTACTTTTTGGTAACAAGACAATTTTACCCTTTACTTTTTACCTACCTTTTTGTCTTACATATTTAAATTAGGGGCAAAAATGAACTTTATCTTATTATTCTTTTCTATTTATGAAAGTGGATAATTAAATTGGGACATCCCAAAAAGGAATAGTGGACAATAGATATGGGACGGAGGGAGTATATTTTAAAGTGTTGTACAATTGAATAATGCACAAAAGTAGTGTACAAATCACTACCTTTTTGGATTAGATTCAATTAATTATTAAGTTCAAGTTAAATTAGCTTAATAGCATTGATATCCTTTCATAATTTGCATATACACTTTTTATAAACGTCTCATTTAGATATATAATTCTTTTTATGATAAACATCAGACTCTAGCTTGATGAATAGCGCGAAAAACTTAGTCATGACAAGTGGTTCCACTTTAGGATCAAACCGGGTCATACCTGTTTTGTTCAAAAATTACACAAAGCAATTAAGTGATCAAATTTAGAAATGTGAGGTTGGGTGCTATAAATTACTTTCAAGATAATTACGCTTTTACACGATTATCTATATGAGTAAACGATGATTTTAAATAGAAAGTTATGTTTCGAATCCTTTGATCTGTGGATCCTTGTTGAAAATGTATTTAATGATGAAAACAAATGTTTGTAAATAGGATTATTCCAAAAGTTTAAGTAAAATGCAAAGTACTTCCAAGAAAATGCAAGTTATACAATCAACAGACTAGTAACATGCAAATTAAACGATGAAAATATAAAATGAATGCAATCGACATAAGGATATACGAGGAAAGCCCTTGATCAAGGTTGATCTCCGGCATAAAACCTCGGGAAGGATCAAATGATCCTTGCCTTTGTTAATCTTATTAAAATAAAAGTAATCGATTACAAACTAAGAGCACAAGGATGATCGACTATGTGTTTATCTAAGAAATTGATAAAGTGTTGATGAATGTGTTTGAGAGCAAATCGTAGCAGAGTATAAGTGCTTTCTCAGGTGTAAATAATGATAATTCGTCCTCCTAATCGATCATCCATGCCTCATTTAAATACTATAAGCGTATAACAATATTTCCGAGATTTCAGGGATCCTCCGATGAAGGGTGAAGACCACCAACGTCTCTCTTGACTTTATTTTACACGTGCAGTGGACTTCGTCTTCATAAAATCGTAACAAGACCTTGTCATATTATCCGGAGCATATCTCAGACGACGCGTTCTTCTCATGACCTGGTCAATACTCAAGTAAAACAAATATGTTAAACAGCACATGATCCTGAAGTAACACAAGTCCAGGATCCTGAGCTACGCATAATCCAGAATAAACTTAGGATCCTCACTTTAAGGATCTTCTTTATCCAGTATCCTGCATAATTATGTTAAATAAACATACTTTGAATAGGATCCTGCAAGACAAATAATAAGGATATTTTCAGGATCCTTAACTATGTCTGTGATCCTAAAGATAAACTTACAAACTGTTATTATCCTGAGATACGAATATAAAATGTAAATGCTTTCCATACCTGTGCGAAGACATTATGATGCTATTAAGGATCCTGCAGTATTAGTTAAAAATCTGCCCACAACAATTGCCCCCGAAGTTATAACGTTTTTCAGGATCCTTAAATGTTGTAACTTCTCAGGATAACTGCTTAAATCGTGTTAGGTAGTTACATCGATTAATGCGCCTGAATACTTATAGCGATTCTTACGCACGTCATATCCTATTCATCCTCTACTCCATCTTCTTCTCGACTCATTCTCAGGTATTGCTTCCTTCTCTTATTTGTTTTCTTCATTATTTAGCTATCCTTGCATCAAAAATGAACCCTGTAACTAGAAACGAGTCAGACCTTCCTGAATTTATTGATCAAAAAATGATTTCCGACCCCGTTCCTTCTTCATTATCCGATTCCGATATACAAAAACTCAAAAGTTCTTTTCCTGAAAACACCATTTTCCGAGCTTATGATCCTGATATCCATGCTGATCATCGATCAGACCGATGGATATGCTTTCCTGAATTTCCTTTTTCCCTAGGGCTTAAATACCCCTTTCCGGATGTTTTCATGGATTTTTTCAATATGACAGGGCTTTGTTACTCACAAACAATGCCCATGATTTGGCGTACACTTTTCGTTATCCAATCTGTCAATGACTCCCATCATACACATCTTGGAATTCCTGAAGTAGCCTAAACTTATCACCTTCGCTCCCATGGTTCCAATTATTTTCTCTTCAAAATCAAATCGAAGCGTAAGCATCTCGTTCTATGCGCTACTCAGAATGATCCCAAATGGAGGGAAAAAATTTTCTTCGTCAATCGAAAATCTCTCCCTGACGGAGAACTAATTCCAACTGCTTGGCTCACTAAGGGTAGGATAAGAACTATTGCATGAATGTGCCTTTATATGCCCCCATTTTTATGATTTTCCTTGTTTCTTTTGTAGCAATTTTTGAGAACTTAGCTCCCCCTCTTCCTCAATCTGAAGAATTGATAAGGAGTTTTCTGCAAATTCCTGAAAGTGACAGGACATTTTCATACCCCTCCTCACCGGAAATCATGAAGCCACAAAGAGCAACTCCAACTACACCAGGTAAATTTCACATACTAAAAAATTTCTTCCTAATTCCGTACTCTTAACATGATCGTATTCTTAAAACAGCATCCTTCTTTTCCTTGTCGGACATCGATGATGAAGATGTGCCGATCAAGGAGGAAAAATCAGTTGTTGAACCCAACAAAGCTAGAGTCCTTAATCTCCGTAACAGGTCAATTACCAAGAAGAGGAAAACCAACATTATTGAGGATCCTGATGAGCCCATGCTTGATTTTGACAAGGTATACATTGTCATCTTTGTTTAATCTTTCACCTAGATTTCACCCTTATGTATTCAATTGTATCTGTCTTTTTCAGGCTATGAATTGAAACAAGCTGCCAAATGTTATAAGGAGAAAGTGGAAATGGTTGAGAGCACAAAGAAGACAGCTACCATTGCTGCAGAATCTTTTACTCGGGAGATTGCTTATTTAAAGAGAGAAATCGAGGATCTCAAGGCTTATGTTGCTCAAAAAGATGCCGAAGCTCAGAAGAGAATTGAAGAAGAACGAGAGATTCTGGTCACTGGTATCAAGAAAGATGCAACTGCTGCAGTGCTCAAAGCCAGGATCCTTATGGTGAGTGAAGCAAGTGCTAAGGGTCTTGACACATCATTCTGGAATATCCAAGCCTGGCAAGATAAATTGGCGAAATTGAAGGGTGAAGACCCAGATGTTGGAACTTTCCTTGATGAAACCAGTGGCAAAAGAACCAAATCACTAGCCAAACAGACTCCTGATGCGTCAACACAGAAGGTCACAATTGATATCTAAGATACCGAGATGAACCATCCAGTACCAGCATCAGAAATTCCAGAGGATCCTACTGCAGTTGAAGATTCAACCCCGTGTAAGGAAGGCATATGACTAGCCAGAGCCCGGTTTTGCTTTTTATGTTTTTAGATTCCAAGGGTTGTGATTAACAAACAATTATTTAGGGTGAGGTTGGCCTGGCATGGTCAACCATGGTGGTGTAAAATGTGGTTTATGTCGGCCACAAGACAATTCATTTTCTGCACTTTTAAACTCTGATTCGGGATGAATAATCCTGAAATCTTTTGTTATGAATGATATTAGGATATTATCGATATCTTATGTCTTCAGGATACTAAGGAAATTCCCTTAGTATACATATACCCACTTGATAGTTGTTTAGAAACAGGATCCTAAGGAGATTCCCTCAGGATACATTCAGGATAATGAGAAGATTCTCTCAATATACATTCTGCAGTTATAGGTTTCAAGGATCCTTAAACGGATCTAAGATAATCTTGAGTTTAGGATCCTAAGATTTCAGGATCCTAAAATATTTTGTTGATAGTGATAAATCCCAATATATATTTCCTGTTAACATGAAAATGCCAACAATTCACAAAATGATTGTGAAAACAATTTCATTTAACTTCGAAAAATGTTTATGATTTTCAAAAATACATTTTATGATATTCAAGTTAAAATAATATTGATAATTTTGAAAATATTGGAGGTAACCAATGAAATTTTTTAATAATGTGAAAACATTATAATCTTTAGATAGTTTAAACAAACCATAAGAGTGACATGTAGATGTCAATTCATTGGGTAATGTGAAAACATTACAAACCGTTTGATTCTTGGGCTAAGCCATTTGAGACATGAAAATGTCTAACCAATCGGGTAATGTGAAAATGTCGCACCCCCAAAACACGTGGCAACGGAGGTTGAAGGTGTCACGGGGGCGCCGACCAAATCAAATATCACAACACAAAGATCAAAGCAAACGACCTCTATATGAGACGTTTGAAAATATTACATTACCATAATTCAAATGTTTACAAAATAAATCTGGAGTTCACATAAACCGTTTAGAGATTTCTAATACATTACTGAATCTACAAAATATAGCTACATGCAATCTAATCTCTTGTTGTTTGAAAACAATGCGACTCGAGCTAAGCTTTCCAAAAGCTTCCTACTGCGGCGGGTTACCTGAGAAATACATACTAAAAGGTCAACATAAAGTTGGTGAGTTCATAGGTTTGTTAAGTAATCAGTTGCTAAAATGATCCACAAGATTTCACAAGTTTTGCATCATTCGTCAATGATAAGTAAAAGTATCGTTAACCAACGACAAGTAAAAGTATTGCATACAACAATATAAGTATACCATTTGCATGAGTCTCATAGTCAATCTTAACGTTGTTTGCCTCCAGTAAGTGTACTAATCCAATACACTTCTAAATCACAAGTAATACTGCGCCCGTGGGTTGGCTAGCGCGACTAGCCCGGACGAGGTTTGTCAAACCCTGATAGATCTATCCAATAATACTCACACACAAATTTTAATGACTATGATGGGTAGAGGACTTTAGTGGATTATTCAGGTCTCATGTAATCCGTACAAAAAAAGTTGTTTCCAGTTTTTGTGATCATAAAGCAGTTTATAAAACAGTTGTATGTATTCTCACCCCAATGAAAAACAGTAAAAAGGGGCTATGAAACTCACCAGAGATAAGCAGGTAGCAAGCAATATCAAATATTAGCAAGTAGTGGGTGTTCTCATTCCTGTGTGCAACCTCCTAACGCCCTAAACGTATGAGGTTGTATAAGTAGTGTAACACCCCATCTATTACAACATTATTTAAATGTATTTTACATCGGAAGTGTAAGTCCAAACAAAACTTTAACAATTCAGTTATAGAATATTAAGAAATTAAACCATAATATTTCAAAAACTATAGTATATCGAAAATGGGTGTTATTTAATTCCAAATACAATTTGGTTTTATTCCAAATACCAATATCAGAGTAAGCTGTCTGGTCAAACTTTCCATCCCGAACAAGCTTCTTGCTAATCCCTTTATATCAAAACCATAACCTGCAAGAAGTGGGGTGGTGGGGTTAGCATAACGCTAAGTGAGTGAATACATAACCAACATCCCAACTTAGCATAACAACTTTGTTTACAATAATTAATCGTAAACAAAAACATCAAATAGATCGATGGTTCTTGGGGAAACCTTCAGCCAAGAATACCAACAGTACACATAATATCAATGAGATAACATCTCAATACACAACATATCAATGAGGATCGGTGGTTCTGGAGATATCATGATACCCGGGGATTCTCCCAGAACACTTATCGTCAATCTGTATGGCCAATACAGAATAGACCGATAGTTTGGTACTAATCTCATACGACCTAATTTCCTATTAACGATATGTACAAGGAAATTCCTGTCGTCTTACAATAGTAACCAAACCCAACCAACATGTTGACCTCAATATTGATGCCCGAAGGCCAAATATCAAGTGATCACGTATTCACATATTCAATCAAGTTAACATGTCAGACTAACCAGTCTATCAACAGTATTATTACTGTTGAGTCACTGATCGCTGAACTCAAGTGGTCACTGATCTCAAGGATTAAGGGGGAGATTATATAAGAGATTGTTGAAGTCATTGTTCGCTGATAAGTGAAGTCACTGATCATGCTATCTGTTCACAGTATCTGATCTTCTCAATAATGCTCCATGAAGAAAATGATTCAAGTCAAGCTCCTGTTGCTGAAGGTCTCTAAGTCGCTGATCACAATGTTAAACCAGTAGATGAAGATCTTATCAAGATAAAAGACTCAACTATGTGTGTCGCTGATACTCATCTATCAGCGAGAGTCTCCAAGTCTTCTTGAGTTCTCTCTTCTGCTGAATAAAAGAAGTCACTGAAGATTAGCTGTTCAAGTCATTCTTTAGAGCATGTTAGCTCGCATCGAGAATGAGGAGAATTGTTGTTTCCATCAGTGACTGCAGCATTAAATTCCGCATTAAATAAGAAGTTGACATTCGGCGTTATTACGGCGCAGCACGTGTTCCTCGAAACTTGAAAAGAGTAACGTGGAAGCATTTGATTGGTTTATGGTACAAGGTGATATTTCCCAAGACAGAATGTCATGCCATGATATATCACATCTCAACTACCTCTCCAATCAAGCAGCGACACGTGTCCTTCATATCCGGAAATTAAGGATTTCAGCATCTATAAATAGCGTAGTATGTTGTACTTCATTTGGTGTCGATTACTTGTATTGTCACTTGTTTGTCAGTGACTAGTTTATCTAAGATACAAGTAACACCAGCAAGTAAACGAGTAGCGTGTTTGTCCACTACTAGTTTACTTCAGCGAGTGAGCAAGTTAGCGTGTTTGTCCACTACTGCTCATCTCCTTTGTAATAGCTGTGTTGTTTGATTTGGATTAGCTTTGGCTAATCTATTCCGCAATCAACAAGAGATAAATTTTATCAATAAAAGAATTTATCTTTCAGCTAGAATTGCATCAGCAACTGAACTGCTTATCTTATATATATATTTGTGTTCATATTGTTGTTTCTTTAATACGATTAAAAACTTACTAAACAAGCTAACACATTATAACAGAAAAGTTTTTAATTGTATTCAACCCCCCCTTCTACAATTAACTCACTGTTAACGATTCACAATCACTAACATAATAGTGATTAGGGACTCACAATTGGTATCAGAGCAGAGTTGGTTTAAAATATAATTTAACCAGATCTGCAATGGAATCCGTTAAATACAGTTGTGTTGATTCTGAGTACCAGAAGGGAAATGGCTCCACTACAAAACCTCCAGCTTTTGACCCATCAAGAATTGAAACCTGGATGTCCAGGATGATGATGTTCTTAGACCTTGTTGATGATCGTCTTTGTTCTATAATAACTGACGGTCCTCACACCCCCACTGTCATTATTCCTGCTGTTGCAGCCACTGCAACCACTCCTGCATTACCAGAAATGGTTATGCCAAAAAGGGAGGAACAATGGACAGATGAGGACAGGCGCATGGTCAGGATGGATAAACAAGCTAAAATATACATAAGCATGTCACTTCCTGATGAAGTGTTTGAGTCCATTAGATTGTGCAGTACAGCGAAACACATGTGGGACACTCTGAGAAATATATATATTGGAACCCCCGACATTATTCGCTGTAGAGAAGTAAATCTGACTCGTCAGTATGAACTGTTTGCCATGGAACCCAATGAGTCACTGGCCTCCACCTACACTAGATATCAAGCTTTAATAAATAAAATGGAAAAGGCTAATATAGGAAAGGACCAAAGATTTGTTGTCGAAAAATTTCTAGAACTATTGCCTAGAAAATTTTGGGGAACAATTGCAACATGTACTCGACAACGTAATGATTATACTTCTCTCAATCTAACTCAAGTTTATGGTATATTGTTAAATTGGGAACAATCTGAGAAACAAGCTGATCAAAGTGAGCACATTCGTGCTGCACTAGGCAGTCAAAAGATTTCTAATGCCCGTGTAGCTGAGCTAGAAGAGATTGATCAAAAGCAGAAAGTTAAGATCACCAAGTTGAGTTCAAAGTCACTGATTGCAGATGAGGAAGGTTGTGCTGCTGACAGTCAGTCTGAAGTCAGCTATGAAGAAGGACTAGAGAAGCTGGAAAGAGATATGGCCATGATGGTTGCAAATTTCAGAAAGAACACAAGGTTCAACAAATTTGCTGGTGCACCATCAAGTGACATCCCAAAGTCAAAAGGCGACTGCTACAAATGTGGCAAACCTGGTCACTTTGCAGCTGACTGTAGATCCAAAGCTGTCAATCCTCTCCCTGAGCAAAGGCCCAGCTTCAGAAATGACAAGTACAACAAGTACAAGTCAAAGTACAAGAAGCTGAAAGCTCTGTCCAAAGCTGGCAAGAAGAAGGGAAAAGGGTTCGTTGCTGAAGAAGGATCCTTAAGCGACTCTGACTCAACCTCATCATCTGATGAAGAAGAAGCTATGATTTGTTTAGATCGGGATTACTGCTTGATGGCTGATGATGCTAACTTCCATGAAGACATCAAGGAAGTAGCTAAGAAATGTTCAGCATCCGGCTGGGATCCAGAGACTCTCTACAAGGTACATTGCTTTAAATCAGCTTCAGTGACTGAAAAGGAGAATATCTTTGAGACCTTGATAGTTGATTTATCAAATGCTCATGATATTCAGAAAAGGCAAGAATGCATGATCAATGACTTAACATCAAAACTTAAACTTCAAGAAGAAAATTTGTTGAAAATGAAAGACCTAAAACTTGAACTTGATGCACAAATACATGCAAATCAAATGTGCATTCAAGAGAAAGTAAATTTTGAAACCAAATTTTCTCAACTCAATGAAGTTATAAAGTCATGGTGCAAATCTGCATTAAACGTAAATCAGGGTGTCAATAATCAAATTCCAAAACAAGTGAAAGCTATTTTGGGAGGTGATTATGATACAACTACTTCTCTGGCTGATGCAACAAGCATTGATCAAATATTCAAGCCTGATCAACCCTTTTCAAACTTCGTTTTTGAGCCAATGTCAGTCTTCAGCGAGACTAAACCAAATCACTTTGTTAAAAGCTCGCTGGTCACTGACAATTGTGATATAGCTGCAAGTATTGATGAACTGAAAGACTTGAGCATAAATAAGTCAACAAGTAATCCAGTTTCCATCAGTTTTACTGCTATTAATCAAAAGTTATTCAACAACCTCACCTCTGACACCCCAGTGACTGATGAACTTGTCATCAGTGACTTGGAGTCAAAGAAACAAACTGAGATAGTAAGTCTGAACTCTTTTAAATCTCGATCAAATCAGCATACTGAGCAAAAGAAGTCTAAAGCCACAAATAAAAAATGCTATAAGTGTGGAAATAGACAACATGTGTCAACAGATTGTTCATCAGCACAAGCTTGTGTCCAACCAACCACCAGCAGTGAGTCAAATGTCTTGCTGGTCAGTGGAAGCCAAGTTCAAGGCTTGTCCACTATGAACCCATCTCAGGATGGGTTCATAAATTGAACTAACATTTTACTCCTGATGTAGGGCATTCTTAGAGAGACAATCTGGTATCTGGATAGTGGGTGTTCCAGACATATGACCGGATGTAAGTCCCTGCTCAGAGACTACCAGGATGAAAGAGGTCCTGATGTAGTTTTTGGTGATAACAACATTGGTAAGACCAGAGGGTATAGGGTCTTGACCAATGGAAAAGTCATGTTTAAAAGGGTGGCATATGTTGAAGGACTGAAGCATAATCTATTAAGCATCAGTCAGTTCTGCGATGCCAAAAATAAGGTGCTATTTGATCATGAAGCTGGAGTTGTTTACAACAAGAATGGAAGTGCTGTCCTGGGTGCTCAAAGGAAAGGAAATACATATGTAGTCAATATGGACTCAGCACAATCAGGAACATGCTTTTATTCTAGAACCGTTTCAGAAGAAAAATAGTTATGGCATAAGCGCCTTTCTCACCTGAACTTCAAGGCCATCAGCAAGCTCAGCAAGAATGACTTGGTAAATGGTCTTCCAAAGCTTACTTATGACAAAGACAAGCTTTGTTCAGCGTGTGAGAAGGGAAAGCATCACAGCTCTTCTTTCAAAAGCAAACAAACATCTTCAGTGACAGAATGTTTTCAACTGATGCATATGGATCTGTTTGGTCCAGTGAGTTCTCCCAGTCTTGGTGGTAAAAGGTATTGCTTGGTAATTATGGATGAATATTCCAGATATACTTGGGTATTCTTCCTCAAAGCCAAAAGTGATGCAACACAGGAAATCATATCCTTTATTAAAAAGATGGAAAACTTAAATGATTGTTCAGTTAAACATTTAAGAAGTGATAATGGCACTGAATTTAGAAATGTTGACCTTGAAAGTTTCTGTGATTCAAAAGGTATTTCTCAAAACTTCTCTGCACCAAGAACACCTCAACAAAATGGTGTTGCAGAGAGGAGAAATAGAACCTTGATTGAATCAGCAAGGTTAATGCTCATAGATGCTGGTCTTAAGACCCATTTCTGGGCTGAAGCAGTCAACACTGCCTGCTACACTCAGAATAGGTCTCTGATTGTCAAGAGACATGATAAGACAGCCTATGAGGTGTTAAGGGGGAGAAAACCTGACATAAGTTTTCTTCATGTTTTTGGCAGTACCTGCTATGTCTTAAACAAAAGAGATCACTTAGGAAAGTTTGATCCCAAAGCTGATGAAGGTATATTTGTTGGTTACTCAATCATTTCAAAAGCTTTTAGAGTTTATAATAAAAGAAGGGAATGTATTGAAGAATCAATGGATGTTACCTTTGATGAATCTTATGATGAATCACTCACTGATCCAAAAGACTATGAAAATCTTATTTTTAATACAATCAGTGATGACAAGCATGAGATTCATCCATCAGATTCTGAAAGGGAAGATGATGTCCCTGAAGGAACTTCTGGCTCTACTTTAGCTAAGAATGATTCAGGAACTTCATCTTTACCTATTGATATCCCATCATCATCATCTCATCATCTGCATCAAAATAATAACACTCACTGTCCAAATCAAAGCTTAAACACTAATCATGCTTCTAATGCTGATGTGTCTGGTGGATCATCTTTGGATAACCAAGTCACTGCTGAACCTCAGCGAGTGACTAAATGGACTAGACATATTGATAATCAATTGATTATTGGTGATCCAGAATTCAAGGTCCAGACCAGATCAGCATCTGCTAACTTTTGTTTGTTTGTAAGCTTTGTGTCACTGATTGAGCCCAAGAAAATTGATGAGGCACTCACTGATCATCACTGGATAGCTGCCATGCAAGATGAGCTATCTCAGTTTGAAAGGAATAAAGTGTGGAAGTTAGTACCTCAAGTAGCTGGGAAATCTGTGATTGGAACAAGATGGGTGTTCAGGAACAAGATGGATGCTGATGGTGTTGTAATAAGGAATAAGGCTAGACTGGTTGCACAAGGTTACTGTCAGCAAGAAGGAATTGATTACGATGAAACCTTTGCACCAGTTGCTAGGCTTGAAGCAATCAGGTTGTTCTTAGCATATGCAGCTCACAAGAAGTTCAAGGTATATCAAATGGATGTGAAAAGTGCCTTCTTGAATGGAAAGCTGCAGGAAGAAGTGTATGTAAAGCAACCACCTGGATTCACTGATCCCAAGCATCCAGGTTATGTCTATAAGCTGGAAAAAGCTTTATATGGACTAAAACAAGCTCCTAGAGCTTGGTATGACACTCTCTCCACCTTCTTAACTAACTGTGGGTATGTCAGAGGTAAAATTGACAGCACACTCTTTATTAAAAAGGATAAGAGAGATGTTATATTGGTCCAAATTTATGTTGATGATATTATTTTTGGGTCTACTAACAATGACTTGTGCAAGGAATTCAGTGACCTCATGACTAAAAGTTATGAAATGAGCATGATGGGTGAACTAACATTTTTCCTTGGTCTGCAAATAAAGCAAACCAAGACTGGTATTTTTATAAATCAAGGAAAATATGTTAAAGATTTATTAAAGAAATTTGAATTCACCAACTGCTCATCCCTTGCTACACCAATGTCATCTGCAGTAAAATTACATGCTGATCTTGATGGTAAATCTGTAAACATCACTGCTTACAGAGGAATGATCGGGTCATTGCTGTATTTAACTGCTAGTAGACCAGACATTATGTTTGCTACTTGTCTATGTGCTAGATATCAAGCTGATCCAAAGGAATCCCATTTGCTCACTGTCAAAAGAATATTCAGATATCTGAAGGGTACACCAAATCTTGGTCTCTGGTACCCATCTGGTTCAGATTTCTCACTGAAGGGATATTCAGATTCTGATCATGCTGGATGCAAAATGGACAGAAAGAGTACCTCTGGTAGCTTTCAGTTTCTTGGAGAAAAGCTTGTGAGCTGGTCAAGCAGGAAACAAAATTCTGTCTCAACTTCTACTGCTGAGGCTGAATATGTCACTGCTGGAGCTTGCACTGCTCAAATTCTGTGGATGAGAAATCAGCTCGCTGACTATGGCTTTGACTTTGGCAATGTTCCAATTTGACAGTCAAAGTGCTATTGCCATAGCAAATAATCCTGTGATGCACTCAAGGACAAAGCATATTGATGTCAGATATCACTTCATCAGGGACCACGTCATGAAAGGTGAAATTGAATTGCATTTCATTCCAACTGACTACCAACTCGCTGACATATTTACAAAACCTTTAGATGAGAAAAGATTCACCTTTCTCATCAGCGAGTTGGGAATGTTGAACTTAAATGATTAAAACCTGATTGTTTAATAAAAGGTAATTACAGAATATATGGTTTATAATTTTAACTTGCTGACCTATTATTCTCACTGATGTAATCAACAAGAACAATAAGTTAGCATAGTTATGATCAATAAATTATATACTTTGTAACTGTACATGAAAAATCTCTATATCACATAAATAAAATATATCTTATGCTTCACAAACTTGACTAGCTGATTAGATTAGTATTCTAAGTTGTAATCTGATCAGCGACATCAAATATGAAACATAATATTTATTTTATTTTAAGATATAACTTATTTTCATCTCGCTGAGACATAATGTATCAGCGAAAGTTTGTTATTATTTAATATAGCATTTATTTTGACATATATTCCTTACAATTAATACATTTTGTATTTAATTTTTAACGATTTATATTCTTAATAAATGCCTTATTAAAATATCTCATGGGAACTCGAAAAGGTACACTTTTTCTGACACCTCGTATACCTTTCCGGCGCACCACTCCCATCACCATTTAATGTTACCACTCTTCACCATCATCACCCTACTCCCCTACCACCAACCACATTTTTTTTACTTTTTGACCACGTACATACTCATTTTGACCACACATTTTTTCATCAGTAACCGTATATAAGCAGCGAAACCCTTACCTTTTCATTCTTTACGCTTTCTAATTTTTCAAACTTCATTTTCTCTGCAAATATCTCACTTTTTAAATCTTCTACTTTCTTTTCTTAAAAATGGCAAGAACAAAATTTTTCAACAACGCTTACACACCGACCCCAGAGATTAAAGCTCTTCGAGCCTCTGCGGTCAGTGAGACGCTTGTTATTACAGTTCCCAAATCTAACTATTTGGGAAATGTAACTTGCCCTAAACCTGAGTATGCGGAGGTGATAAATTTTCTTAAAAATCACTTTATCCTCCCTTCTCTTACCTTGTCTCCTGGGGATATGAACCCAGAGTGGCTCAGTGAGTTCTGGTATACCTGCACTCACTCTGTCGTCTCTGGTGTTTCCCAACTCCAGGGTTTTATAGACAATGGTACCCAAACCATCACCATAACTGCCAACACCATCCGCTCCATTTTACAACTTCCGACCTATGAGTCGTACGAGTCACTGCCAGAGAGCGACGTAGCCAAACAAGGCCTCGTCGATCTTACTGAGATTGAGTGTAAATACTCAGTCGATGGCAGTGGCAACCGTAAGTACTCTACGGTCCACAAAACAAAAATATATGGTGTTTGGAATGCCATTTTCACTAACTTTATCCAATCTTTGGGTACAAAATCAGGGAGCTATGATCAATTCAGCTCCCTGGAGGCCCAGATCAGTTGGTTACTGGTCAACTCTCTATGAGTTGACTATGCAAGTGTGATCTTTAACGAACTGATCACCAAAGTCGCTGAGCCTGCCAGGGCCAAATATGTACCCTACCCTAGGTTACTCTCACTGATCTTCAGGGATCAGTTTGCTGCCTATGATAGGGTATCTTTTCAAGGTTTTGAGCCGACCCTGGTAGGATCTCAAATTTTTGCTAAACCAGCGACTGCGGTGTTACCTGCTTTCATGAAACACCCGGGGATCCTTGCACCCCAGCCTGTAACTTCTGTACAAATGTCAGTTGCTGCCCCCCCATCGACCACGTCACTGACCACACCCCAGTGACTACTGTTGGTCAACCACTAGTCAAGAAACCACCCACTGCTCCCAAGAAAAAATCCAAATTAGGGTCCCTGACATTAAAGGATCAGGAACATAGCAAAAAGAAGACATCTACGGATGCCAGTGGTGAATCAGTGACTGTACGTTCAGTTGCTAAGGGCACCACTGCTAAACCCTCAACCTTACCTGCTTCACTGGACTCCCGAAAGTCCAGTGACTCTAAAAAGGGACAACTACAGATAGCTGCAGTGGATCAAACCACTGTCAGCAGTGATTCGGGTGCACCCCACACCCTCAGATTGAGTCAACCCAGCCACTTGTCATCCTCACAAAAGGGTGACATTTCATTCAAAGGGCTAGTGACATCAGTGGGTGATAACACACTCATAGTTGATGTCACACCACTGGCTACAGACCCGGGCCATCTCTCATCTATCACTGCACCGACTGTCAATGTCTCACCACTGACCCATGGTGAGATACAGGTCGCTACCTCTATTTCCAATGAACCACCAGCTAAATCACAAGCTGATGATGAGGAAATCATGCCCATGGACACCTCAGAGGACACCCAACCCATTCCTCCACCCACATCCAACTCTCCTATCAGAGAGCTTACCCCCACCTCTTTCTCCAGTGACAACATCCAAGTTGCTGCTGATCAGACCACACCCCCTGATCATGTAGCCCAATCTACACCAACCCCCATTATTGTTACCCAAACTACTCCCACAAACACCTCCACTCACTCTACATCAGATCAGCTACTGATGGAGTACATTGCCCAATCCCAAATCCAAATTAAGATGCTCACTGAAGACCGTGATGCACATATTGGCAATGTCTCTGTCCTCCAGAAAGCTGTTACTGCTCTCACTGATGTATACAACTCCATTGAACCATGGAGCACATCTGTTAGTGAGAGAGTACAAACAGTAGCTGATGCTAGTGCTGCAATAAACCATGCAGTCACTGAGCTAGCCTCTACCTCCACCACCAACTTTACCACTCATGCCACTGCCATTGCCCAGCTCACCACTAACCAAAATGACTTAGCCATTTCTGTATCCAACTACCTGTATAACACTGACAAAGTTATTAAGGTACTTCCACAGGTTGTCTCACAGCTTACAAAGAAAAGAGCTGAGGTCGCTGCCCTGCGAGAGGAAAATGCTGCTTTCACTGATCAGATACTTAGGGCAGTTGATCAGTTTGAGCTAACCAGTCAGGGGGAGAGTGATGAAGAGGACTTTGTCTCTGATCCTGAGATGCCCCGAAAGATGACTGATTTGCTATCAAACAAAGCTCACAAGGACATTGTGCTCAACACTTATGCACTTCGTCTGATCGCTGAGCAACCGGAATTGGAAGCCCTTGCAGTTGCTGAACTGTATTGGGTAGATATGGAGATAGCCACTGATGTGGTGGATATAGCTGAGAGCTTTCCTGAGTTCAGTGCTGAAGAGCTCAGGAACTACAATGGGCTGGTGCAGCAATGGGCAGTGGATGAAGCTGCTAGGTTAGAGGGTACCTCAGTGAGCTATGAATTGGCTCACTGGGAATGGATGAATAGGGAGGTGGTAGATGATGTATCTGATGATGAGGAAGATGATACCATCATGCATGATGCTGATGATAATGATGATGACAACAATGATGATGGCCAGGGAGGTGGTCATGGAAATGGTCAGGGTTCAGAAGATGAAAATGATGTAAATATGGAGGATCAGCAACCCATATCACCTGTCATAAAGAGAAAAAGGACCAGTGACACCTCTCCTGCATCTACTCCTCCATCAAAGAAACAATAGGTCAGTGACCCTCAATCACATATTGTCATATCTGAGGTAGCTGTACCTTCATCTCCACCAGCAACCCAAAACCTACCCTCACCCACAGCAACTACAACTACAACAACCCAAACAACCCAAATAACCACACCTACCCCAGCAACAATAATACCAATCTCCACAGCAACTCCCTCCAACACTACTGTTGGTACATCTAAATGTGTCTGTCAGTTGGTCTCAGTCTGTAATTGTGTCGATATTGTAATTACATATTAAAACAGTTTTAGATTTAGATTAATTACAATTTTCTGTAATCTTGCGACACAAGCATTGTGTCGCAGTGTCTGTATATGCGACACAAGGATTGTGTCGCAGAGTCAATGTATGCGACACAATAATTGTGTCGCAGTGACAATCTATGCGACACAAGGATTGTGTCGCATGAAGTTTGGATCAGACTATAAATAGAGCTTATTAGCTTCTGTTTTAGTCACCAACAAACACTCACACACAACACTACGAAACTCTCTGTAGAAAACTCATAAATTGTGTTGCTTAGATCCTTGTGTGTCTAGTTAAAGTGTATGTAACCTCACTTGTTGATTGTTTATATAAATTTACACTTTGTGTTTTGGTCATTTACTTGTTAAATATCTAGCATAACTTGTGTGTTTAATTCCGCATCTACATACAAGTTTTAGGCTTCTCGATTTGGTCCGTGTACGGAACCTACAATTGGTATCAGAGCCACATACTCTTGAGTTGTGGTTTCGAGTTAGCTTTTGCTAGATTTTGGTCTAAAAAAAAAAAATCATTATTTTCATATTTTGTGTTCTTAAGTGTTCTTGGTTTAAAAGGTTGTTTTTAGCCATATTTTGGTCTCTAATCTTCAAAGACTTGTGTTTGTCTTGAAAGTTGAAATTGTTTTGTGATTAAAATATGGATTTGTGTTAGAAAGGTGAAATACTTTAAGGGTTAAAATATTGTTTTTGGTCTGCTAGAAAGTGTGGGGGTTAGAAGTCAAAGTTGGTTTTTGAAAGTTGAAATTTTGGTGGGCTCTAGGCTGTCTGCATGTGTGTTTTTGCGACATAATTTTGTGTCGTATCCACTGTTCATGCGACACAATTATACGACATTAATTTGTCTGCGACATATTGTGCGACATAAGCCTACGACATAATCTCTTTTGACCTTGACTGGTCTACGACACAAGTTGCGACATAACTTACGACATTACGGTTGTGTCGCATTTTTGTCTTCTGTCGGATTAAGTTCTGCGACACAACGTTTGTGTCGTATTGATCCTTTGCGACACAACCACTGTGTCGCATTTTTCCTGACTTAGACAAAAATTCAGCTTGTTTGTTGGTTACCTACTAACTTTTCTTGCAGATTTTCAACATGTCTCTTCAAAGCGTTGATGCAGTTTTTCAACATAATGCTACGATCGGTAGTGCAAATAAACCTCCTTATTTTGCACCAGGAATGAAATATCGAGCTTGGAAACAACGTTTTATATCTTTTGTCTTATTCACTGATCCTGTCATGGAATTGGCTCTTCTTGAAAGATATGTTGCACCTGTTGCTCTGGGAGAACACATGGGAGTTCCTCCACCCAAACCCATTCGTTCATACACTCCCGAAGAACGAAAAGCATGGGAAATTGAACGCAAGACTCATTCTGCTATTACTATGTCACTCCCAACTGACGTTCTGGATATGTTTCCACAAACAATCGCTTATGATCTTTGGATTGCAATTGAGAAGAGATTTAGTGGCAATTCAGAGTTCATTGAGAGCAAACTGGAATTAGTCAAAACTCAGTTTGATTATTTCTATATCCAGAAGAATGAGACGGTCAGAGACATGCTTTGTAGATTTACACGTACTGTAAACGAACTACAAGCTGGAGGATATAATCTAAAAAATTCTGAGATTAATAAAAAGGCTTTAGCTGCTCTTCCTCCAAGTTGGGAAACGCGAGTTCTGCTGTTGGAAAATGATCCTAAGACAATGCAATTGTCTTTGGATGATCTTGTTGGTAAGCTTGAAGCTGGTGCTTTGGATATTCAAAAGAAGGAAACAAGATCTACTGCTCGTACATCAGAATCAAGTAATAGTGGAATTGCTTTCATCTCATCTGAGGCTAATTCTCAGAGATCTTCTTCTTACAGTAATCCTGGTGTAGGAACTTTTTCAGCCCTCCCCACTTATACTGCTTCTTCAAGTAAACCTTGTTCATCATCGTATGTTCCTTCTTCAGCTGCAACAGATGAACATGCTGCAATGTTCACTGCTTTTCTGTCATCTTATGAAGACTTTCTCTCTAAGAGAGTAAGTACCTTAGAACTGACTGATGAAGATTTCAATCAGGTCGATCCAGATGAGTTAGAAAGAATAGACATTAGATGGAATATGGCTATGCTTACTCGCAGAGCCAAGAACTATCTAAGAAGAACTGGAAAGAGATCTCTTGAAGATGCTGCTGACCGAACATCTATGGGATTCGACAAAAGCAAAGTCAAGTGCTATAAGTGTCAGAATCTTGGACACTTTGCCCGAGAATGTGAGAAAGGTCGACAGCCTGCCACTGGTTTCACAAAGCCATCTGTTGCTCCAAAACAGATTGAGAATACTACTACTAAGGCTGCATTATTGATTGAAGATGGTGATGCTTATGATTTCTCTGCTCATGAGGCTCAAGAGCAATGCTTCATGGCCATCAACAATGAGGTACAATTTGCATCATTTTCTTGTGATTCTTGTATTAGTTTAACTGGTAAAGTAAATGGGCTTATGGAACACAATAACAACTTGAAGTCTGATATCTTGAACTTGATGGAGGCAAACAAAGTTTTGAAAAATAATGAGAAACATTTTGAAAGTAACATTAATCTATTTATAGAAGATAAAAAAGAGTTAAAAGCTCTTATTTTCAGTAATCAAGATGAAATCGATAGTTACTTAAAAACGATTGCTCATATAAAAAGGGAATTGGCTGCCTCCCAAGCCGAAGTTGTTGATTACAAACGAAAACTCAAGAATATCAACACTTCATCCATGGTCTTTACTGAGATTCTGCAGACGGGTAGGTCTAACGCTAAAGATAAGTCTGGTTTAGGTTATCATAATCAACCGCCTCCATCTTTAGATATAAATTTATGTAGACCGTCTAAGGATGAAATTAAAGATTTTGTGCCTACTACTTTAGTAGATACAAAGCCTGTTGAACTGCCAGTTAATGAACTTGTTGTTAAGCAAGTAGAGATGCCTGTAGTTGAATCTGTTTGTTTGCCTGCTGTTAAGCTGCCTGAATTTTATCAAGCTGACATAGAGGTCAGACATGATAGAAAGAAAACTAAAATAATCAAGGCTAAACCGGTGAAGCCTTTTGAGCCTGTTAAGTTTGCATCCTCAGGAACTGTCAAGTTCAACCTCTTTGGTAGTTTTCAGCCTGCTCCCTTACAAACTATTGAAGAAGAGGTTGAGATTGAGGATATTCCTTGTAAGTGTGTGTCTCAATGTGAAAAGAAAAATATTAAGCCCGAACATCACTCTATTAATTCTGGGTTAACTGATGAAAGTTTTCAAAGAAATGCTAAGACTCAGGCTGAACTTAAAGGAAAAGGTTTAAAGAATACTAATGACAAATCAATCAAGAATTCTGTTAAATCTTCTGTTTCACATTCTGAGACATCCACTTTCACATGCTCACATAAGTTGTCTATCTCACCTCAATTTCTAGACTGTAACGACCAAACCTTTAGGGAAAGACGATCATGTTTCTACTGCAAGAAACAGGGTCACCTGATTAATCAATGCCCATTGCTTTTAAGAAAGAAGTTTGCAAAAGGTGTTCCCAAAATGTCTACTTATAGAAATTCAACTGTTAAATCATTTTCAAAGAAGAGTTCACATGCTCAAACTTCTATCCCGAAAGTCAATGCCGCTAGGCTCAGTAAACCACTGGTCAAACAGCCTAACATTGTTAACAAGCAACCCAATATTGTTCCTGTAAAAGTTTGGAGACCTAAAGAGTCACCAAATGTCTCATCATTAAGTAATACTGCATCAGAAAATGCATCTGATCTCTTGAAAAATAAAGTTTTAGCTGATGTAGTTATTATTGATGAGGTCTCTGGAGTACCCAAGTCTGTAAAGGCCTGGGTCTCCATTTCTATCTAACCTGTTCCCTATGTTGTGCTGTAGCAGTCAGGTCATGTACAAAGCAGCAAATGGTACGTGGATAGTGGCTGCTCACGGCACATGACTGGTGACATGTCTCTTCTGTCAAATGTTAAACCATATCGAGGAGGACATGTTGCTTTTGCGGGAGATACAGGTGGTAACATAACTGGTCAGGGTACTCTTTCTAACGGGCAAGTGACTTTTGATAAAGTGAATTATGTCGAGGAACTGCAACACAATTTGATCAGTGTTTCTCAAGTCTGCGACAAGAAGTTCACTACCGCATTTACTGACGTTGAATGCTTAATTTTGAAGCCGGCATTTATCATTCCCGAGGAATGGGTGTTGCTGAGAGCACCCCGTGTACGTAACTCGTACATTTTGGATATGCATACTGTGGTTACCAAGGAGCATACGTGTTTGCTATCAAAAGCATCTTCTAAAGATTCACTGCTTTGGCACAGACGAATGGGACATATTCATTTTCGGAGAATGAATTATCTTATTAATAATGATCTTGTGTTAGGTGTGCCTAAAAAGTCATTTGTAATAGATGATGAATGCATTTCCTGTCTCAAAGGGAAAAAACACAAGAAGTTCCATAAGTCTAAGCAGGTGAATTCTATTGAATCTCCATTGGAGTTGCTTCACATGGATTTGTTCGGTCCTGTGAATAAGAAAAGTATTGGAGGAAAATCGTATTGTCTAGTTGTTACTGATGATTACTCAAGATTTTCTTGGGTATATTTCTTAGTGGGAAAGGATGAAACGCCTGATACTTTAACCTACTTGTTCGACAGACTTGAAAATCTGTGTAATCGGAAAATCAAGAAACTTCGCAGCGATAATGGAACAGAATTCAAGAACAGAACGTTGGAAATGTATTGTCTTCGAAAGGGAATCTTTCATCAGTTCAGCGCTGCTCGTACTCCTCAGCAAAATGGAGTAGCCGAAAGGAAGAATAGGACAATCATTGAGACAGCAAGAACCATGTTGTCTGACGCGCATCTGCCTACTACATTTTGGGCTGAAGCTGTTAACACTGCCTGCTATGTGTTAAATCGGGTCTCCATGGTTAAAAAGCGAAACAAAACATGTTATGAATTGCTGAATAATCGCAAGCCAAACTTGAAGTTTCTTGAACCTTTTGGGTGTCCTTGCACGATCTTAATTACCAAGGACTCTGTTGGGAAATTTGATGAAAAAGCGATCGATGGTCTATTTTTGGGATATTCTGTGAACTCGCCAAATAAAAGAGTTTTCAACAAGTCTACTGGGAGAATAGAGGAACACTTTGAATTAAGGTTCATGAAGTATACTGATTCTCCAAAGGGCAAGGGACCGGAATCCTTGTTTGAGTATGACAAATTGGTAGATTCTTTTAATCTTCCCAAATTTAGTGAAGAAGATCAGGTGGTATCTCTACTTCATGGTTTAGATCTTTCTTCTGAAATTTCTACTTCAACCTCTAGAGCTGTACCACCTGAGAATATTGTCAATGATGATATTCCCTCCGACGCTGACCAGATGGCTACTGAATCCAACCCTCTAACTGAAACTGATATCATCTTACCAGTTGAACATGAAAGTTGTGACACTGATAACTCAGTTGCTATTGAACATTCAGAAGCCGCTCCTTCTAATCTGGATTCGATCATTGTGCCTGATCCGATTCCTCAGCTTCGAATTCATTCTTCCCACCCCACTGATAACATCATTGGTGAACTTCAACAAGGCGTTTTAACTAGAGGTCAAGTAGCTGCTAATGAATCTCGTGAAGAATCTTCAACTGCCTCTTTTGCCTGTATTGAAGAAGAAATAGAAGAATGTTTCTTATCCCAGCTTGAACCGAAGAAAATCACTGAAGCTTTGAAAGACCCGTACTGGGTTGAGGCTATGCAAGAAGAGTTAAATCAGTTCAAAAAGCTTGGTGTTTGGGATTTGGTTCCTTTACCCAAAGATGTTGATCCAATAGGTACTCGTTGGGTATATCGCGTGAAGAAGGATGACCGAGGTGTAGTTATTCGGAATAAGGCTCGGTTAGTTGTTCAAGGTTTCACTCAAATTGAGGGTTTGGACTACAATGATGTGTTTGCTCCAGTTGCTCGATTGGAATCCATTCGCATCTTTCTGGCTTATGCGACATTTAAAGGTTTTCGGGTCTATCAACTCGATGTCAAGAGCGCATTTCTATATGGAGAGGTTCTGAAGGATGTGTATGTCAAGCAACCTCCTGGTTTTGAAGATCCAAATCATCCTGATTATGTTTGCAAGTTAGGCAAAGCTTTATATGGTCTTCATCAAGCTCCTAGAGCTTGGTACGCGAGGTTGGCAAATCATCTCACGAAAAATGGCTTTTCACGAGGCCAAATTGATAGTACTCTCTTCATCAAACGGGTTGGAAAAGATTTGTTACTTGTGCAGGTTGAACAGTCTGATAAAGGTCTCTACATTCATCAGTCCAAATATGTCAATGACATGTTGACTCGGTATGAGCTCCATGACTGTAAACCATATGGTACTCCTATTGAAACCGATCACAAGCTCGGGCCAGCTGAACACGAAGAAGACTGCAAGGAGCGAGATTATCGGTCTATGATAGGATCGATGATGTATCTTACTGCATCCAGACCAGATATTGTGTTTGCTGTGTCTATCTGTTCCAGGTATCAAGCAAAGCCCAAGGTTTCTCACATGAAGGCGGTGAAGCGAATTTTTGGTTACCTCAAATATAGACCATCACTTGGTCTATGGTACTCAAATGAAAAAGTTTTCTCTCTCACTGCCTATTCTGATTCTGATTATGGCGGCTGCAATTCGGATAAAAAGTCAACTACAGGAGGGTGCCAATATCTCGGTTCTCGATTGGTATCTTGGCAGTGTAAAAAGCAAACCACAGTCTCCACCTCAACAGCGGAAGCTGAATACATTGCTGCTGCAAGCTGTTGTTCCCAAATTCTGTGGATTCAACATCAATTGCGTGATTATGGGTTACTTCTTACCTTGACTCCTGTTCATATTGATAATACTGCCGCTATATCTATTATTCGCAATCCCGTTCAACACTCTAAGACCAAACATATAGAGATTAGGTTTCACTTCATACGAGATTGCTATGAGAAACACTTAATTGACCTCATTCATGTAGATACCCTTATGCAAAAGGCCGACTTATTCACAAAAGCATTTTCGCGTGCTCGTTTCGACGAACTTGTAGATATGATAGGGATGATTTCTCTTGATCTCAAGAAATGATTTGTGACTTGATTTTTGTACAGTTTATTTGCTTTCTGTTAAAAAAAAAAGAAAGAAAAAAAAAAAAAGAAAACGCAATCGCCACTCTTTATACTCTTTAGTATATAAGAAATGCAATGATTGCTATATTTTTAAAATAGACGTTGAAGTTGTGTCTGTAAACAGCTTGGGATATGATAGTACATCGGGTAACTTGCATTGAGTGGAATTTTAAGATTTATCTTGGATGTGTCAGTAGATTTATCTGACGTGCTGAAAACAGTTTCTATAAACGTTGTCTTCATCATACGATATATTAGTAGGCTTGTTATACTACACTTCTTGAAACTGCTTAAGAAGCTTAACAATTAAATGTCTATTTCAAATGGTACAACATCATTAGATGTATGACAAGTGTCTTAATTTCTTACTTATACTAGACATGTGTTCGTTGAAAGAAGTTTATTTGATATCATTTGGGGGTATATATTGACAGTCTCCTCTGTTATACGTAAGTATAGACCTGGTTTCCGTTTATATATACTTAAAATTAAGCAAATACAAGTCAAAGTACTTGCAAAGTCTTTAAAATTGAGATACCTTACAAGGTCGCCAAAATGGTTTGACCAAGTCTGGTTTTGCTTAAACCTGAATCAAGCTATGTCGCTCTGTTGTACGCAAGTACAGACCTGTCACCGCTGACTTGATTCTTAAATTTGATATTCTAATATTCTCTCTATAAAATGGAAACATGGTCTATGTCTTAAGTTAAGATGTATATCTATGGTGGTGACCACAGAGAAATATGCATGCGAATAATAAAAATTAGTTCCTAGATGTGCGTATAACACGTTTAAAGTGGACAAATATACTAATAATCGTCTTGAAATAATTTTTATAAAAACTGTTTCTAACATGACACGTAAATTTAAAGAGGACAAATATACTGATGATCGAAATAACACTTACTGTTCCTAATTATTGTATGTTATGTCGATATGATCCCTAACCAGAATAATCACAACTCCGTCACCAAAAATATTATGCTTTTAGATGTCTTTGTTATATTTTTTTTATCTTTGTATTTAATTTTACTTTATCTTTATTTTTAAGTCACAAATCGTCTTCTTTGCGAAAATTCTTTAATCCAAATCAAAATCGGGGTTCGATTTCACATTCTTTTTGTCCTCCAAAATTCTGTTTTGTGTTCCGTGCGACACAAGCATTGTGTCGTATTTACTTTATACGACACAAGAATTATGTCGTACATGGTGTCGTATTTCCTTTATACGACACAACCGTTGTGTCGTATATTGTGTCGTATGCATTTCGGGTTAATTATTCAAACCTTGCGACATAACCATTTACGTTTTCATATACTTTCACGACACAACATATACGACACAAAGGCGATTCTGCGACACAAAAGCGATCTTGCGACACAGTCGTGTTTTTGTTCGGATTCGTTGGTTCGACGTATTTTCACCTCGATTCTTTGCTCGATTCTTGCTCCTCATCCTTTCGTGCACCTCTCGGTATAATTATTTCACAATTCCATTGCTTATTTACCCGTACCATAGTTTGTATATTTTTAAACTTTTAGGGTTACGGTTTTTTCTTAAATTATTTAGGGTTTAGGGGTTTCTAGGGTTAGAAACCTTGATATTATTGATCCCCTACTGTTTGCGAACCCTAGGGTATGGTTAGATTTCGAAAACCCCAAAATTTTTCTCAAAATTAAATCTGGGTTGGTTTGGTGTTCATCAATGCGACATAACATACGACATAGTCGTTGTGTCGCATAGATTCGTTAGTTTTATGTCGTATTGATCTTAACTGCTTATGTCGTATTTTCTACGACATAACATACGACACAAGCCTTATGTCGTACCTTATGTCGTATCCGAGATTAATTTCTCAATAAATGCTAAATGCAAGGGAAATGCTGTCCGCGTGACACGTGTCATGCGACACAAGCCTTGTGTCGTAGTATATCTCTGCGACACAATTATTGTGTCGTATCTCTCCTGTGCGACACAACTGCTGTGTCGCAGAACATTTGTAAAATAAAATGCGATTATTTTTGTGTACTAACGCTAACGCAGCTCGAGTTTTTGTTGTATTACTGTTATTTTTTTCAGATATGGCTGATCAACAACCTGCACAAGCTGCCCCACTTCCTGAAATTGATGTGACGAAATATTTTTGGGAACCACGTCACAATATTGTGGCTTTCATGAACACTGCTGTTGAGACGTCGCGTCCATATCGACCCATGATCTCTTTTCTACGACGGTCTCGAATCTATAAAGCCATTACTGCTGATACACGGATTTTGCGGGACCACGTTACTGAGTTTTGGGATAATGCTGTGGTCAACAAAGAGAAACAGGATACTCGTATTATCTCTAGGGTTCGAGGTCAAGAGGTCATCTTTACTGAGCAGCTGATTCGGGATTTCTTTGAGTTTGGGGACAACCCAGATATGCTCGTTCAGTTTAATGCTGCTGCTATTGCTCAGGGAATGCAATCGATCGGTTATCAGGATATTCCCGTTGACCAGTACAAGAAGACCTATATGACCAAGGTTTGGCGATATCTGGCTCACATTGTGATTGTCTGTCTATCCAGCCGCAGGGCAGGCCTCTAGGGAATGAGTTACGCGACTGTATCAGCTTTTCTTGCATTAATCTACAACAAGCCCTTCAACTTCTCTGGTTATATCTTCAGGGGCTTTGTCAACAACGCACTGGATACCCGTGACAAGTGGGCTTTATATCCTCGATTCACTCAGCTACTGCTGAATCATCTTCTTCCAGGTCTTCCGGTGAATGCTTTCCACACTTTCAAGCAGATGCCGATGAATACCCGGATTTACACCACTTGTACCTCTTTTGCCAAGCAGGGTCAGGCACCGGAACGTAAGGTTGCCCTGTTCGGACATATTGTCGACCCTGCCTATGTTGGTCCTCCTGGTGAGCAGTTCAATGATCCAGCTCCTCGGCCTACTGTTCCACTAAATCCAGTTCAACCTCCGGTCTAACAACCACCACCATCTCAACAACCAGCAATTCAGCAACCGCAGGTTTTGCCAGATCCTGTGGATCAGGAGTTTGTGGATCTCGATCGTGAAATCGATGCCTATCAGCCTCCTTCTCCACCTCCTGAATCCTCCGGCCGCGGTAAAAGGCCTCGAGATTCTTCTGATACTGGTATTCTGGATTCTCTGGCCAGACGCTCTCGCACCTCTACATCTACATCCTCTGAGCTCCCCAGAACCGACACACCGATCACCCCTCATCCAGCAGTTATTCAAGAGCTCCTGCGCAGACTTGATAAAATGCAGCATGATATGGATGCTCAATTGACAGTGTTTGAAGCTCAGGATGCCAGAATCTCTCACCTGGAGAAAGAGAACGCAGAGCTGAAGTCAAAGATTCTGCAGCTGGAAACCCAAGCTATTGCTTCGGGGGAGTCAAGCCAACCGGCTTTAGAATCAACACCTAGGGTTTCCGCCGAGGGCGATGAAAATGTAAACCCTGATAATGTAAATGATTCCAATATTAATGAAACTCCACTTTCTTTGGATTATATTCTTGAGTTACCAGGACAACCGAAACCGTTAGCTGTAGATTACACGTTCTGTAATTTGACATACTTTCAAGCTGCGGTTGACGAAGACAATGTTGTGCCTGAAGAGTCCTTTGACTTTGAGGCTGCTAATGCTGATGATGATATTGATGTTGAGGAAGAAGAGCTTGGACCAGATGAAGAATATGCTGATCAGCCTGTTTATCCTCAAGAAGGTGTTGTGGTTTCTGATTCTTCAGACGACGAGTCAGGGCCTGCTTTTAATTACGTACCTGGATCTACTGCTCAAGCTGCCCCTGCTCATGAATCGTCTATGCCTTCCAGTTCATCACAGATTCTTGTTCGTGCAACTTACGATGACATCTTTCCACAGGATACATCTGAAGGTACTCCTGTTGACAAGGAAACATCTATCAGAGATAACTGGTTTCCGAAAGGAAAAAATCCTGCACCTGTTCCTGTTACCTGCAAGAAGTACAAGGTTGGCGGTGACTATACCGGACTTATAAAAAGTTGGAAGGTAAGCAAGGGAAGATTGATGATTAAGAGACGTGACGGTATTCAGTATTTTCGTCGATCTCTGAAGAAATTGAGTACGTTGCCAAAGCATGATCTTGTTCGTCTTACTCGGCTTCAATTGATCAATCCTCATAAAGACGGAGTAGCTGAAGTTATTCAGAAAGTCATGCGGGCAGAGATTCGATCAAAGAAATATCATTATGTCAAACCTGTGCTGGGTACACGTTTTACTTTCAAGAAAAAGCTTGATCCAAAGACAAATCAGCCAATCGTCAGATATCACTATCCTCCGGCTAAGTGTCTGCATGAGATCTCGCTGGAATCTGTTCCCTTCAATCTTCTTAAACGTTTTCACTACTGGGAACTGGATGCTCACACCGGCGAAGCCGTTCTTGTCTATGTACCAGATTCAGTGCCTCAAACTGAATCTACTTCATTGTGGGGTTTACCAAAAGCAGAATTCAAAATATTTGACCCAATGAGCCTGATCAATTTGTCAAAGGATGATATGAAGAAGCTGTTCGATAGTCGCATTCGCTACAACCCTGACAACGAGTTCAACACGATTTTGGCAAAGCGATTTCAGAAAATTGTCGATATATGCTTCACTTTTGGCGTACACGCTGGAGGAAACTTTCCACCCGGATGGGTTTGAAGACTGAAGCTAATTGAAGAAATTTTTGAAGACCAAGCTGAAGACACGGGGGAGTTTGTTGGTACATCTAAATGTGTCTGTCAGTTGGTCTCAGTCTGTAATTGTGTCGATATTGTAATTACGTATTAAAACAGTTTTAGATTTAGATTAATTACAATTTTCTGTAATCTTACGACACAAGCATTGTGTCGCAGTGTCTGTATATGCGACACAAGGATTGTGTCGCAGAGTCAATGTATGCGACACAATAGTTGTGTCGCAGTGACAATCTATGCGACACAAGGATTGTGTCGCATGAAGTTTGGATCAAACTATAAATAGAGCTTATTAGCTTCTGTTTTAGTCACCAACAAACACTCACACACAACACTACGAAACTCTCTGTAGAAAACTCATAAATTGTGTTGCTTAGATCCTTGTGTGTCTAGTTAAAGTGTATGTAACCTCACTTGTTGATTGTTTATATAAATTTACACTTTGTGTTTTGGTCATTTACTTGTTAAATATCTAGCATAACTTGTGTGTTTAATTCCGCATCTACATACAAGTTTTAGGCTTCTCGATTTGGTCCGTGTACGGAACCTACAACTACCACTTCAGATACCTCCCCTACATCATGCCTTTCCTCTGACTCAACCTCAGATACCCCCTGTCCTGATGAAACAAAAGAACAGAGAGTTGCCAGAAAGATAAAGGCAAGACAGGACAGGGAGCAGGAGATGATAATGCAAATAACCTTTCAGGCTGAGTTAAGAGAGGAACAAGAAAGGAAAAGGTTGCTAAAAGAGCAATCAGATGCTGACAGAGCATACCTACTGGAATTGAGCTCTAAAGATGCCAATGAAAGGGCCAGACTTCTTAAACAAAAGAAAGATCAAGAAGAGTCTGATGCTGCAATTGCCAGGGTACTTGCTGAGATAGAAGATAGTGAGCTAGAGCAACATAAACTGAAAACATCAGCTAGCAAGAGCTCTAAAAAGAAAGGGGGAGCTGTCAGAATAGCAGTGGATAGGAAATGGGATGAAATAGATAGAAAAAGATTTGCTGCCCGAATGACAGGGAGATCAAACCCTGCACCTATTACCAAGGTAAAATTGAAGAAGTCTAAGAATCAATCTCAACCTCAGCTGCTTATTCAAAGAGGTTCAGAGACTCAAGCCATGCTACTTGATCAAGTATGCAAGCTGCACAAAGAAGAATGGAATGAGATCAGGCTTGCTATCAGCCACTCTACAAGTGCAGCTAAAGCTGAGGTCCTGAAAGAGATTGATAGACTATATCAAAAGATGGTGTCACTGCAACTTCTCAGACCAGAAGATACTGTCACAGTTGGTGAAGAGATTGTTCAGCCACCAAGCCCAAGGTATAGGTCAGGCACTAGCAACATCTATCGAATCCCCAACACTTCAAGGTTAAATCTATCTATCCCTGCTGGTGTGCCAAAGCTTGAAGGACATGAAGTCACTGAGGGGGAGAAGGGTCTGGTATACAGGGACCTAAATGGTGCCCTTAGGTTTCAGAGAGAAGCTGAACTTGAGAAGGTTGATCAAGAACAACTCATACACCTAATCAGGTAAGCTAGCATGCTTCCCACAAATTCAAAGATCAGAAAAGCTATTCTCGATGAAGCCTTGGCAAGAAAATTCAGATACCTGCCCTCCAAAGACAAATATGAACTTGAAGCTGAGCTTGGCATAGTGAAAGAGGAGGAGATGTGGAGAGATAAATAAATTAGATATTTTGTAATAGTTAGCTTCTGTAAATATTTATTCAATGATATAAATGAGGCTTGACACAGAAAATCTACAAGTACAAGTCACTGGGCGACCTACCTACTGTCAGAGACTTAAATCTTTTCAACAACAAAATTTACAAGTACAAGTCTCTGTGCAACCAACTTATCATCAGAGACTAAAACTTTCCTGCAACAAGTTTGTCTAAGGGAGCTTTGCCTTAAACCATTTAGGGGGAGATTGTTGAGTAACTGATCGCTGAACTCAAGTGGTCACTGATCTCAAGGATTAAGGGGAGATTATATAAGAGATTGTTGAAGTCATTGTTCGCTGATAAGTGAAGTCACTGATCATGCTATCTGTTCACAGTATCTGATCTTCTCAATAATGCTCCATGAAGAAAATGATTCAAGTCAAGTTCCTGTTGCTGAAGGTCTCTAAGTCGCTGATCACAATGTTAAACCAGTAGATGAAGATCTTATCAAGATAAAAGACTCAACTATGTATGTCGCTGATACTCATCTATCAGCGAGAGTCTCCAAGTCTTCTTGAGTTCTCTCTTCTACTGAATAAAAGAAGTCACTGAAGATTAGTTGTTCAAGTCATTCTTTAGAGCATGTTAGCTCGCATCGAGAATGAGGAGAATTGTTGTTTCTATCAGTGACTGCAGCATTAAATGCCGCATTAAATAAGAAGTTGACATTCGGCGTTATTACGGCGCAACACGTGTTCCTCGAAACTTGAAAAGAGTAACGTGGAAGCATTTGATTGGTTTATGGTACAAGGTGATATTTCCCAAGACAGAATGTCATGCCATGATATATCACATCTCAACTACCTCTCCAATCAAGCAGCGACACGTGTCCTTCAGATCCGGAAATTAAGGATTTCAGCATCTATAAATAGCGTAGTATGTTGTACTTCATTTGGTGTCGATTACTTGTATTGTCACTTGTTTGTCAGTGACTAGTTTTTCTAAGATACAAGTAACACCAGCAAGTAAACGAGTAGCGTGTTTGTCCACTACTAGTTTACTTCAGCGAGTGAGCAAGTTAGCGTGTTTGTCCACTACTGCTCATCTCCTTTGTAATAGCTGTGTTGTTTGATTTAGATTAGCTTTGGCTAATCTATTCCGCAATCAACAAGAGATAAATTTTATCAATAAAAGAATTTATCTTTCAGCAAGAATTGCATCAGCAACTGAACTGCTTATCTTATATATATATTTGTGTTCATATTGCTGTTTCTTTAATACGATTAAAAACTTACTAAACAAGCTAACACATTATAACAGAAAAGTTTTTAATTGTATTCAACCTTCTACAATTAACTCACTGTTAACGATTCACAATCACTAACATAATAGTGATTAGGGACTCACAATTACTATTTAACCAAATTAATCATGGCAAACCAAAAGCAGTAATAATACTATTACCCGTTGTAACCAAACCTGTTACAACTAAATTACACTGAGGATTAAGATCCACTCACCGACACCTCAGTTGTCCACTCACTAGTCTAATGTCACTGTGTCTTTCTCCATATCTGAGAATACAATAGAATACACAAGTTAGTCACTTGTCTTAATATGAATATAACATCATACTAATGTAGTTACATTAAACAATTTAATTAAGTAACTACAACATGATTCATAAGCCCAATTTCAATGATATTACTCAAATCACTATTCAATTAAAATTCTCATTTCAAGCTTAAGAATAATCACATTAACATTATTAGATCATAATTACTTATCAAGTTTACGATCATGAGGATCACAACATCATCTTAATCAACTTTCATTATCACCATTAACATGATTAAACCGTTAACCGGATTATTACCATCAAATATTATTAATTCATTCAAAACCCCAACACAAGGTTTAATGAATATTTAATCAACTTAGTTACCACTTTACTCATAAATCCTCAATTAAGTGTTCTAATTAACAATTTACTCTCTTTTCATCATATAACACATCATAATCATTAATTCTCTATAACACCTCATGATCACTTAATCAAAATCTTTAATTTCGAGTTAGGACCTAAGTTATACTCATGAATTAGGTACTAACTAATAATTATAACACAATCATAAGCTTTACTTCATGAATTATCAACTACATCATAACTTTTATTATGAATAAACATCAATTCCTTCCTCTCTAGGTTAGGGTTTTACTTATAATTATAAATTATTTATCAACTAACAATAATATGATCATTACAAGCTTCAATTTCACTTTACCCAATTTAATTCCATCAATTATTCAAAACCCATTTCTAGGTTTATATTAAAATCATGAATTAACAATTACAACATGTCTATAATGATGATGGAATGATTAATACGTGTTATTGAAGCTTAACTAACATCAATTTACACTTTTGAAACCCTAATTTCGAATTAAGATCAAAAACACAAAAACCCCCAAAATCTAGGGTTCATAATTCAAGAATTGAGACTTACAACTTGATTAGGATGATTAGAAGATGATAATCCGTGAATTTGAAGTTTGAATTCGAATTATGAAGCTCCAATTGATAATTGTATGAATTGGTTCAAAGTTTCTTCATGTATGTATGTATGTCGTGTATATGTATGTATACGGGGATAAGTTTGAGTTTAACCGACTCAACATAGAGTATAACATATAATTGGTAAATTTTCATTCCCTGTACTTATCATTGTACTTATCATTGTTTGGAACTTAAAAATCAATTGCGGGGAAATATTATTTTATTTTACCGTCAACTGAATTAAATTAAAACATTTAATAATTTATTAACCACAATAAATTATTCGACTCTTTTACCCATTTATTTTCAAATAACAAATGAACCTATTTTCTGATATATTAAATAATGGTTCACAGTCAGAAAAGATTAAAATACTACTATACCCGAGGACTAGGTGTTACAAATATCTCCCCCTTAAAGAGATTTCGTCCTCGAAATCTGATCACACTTAATCAATCTACTGTGACAGAATCTCCTATTTATTTTCATCTCAATTCACTTATGCATATCATCATTATGCATATCTTTAATCACACAACACCAATTGTACCTACATATATTTATTTAGATATATGTTATTTCATTAATTTACACACTACCAGTGTGTATTACAATTGAATTCATATAAACACATAATATCTATCACAAAATGCAATATTCAGCATAAAGGATAATATTATTAACTATTTAATCCAAATATATACACATATCAAATGTTACTCCCGTGAGCAACTTATAATCAAAATACACGTTTTCAATTCTTTCCACATGCACATATTTAAATGTACATGATTCTATCTTTTCCCCTGCACAATTACTGTGCATAAACCTTATTTCCATTCATAAAGTAATTACTTATATGAATCGTTTATCAATAATCAGTCATTCAAACCCTTTAAAACATATAATTACTTAACAGGTGGAATACAAAACCACTTACAATCAGAAACTAGCAACATGCCAGAATCATTGACAATTATAAATACTTATGATATTCTGATAATCAGAAATTAGCAATATGCTAAAATCTTTAACACTTATCTTCTTAACAACAAGAATAAAACAATATCAATAACAGTGGTTATAAAACCACAATACACATATTTAACAATGAAATTCAAATTCATTTCATAATTAGTAACTAACTAGTATCCACATATCACCTTAAGTGGTGAAACAATTGGATTCAACTTTTGCAACTAGTTCATTACTAATTTACAACTTGTAATTATAAACATCACAAGGTTATATGAACTCTTTACTCTAATGTAATCCAATTCATATAACCATAAACACATAAGAGTAAACAATATGTAGAGGTCAAATCCAATAGATAAAACTATTATCACATATTCAATTAGCATCCTACCATATCCAGTTGGATGCTAAATCAGCACCAGTTGATACCATGCTGCATTAGCATAAATCTTTCAACAACATAAGGTGCTGTCTTTAGTCACATATTCAACACATTGTTATTCACAATCAACTGACCTCCACTTTGCTTAACTTTTATTTTAACTCATACTAGTTGCAATTAACCACATACACATTTCTTATACCATAGGTACCATAGTAAAACAACAGATTAGTGGTCTAGTACTCTTTTATTTCAGTCAATCAGTGACTATTTCTCCACTACAGGTCAACATATCTTACTTGTTATTTCAATATCACTCTAAGTTCTCTGGTACTTGGTAACCTCAACAATTCCATGTAAAATGGCATAATATAAATACGTTGGCCAGACGTCGTCATATTATATCAGGTACACTTTATTTTCAGGTTACTTCATACCATCAATCTCCAAAGTGGTTAACTTTTACTTTCTCATATCTCACAAGGTGATATTAATAATTAACACACATATAAGAACACTTTGTAGCAGTTATATGACCACTTATTAACTTGATACCAATTTTATTTTTTCACTTTGAATGAATAACTAATCACATAATCAGGTAGATATAATTCTTTTTACTATTTCATTATCACAGATGTAATATCCAACACAATTACATCAATTAATCTCTTTATTACCTGATTCAATGTCAATTACTGGTATGACAATTAATATTTATAGTACTGATAGTACTAAACAATTGGTCAATACTATGTGCAAGATCTAACACATATTCATCAATCTACACACCTTTAGTTGAATCACAATTGAGCATTTTATGTTCAATTATCACATAAATACAAGCTCAAGTACTTGGTTTACAATTTCTTAAAATGATCAATTCAACACTTTCTATTATTTTACATGATTCAAATACTTTATCATGTTTCAATTAGTTCGCATATATGATCTACATAATTTCTTACTCAATGTTTACTAACCCTAGTTAGCAACAATCAACAATACCATTTACTGGTATATTTCGGCAGTTAATTAAACCGTCTAAGAATAACTCATACACAATAACATATGTGGACCTCTTAAAACAAGTTTTTATATTGTATTTAGTCATAGAAATGATCCCTGGGCTAAAAGAAACAAAAGTCCAATACAAAATGTAAGTCAAAAGTCCGAAATAAGGTCCGAAAAACAATAAAATGCCATTTTCAGGCCCCAAACGACCCCGAACTGCCCAAAACTGCCAGGGCTCATGGCAAAGCGAAGAGCTTTGACCGTTGGGCCGTTTCCGAGTGACCATGTAAATTTCATCTCAATCAGACACCGAAATTTTGTAACGGAAATTTCTACGTCAAACGTTACGACGAACATCACTCATTAACGCGATCCGGGACAAGGGCTTGGGATCGCGTTCCACAGTTAAAATCCTTCTGTAACGAAAATTTTTTTCATACAAACGCGATCCGGACAATTGAACGGGATCGCGTTCAATAGACCAAAAGTTGACTATTCACGAAATACACATGCAAACGCGATCCTGAAAATTTGGCTGGGATCGCGTTCCCAAGCACAAAAGTATTATGTGACAAAAATACACATACGAACGCGATCCAGAAGACTTATTGGGATCGCGTTCCTAAGTAGAAATCTGAGTTTCAGCAAAACTCGTATTTTTGGTCAATTTTAATCGCGTATAACTTTTTACTCGTTTGGATTTAGACTCTAAAATTTTACAGGCACGTTCCATATGCCAAAATGAAAATTTCTCTTTTTACACTTTTTCAATTTGCACATTTTACGAGAAAACGGACGTATGATTCATTTTGAGCCATTTTCGACCATTTTAGTTGACATGTCAAAATGCAATTCACATGGTTTCTGGCTCTATCCTCTTAACAACATGTTTACACATATATTTGGGACGTGTGGGCATATTCATTACTCCCACATACCAATTCTATCATAATTTAACTCGTTGACCCGTTTAGGGGTCCAATTGGGCATTTTAACCAATTTCAACTATTTTGACTATATTAACACTCACAACACGGATCCCTACTATATGTAAGATTTAAAGTCACTGTTACATTGGTCATAACTAAACCAACACTCATTTTAACTATATAACCATTAAGTGACCCATTTGGGCACCTTAACAACCCATTTGGGTTTCAACCCATATATCCACCATTCTAGCACCCAATTTACCCTTCCTTGACTATTTTAAGTCAAACAAAACTGTTTTCATTACTGGTGTTACATTATGACCGTACAACACCAATTTCACATCTATTCATCATATATAGACCAATTTCTCTTCAATTTCAACAAGTTTTCAAATTTTGACTTTTTACAACTTGTCAACACATATAGGACTTGTTGACCACTTGACTTTCTTATTACACAACTTTTAATAGATTGATCATAATTTAACCACAATCATGATCAATATTAAACACCAAAGCATCTAGCCACTTTTATCACTTTTTAACATAGCAATTACCAATGTGACTCTATATCACATTCAACTTTGACTTTTCCAAGTCAACGACATACATTTCAATTAATGGTCACTTTCTAATTCAAGTAACAACATGGCTCTAACTCACATTCATTGAAATATACCACGCTTAATCATATTGCTCCTAAAATCATTATTCCACAAGAGCAAGTAATTCCACACACACAATTCATAGTATCACATTAACATGTATTGATCACCAAAGACTCACAACTGGGGATTCATATCAGTCTGACTCAATTATACTTTACTACCAATCATATCATAGCAAAGTAAACAATTCAAGTTTATTGAAATACACCAAGCTTATCGAAAAGTACCTGATATACATAGGCCCATGAAGGTTGAGGAATCATTGAGAATACTAGACGGTTCCTCATGTTCCTCTGTCTCTGCAACCAAAATAACACTTTTGCAACTTGTTATAGGTTAGTACACATTTAATAACCACTTTCTCATACCACCACTAATCCCCACACCCTGGAATGTTTGACTGGACACAACTCTAAATTTGGGATTGAACATCTTACAATGTACAATTCACCCAAACTCATGCTCTGATACCAACTTGTAACACCCCATCTATTACAACATTATTTAAATGTATTTTACATCGGAAGCGTAAGTCCAAACAAAACTTTAACAATTCAGTTATAGAATATTAAGAAATTAAACCATAATATTTCAAAAACTATAGTATATCGAAAATGGGTGTTATTTAATTCCAAATACAATTTGGTTTTATTCCAAATACCAATATCAGAGTAAGCTGTCTGGTCAAACTTTCCATCCCGAACAAGCTTCTTGCTAATCCCTTTATATCAAAACCATAACCTGCAATAAGTGGGGTGGTGGGGTTAGCATAACGCTAAGTGAGTGAATACATAACCAACAGCCCAACTTAGCATAACAACTTTGTTTACAATAATTAATCGTAAACAAAAACATCAAATAGATCGATGGTTCTTGGGGAAACCTTCAGCCAAGAATACCAACAGTACACATAATATCAATGAGATAACATCTCAATACACAACATATCAATGAGGATCGGTGGTTCTGGAGATATCATGATACCCGGGGATTCTCCCAGAACACTTATCGTCAATCTGTATGGCCAATACAGAATAGACAGATAGTTTGGTACTAATCTCATACGACCTAATTTCCTATTAACGATATGTACAAGGAAATTCCTGTCGTCTTACAATAGTAACCAAACCCAACCAACATGTTGACCTCAATACTGATGCCCGAAGGCCAAATATCAAGTGATCACGTATTCACATATTCAATCAAGTCAACATGTCAGACTAACCAGTCTATCAACAGTATTATTACTATTTAACCAAATTAATTATGGCAAACCAAATGCAGTAATAATATTATTACCCGTTGTAACCAAACCTGTTACAACTAAATTACACTGAGGATTAAGATCCACTCACCGACACCTCAGTTATCCACTCAGTAGTCTAATGTCACTGCGTCTTTCTCCATATCTGAGAATACAATAGAATACACAAGTTAGTCACTTGTCTTAATATGAATATAACATCATACTAATGTAGTTACATTAAATAATTTAATTAAGTAACTACAACATGATTCATAAGCCCAATTTCAATGATATTACTCAAATCACTATTCAATTAAAATTCTCATTTCAAGCTTAAGAATAATCACATTAACATTATTAGATCATAATTACTTATCAAGTTTACGATCATGAGGATCACAACATCATCTTAATCAACTTTCATTATCACCATTAACATGATTAAACCGTTAACCGGATTATTACCATCAAATATTACTAATTCATTCAAAACCCCAACACAAGGTTTAATGAATATTTAATCAACTTAGTTACCACTTTACTCATAAATCCTCAATTAAGTGTTCTAATTAACAATTTACTCTCTTTTCATCATATAACACATCATAATCATTAATTCTCTATAACACCTCATGATCACTTAATCAAATTCTTTAATTTCGAGTTAGGACCTAAGTTATACTCATGAATTAGGTACTAACTAATAATTATAACACAATCATAAGCTTTACTTCATGAATCATCAACTACATCATAACTTTTATTATGAATAAACATCAATTCCTTCCTCTCTAGGTTAGGGTTTTACTTATAATTATAAATTATTTATCAACTAACAATAATATGATCATTACAAGCTTCAATTTCACTTTACCCAATTTAATTCCATCAATTATTCAAAACCCATTTCTAGGTTTATATTAAAATCATGAATTAACAATTACAACATGTCTATAATGATGATGGAATGATTAATACGTGTTATTGAAGCTTAACTAACATCAATTTACACTTTTGAAACCCTAATTTCGAATTAAGATCAAAAACACAAAACCCCCCAAAATCTAGGGTTCATAATTCAAGAATTGAGACTTACAACTTGATTAGGATGATTAGAAGATGATAATCCGTGAATTTGAAGTTTGAATTCGAATTATGAAGCTCCAATTTGATAATTGTATGAATTGGTTCAAAGTTTCTTCATGTATGTATGTATGTCGTGTATATGTATGTATACGGGGATAAGTTTGAGTTTAACCGACTCAACATAGAGTATAACATATAATTCGTAAATTTTCATTCCCCGTACTTATCATTGTTTGGAACTTAAAAACCAATTGCGGGGAAACATTATTTTATTTTACCGTCAACTGAATTAAATTAAAACATTTAATAATTTATTAACCACAATAAATTATTCGACTCTTTTACCCATTTATTTTCAAATAACAAATGAACCTATTTTCTGATATATTAAATAATGGTTCACAGTCAGAAAAGATTAAAATACTACTAGACCCGAGGACTGGGTGTTACAAGTAGATGCCTCAAAAGACCATCTATAGCGATTGTATAAGTTGGGGTTAATGTCAACTAGTATGTCCAAATAAGTTGTTCAAGTTCGTTTATCAAAAACGTGTACGTCCCGTTGGTGAAAGTTTGTAATAATAATCTTAAATCAATATTATTATGTGTCGTTTCATTGTATACTTTCCAAGTATATGTTTCGTGTGTTGTATCGCATACAAGTATTGAAGTTGAGTGAGTTCGACACTTAGTGTGAAACTAGTTTTGAAGTTTCTGTTTTAGGCGTCACTTAGGGGCGACCCTCTATGCGTCACTGAGGGGCGTCACTCTATGCGTCACTCAAGTAAGTGTCACTATAGGCGACACTCGGTTGGTTAGCGGCACTAGGTCAAGTGACGTTAATTGTGATTTTTAAATTGGCAGCGTCACTTGAGGTAGTGTCGCTATAGGCGACACTTGGTTCAGGCGGCACTGGGTCAAGTGACGCTAAATAAGAAATTTGAATAATTGGGCGGCACTAAGGGTAAGTGACGCTAGATTAGGCATCACTTGGGTAAGTGTCGCTGGTTAGGCGGCACTTGTGCCTGATCAGATTTTGAATTTTTCATCCAAGTGTTCTAAGTGTCGGTTTTTCATTCGAGAAACTTTATAAGTTTAGTTTTTGGTCCAAGTTACTAACTAAGTCACCCAAACCCATTTTTATTACCATTTTCCAAATATAGTAAGTTTTTCGAGATCGAGCCACTTTTGTTGACTTGGTCAAAGTTACTCGGTTTGACCCAAAACTTTCACCCAACCCAAATATCAGTTTATAGAGTCCAAATAAAGTGTCAGTTCATGTTGGAGTTCATCGAAAGTGTCGGTTTTTATAAATGTCCCAAAACTTCAAGATTTCCTTATATTCGACTTTTGTCGGTTTGTTTCACCATGTGTCTTACCAATTTCTGGTCCAAGCCAAGTCTCACCAATTTTACCAACTGATCTTCTATGTATCTAGTATCTAACATATGTTTCCTAAGAATTATAAGTCCCATTTTCATAGAGAAACAAAATAAATAGCCATGCATAGCCCAGATTCCGTTTTCACCCAAATCAGTCCCACAAATCGGCCAGTATAGAAATACGTGTGCGTTTCTGGAAAAAAGTGTAAAACACGAAAGTTGTAGATCTTTTCAATACGTAGATTTTTAAAAAAATTCATCTTCTAACTCTTCCTAGAACTCAAGATATGACATTTTTAGTGTGTTGTGATTTTCTGGACAGATTATGTACTCTTTGTATATAATTCATAAAAATGTATTTTAGCAAGGTATTTGGACATAATGTTGTTGAATGAACTTTATAACATGTAAATGAGTTATATGAGAGTAATATAGAGTTTCCTTACAATGATTTTGATGAAGATGAGATGAGGAGAAGAAGAAGTTGTTGTAGAGCTAGTTCCATTTGAAAAATGATGATTTTCAAGGTGGTGGGGCTATGGTGGATTATGGTGGTTGTGGTGGTGGTTATTGGTGGTGAAAAGACTGAGTTTTTCTCTAGATTTTTGAGAGAGAATGGGGGTGGATTTTTGAGAGAAAAATGATGGAGTGTTAGAGTGTGAAATGAGGGGATGCATGAGACATGAGTGGAAGTAGGGAAGGAATCAAATGATGACTTTGCATGTAAAATGAGAGGGGGAAAAGAGGGGTGGCACATGGGGTGGCCGGCCCCCATGTGGTCCCACCAGGGGTGTTTTAGTCATTTTATTATTCCTCCGATTTGTGCTTCGTGCGGTGTTCGTTTTCTCGTTTGTTTCGGTGTTTATATATACGTTAATCGTTTTAAGCACGCGTTTTTAATAGAAATTAAATCTTGATAATTTCACTTAACATATTTTATATATTTACTTGAAATCATTTATAAAAATGTTCCGTCTCTTGTTCAGTCTCGATTAGCGTGTACTTTGTACAGAGGTTTAATCGTGTAACGTTTTATTTAGACGTTTTTCATTAACGATTCATAGTACGATATTTTAAATGGAAGTTTTAAGTTAACTTGTATATTTTAAACTTATTAAATATATTTGGTTCTCATTCGATTGTTGGGCGCGTATCGCTCATTTTCGTAGCGTTTGAGACGTTTTAATCGAAACGTCTAGGTTTTTCGTGTATTATTATATTAAAATAATAAAATATGATAAATAACTTCCAAAAATAGATTTAATTTATTTATAGAAATATTTTCACTAACGTCGTATTTATACAGTGTTGGACTCCGTCCGGTTGTTTTGCACAATTTCACCAAATTGCGTAAGCGTAATTACAACTAATTATGTAGAGTAATATAAATCAATTACGGGAGTGTATATTCACATAAATATACAAATAGTTACAAGTATTTAGCCTAATACTAAACTAAACACACGTAATTAGGGTTTCTAGTAGGTTAATCAGTAACCCTAAATCGTCGGGTGTCACAGAAAACATTACAAACCTTAGAGTGACGTGAAAATGACACAAACCTTAGGTCAATACGTTTAGTGCACATCAGTATCGACAATCGTTAGCGCTTGATCTATAGGCCAATGGAAATGAAGTTGTCGGGTACCAGAGTCATCGCCGATTCCCTAACCGTGGCACTATAATCAAACATTGTGCGCAACTGGCGGGGCGTATAAACCCTAGAGGTGATTATCCATTCGGAAACCTCTAAACCTTAGAGGATTGCTGGGATCCTTAACGGAGGAGAGGTAGCTAGCCTCTAATCTTCAATCCATGATCCTCAAATGCATGAACTATAACAAATACAAGATCTTGGGTAAAGGCAGGTGTTAGTTTGTTTAACCCACCTCCGATGCTTAAGTCAGTACATTATTCAATAATGATAATAATTATGAAAAACTCTTATGCATATATAATTATAATACATACATACGTATTAAAGTATAATAAAATTAATGAAAAGTTAAGGATCACAGAAGTACCTTTTTATGTTGAATATAAATATTCAACTTACACATGATGGAGCTTCAAATGAATAGCATTCCAGGATCTTGGAAGTAAGTCTCCATCCATATTAGCCAACCAGTATGCCCCCTTTCCAGCATCTGAATCTATTAAATATGGATCTTCCCACTTTGGTGCTAGCTTTCCTTCCGCAGGATTCTTAGTATTTTGAAATACTTTCCTTAATACCAAATCTCCTACTTGAAACCTTCTTATCCTAACAATCTTTTTATAGGATCTTGAAATCCTCTGTTGGTATGCGGCAATCCTGAATTTAGCATGATCCCTTAATTCATCCACAGTATCTAGATCCTGAAACAATGCTTCTTTGTTTGCTTCCAAAGTCTGCATCTGGGATCTTGCCGTTGGGATTACCATTTCCGTTAGGATCATAGCCTTGGATCCAAACACCAAATCAAAAGGGGTTTGTTTAGTTGCCTCCTTTTCTGTAGTCCTATCAGCCCACAAAACAAAAGGCAATTCTTCAGCCCATTTTCCTTTTTTAGCATCCAGCCTCTTCTTAAGATTGTTGATTATGATCTTGTTGCTGAATTATGCCTGACCATTAGCTTGAGGATGAACTGGTGTTGAAGTTATCATCTTGATTCCCCAACTTTCACAAAACTTAGTTGTTCTTTTTCCAATAAACTGAGATCCATTATCACATACTATTTCTGCTGGAATCCCAAATCTAGTGAGGATATTTCTCTTGATGAATGATATCACATCCTTTTCTTTTACTTGAACAAACGCCTCGGCTTCTATCCATTTGGAAAAGTAATCTGTCATTGCTAACATAAAGACCTTTCCACCAGGAGCTGTGGGTAATTTTTCCATAAAATCCATTCCCCACTTCATAAATAGCCATGGTGAGATAATCGGATGTATCGGTTCTGCTGGTTGATGATGGATGTTCTAATGTCTTTGACAGGCATCACATTTGCGAGCAAAATCCATGGAATTCTTCTTCATGGTAGGCCAAAAGTATCCCATCCTTAAAGTTTTTGAAAATAATGCTCTGCCCCCAGAATGATTTCCACAGTCCCCTTCATGTATATCTTTAAGTACTGCTTGTGCTTCAGGATCCTCAAGGCACCGCAATAATGGTCCTGCAAGTGATTTTCTATATAATATACCATTTTCACTAGTAAAACGGGATACCTTTAATCTGAAAGCTTTAAGATTGTTTTCATCCTTAGGGATCACATCGTGTTGTATATATTCCATGATCGGCTGTATCCATGATCCTGACTTGCCCCCAAAACCTGATGCATTCGAATTATCTCCAGACTAATGATCCTCAACATCATATACTTGTTCTTCATTGTTATCCTTATCAGCAATAGCAGGTGTTGCAATATGTATAATTGATATCTTTACATCTGGTGGTATCTTTAAGCTTGATCCCAAGTTGGCCAGAGCATCTGCTTTAGTATTATCCTCTCGTGGTACCTGTTGAATGTCGAAGTTCTCGAAGCTACCTGCAAGATCCTTAACAATCTCCAAATACAAAGCTAATCTATCTACTTTTATAGTGTATGTTCCATTATAATGATTCGCGATTAACAATGAATCAACATACACATTTAAATACTTTATACCAATATCCTTAGCCAACTGTAATCCTGCAATTAATGCTTCATATTCTGCCTCATTATTTGTAGCTTGAAATTCACATCTTATAGCTTGAGGCATAATATCACCTTGAGGTGATTTTAATACAATTCCTAAACTAGTTCCTTTTATATTAGAAGCACCGTCAGTGTATAGTGTCCATTTTTAACTTATTTGATGTAATTCGTGTACTTCTAAATCTACTTCATTTTGTAGGTCACTAGTAAAATCAGCAATAAAATCCGCTAAGGCTTGTGATTTAATTTCATTCCTAGGTTCGTAAATCAAATTATAAGCACTTAACTTAACAGACCATTTAGCTAGGCGTCCTGACATTTCTGGTTTTCTTAATACATTTTTAATTGGATAATTAGTTTTTACATGAATCGGATGTGTCTCAAAATAATGCCTAAGTTTGGTAGACGCCATAACTAATGCAAGTATAAGTTTTTCGAGATGAGAATACCTAGTTTCAGCATCTAGTAGGCTTTTACTTACATAGTAGACTGGATGTTGTTGTCCTTCATGATCCTTTACGAGTACCGCACTTACACCCCTTCTGGACACCGAAAGATACAGGAATAGCGGCTCGCCATCCTCAGTCTTCATCAATAAAGGAACTGATGATAAATAATTCTTCAATTCTTGAAATGCAACCTCATGTTTTTCTCCCCATTCGAACTTTTTGTTTTTCTTCAGGATATCGTAGAATTTATTGCATCTATTTGAGGATCTTGAAATGAAACGATTCAAAGCTGCTATTCTCCCGGTCAATCTTTGTATATCCTTAGGGCTTGATGGGGATTTTAAGTCTATAATAGCTTTGATCTGCTCTGGACTAGCTTCTATCCCTCTCTTGGTCACCATGTATCCTAGAAATTTTCCTGCCCCCACTCCGAAGTGGCATTTCGCAGGATTAAGCTTCATGTTGTATTGATCCAGGATGTCGAAGGCCACCTTAAGATCCTGAAGATGATCCTCAGTTTTCTTCCACTTTACTACCATATCATCGATATATACCTCCATTGTGCTACCCAATTGGTCTTTGAACATCATATTGACCAGCCTTTGATATGTCGCACCTGCATTTTTAAGACCAGAAGGCATTGCAATATAACAATATATACCTATGGGAGTTATGAAAGCTGTGTCTTCCTGATCTGATGGTTCCATCTGAATTTGTTGAAATCCTGATGAAGCATCCATGAAGGTTAGGATCTCATGTCTAGATGTAGCATCTACCATTGAATCTATATGAGGCAATGGAAAAGGATCCTTAGGGCAGGCTTTGTTGAGATCCGTATAATGCACACACACTCTCCATTTCCCATTCTTCTTTTGTACCACCACCACGTTTGCCAACCATCTTGGAAACTTTACTTCCCTTATCATGCCAGCAGCAAGTAGTCTTTCAACATCTGCCTGGATAATAGCATTTCTTTTCGACGCAAATTTTCTTCTCTTTTGTTGAATTGGCCTGAAACTATTATCAATTCCAAGTTTATGAGTTATAATATCCTTAGATATACCTGTCATGTCTTCTGGTTTCCAGGCAAAAGTTGATTTTCTTTCATTCAAGAACTTCATCAGATCCTGTTCGAGATCCTCTGGGATCCCCGAGCTTATAAGCACCTTTTCTTCAGGATCCTTTGAGTCCATCGGCATTTCTTTGATGTCTTGTTCCTTTGTATCTAAGACATCCCACACCTTATTCTTTAATTGCTATGCTGACGGTGGCTTGGCACTAGACTTCATTGATGTCGTATAACAATCATTTGCTTCCTGTTGATCACTGCTTATCTTGACCACCCCCCATGGAGTTGGTAGTTTGATGCATTGATGAAACGTCGATGGTACTACTTTCATATCGTGCAACCATGGTCTTCCCAGGATAATGTTATAGCTTGACAAGCAATCCATAACACAAAATTTTTTAATGGAATTTACCCCTTCAATATAAATCGGCAGCTTGATATCACCAACCGTGTTTTTTACTTCTCCACTAAATCCTACCAAAACAGTGGATCTAGAAGTGATCTCTGATTCTGGGATTCCCATTCTTTTTAAGGTCTCCAAACGTATGATGTTAACAGAGCTTCCTCCATCGATCAGGATCCGGCGCACAAAATGATTGGCAACATAGAGAGTAATAACCAAACCATCGTGGTGAGGATCCTGAACATCTTCCAAATCATCCTCATCAAATTCTATAACTTTCTCATCCTTTTTCATGGAAGTCCTTGTCGGCCTAGATTGCTTTTCTGATTTGGATTCCTTGGCGTGCCTTTTTGCTGCAGAATAAGAAGTACCACATATGTCAGAGCCACCAGAAATAAAATTGATTACCTTGGCATCCGAAGGTGGGGATCCTGCTCTCGTAGGGATCCTGTGATTATCCTGAGCTTGAGGATCTTGAACTCTATCCTGATTCTTCCCGTGATCCTTTGTTTTCCCAATTAGATCCTTCAAGTATCCTTTGTTGAGCAAGTGGCTGATCTCTTTCCCGAGAGTTATGCAATTTTCAGTTATATGACCAAAATCCTCATGGTATGCACACCACTTAGATTTATCCTTCCAGACATAAGGTTTGTCATTCTTCTTTAGCCATCTTGCTTTATCTCCAAGATCCTGCATGGCACACAAGATACCAGTTGTATCTACAGAAAAATTATAATCAGTTACTTTAGGATACTCTTCATCATCCTCATCAATAGTGTTCACACGACGATCCTCATTTCTGGTATAAGGTTTGCTTCTATTTAATCTGGATGAAGATGAATCTGATTTCCTGTTAGGCCTATCATATGCTGATTGAGTGTCCACCTTCTTCTGTATCATCGCATCTTCTTCCAGCCTGATAAATCTTAGAGCTCTATTTCTGACTTCGTCAAGATTCCTGCAAGGATTCATAACAAGGTCTTCATAGAATGGGGAATCCCTTTTGATTCCCATCTTGAAGGCTTGTACAATAGTTGGCAAATCCAAATTGGGTATATTCAAGGATTCTCTCCCGAATCTCCCTAAAAAATCTCGAAGAGACTCATTAGCCCTTTGGACAACTCTGTATAAATCAGTTGTTAGCTTTTCAAACGTTCTACTGCAAGAGAACTGGTTATTAAATAAATTAACTAGATGAGCAAATGAAGTAATGGAGTAAGGGGGAACGTTTAACAACCATTTTAGTGCGGATCCTGTGAGAGTAGAGCTGAAGCCCTTGCATAAACATGCTTCTTTAAGATCAGAAGGAACTAGAATGATCTCCATTCTCTCCCTGTATTGTGCAATATGCTCCTCAGGATCCGTTGTTCCATCATACAACTTCATATTTGGTGTTTGAAATATTTTCGGGATCTTAGCATCACAAATAGGTGGTGCAAATCTCGAGATTCTATGGGCTGTTGGAGCAACTTCAGGAATTGGTTGCATAACTCCAGGGACACTCGATATCATATCCTTCAGCTTTTGTATTTCCCTTGCTATCATAGGGCTAACCCCAGGATCCTGAAAATTGTTAGTCCCAACAGTATTATTAGAAATATAATTACTATACATGTTACCACCATCAGGAGTCCTGATGTGCCCCAAACAGTCGTATAAAGACGATGTACGGATTGCGATCGGTTTGTTTTAAATTTATATTTGCTGGGGTCTAAGTATGACTTACTAATAGTAAACCAAAGGGCTAGTAGATGGTAAGTATGACCTAGAGTCGTTCTTGTAGGACCCTTGTACCGGACCTAATCGAATCCCCAATAATTAACCGTAGTGCGGAATCCCACGATTGATAACAAAATGTTAAACGAATAAACACTAATCAAACACAAAGTATATGATTGATTAACACAAAACCGATCAGCTTATATTACTTAGAATGATTACAATATGCTCTCACTGATCACAAATTCGTCAACCTCAAAACATGAGCCGTAAAAGACTATTTATACTAAACCTAATCTGACCTTTGCGACACAAGCTATGTCGCCAAGCCGACTCTGCGACACAAGATGTGTCGCCAGGTTGACTATTGCGACACAAAGACCTTGTGTCACCAAAACACAAAATGTAATTAAGACAAACGTTATCAACTAACTTAATTACATATCAAACGCATTACAGACTTAGACCAACTGACAGACACACTAAGATGCACCAACAAACTCCCCCGTGTCTTCAGCTTGGTCTTCAAAATTTCTTCAATTAAGCCCAGCCTGTAGGAAACCTGCCTCCAGCATGAATCCCATGCGTAACACACACAATCACCACTTTCTGGAATTGTCTAGCTAGAATCGAATTCACAACATTTCTTACGTTGAAGCGAATTGGATTATCAAACAACTTCCGCAAGTCTTTCTGTGACAAATTAATCAAGCTCATAGGATCAAAAACTTTAAATTGAGCTTTCTTCAAACCATAAAGCAAAGTTCTTTCTGGATGCTCAGATTCTGGAACAAAAATGAACACAGCTTCGCCTGTATGAGAATCGAGTTCCCAATAATGAAATCTTCTTAGAAAGTTAAAAGGAACTGTCTCCAATGGTATCTCAGTTAAACAATCAGCTGGTGGATAACGCATTTTGCAAATTGGCTGCATTGTAACTGGATCAAGTTTATTTTTGAATATGAATCTCTTACCAAGCGTCGGTTTGATAAAATTATATCTTTTGCTCTTCACTTCACGACGCAAAACCGTCTGTATAAACTCAGCTCTTGAATCCCTAGTTGGATTTATCAATTCCAGTTGAGCTAGATGATTTATTTCTCCCTTTGGCAATGTACTCAGCTTCTTAAATGATCTTTTGAAATACTGAATGCCATCGCTCCTTTTAATCATGAAAATACCTTTGTAGGTTTTCCAGCTCTTAATAATTCCTGTATAATTCCCACTAACCTTATATGTCTTGCAAGTAACGGGAACATATACATCAGGAATGAAATTTATCACAGGCCGCTCAAAGGTCGAAGTAGATGTAGTATCAGAAGCCGATGTAGTTTCTGGAACAGTTTGCGAAGTTCCAGCTGGCTCTGTTTCATCTTCCGAAGAATCAGTCTCGATTGTAGGAGCATCGTCATAGAATTCATCAGGACGCATTTCCTCTTCTTCAATCTCAACATCATCGTTTGTTTCGAATTCAGGTTCAGATTCCTGATTTACCTCATTGACCATTTGCTGAATAAAAGATAGATTGGCATTTGAAAAGTCTACAGCTAACGGTCTTGGTTGACCTGGAATGTCATCAACAGAGAAATAATCCAAACGAAGAGATTCATTACTATCAAAAAGATTTACATTTTCATCTACATTATCTGTTTGTGTTCCGGCTAAAGCCCTAGATGTTGTTTCTATGGCACGCAGGCCTGACTCCCCCGGAACGACAGCTAGGGATTCTAGTTCTAACACCCTAGTATTCAAAGTAGGAACCAAAGCTGCTTGTTCTTCTAAAACTTTAATCTGAGCAGCCTGAACTTCCAACACCGATGCCTGAGACTGAAGCAATTTAGCTTGATTATCCATAGTCTGCTGCATCTGATCCATTCTTTTCAACAATTCCTCAACAACCGAGGGCAAAGGTTGAATGGGAACCTCAACACGGGGAATGTCAACCCGTGGTCTCGAAGACGACGTAGAAGTACGACGAATAGACTGAGGTGGAACCCAGTCTTCATCATCAAGATCGGCACTTCTTGGTCGTTTGCCCAGATCAGGGCGAACATAACTCGAACCAGCACGAATACGACATTGTATTCTTTTGTACCGACGAGGATCAAAGCGTTGAATATTTCTCAACGCATCTCCGGAGGGGATATCCCTCGGAGAAGTCTCAGGAGTAGAGCCTCCATCTGATTCTTCAACATCTGGCCCTTCAAGATTAGGCTGATCAGCCTGTTCGCCAGCCTGGAAATCCTCAATTTCCTGTAACAGATCATCGACCTGTATTTGAGCATCATGGAGGTGTAATTCCTCCTCCTGAATTCCCTGCCCAGGTGCAGGTAAAACGTCCATAAAACCATCAGCAGGCGGTGCAACATAAGCTTCATTGATTATGTGCCCAAATAACGGAAAGTTGCTATTTGCGTTCGCACCAGCCGCACAAACCGTCCAGATTCGGACGTTCATGGGAGTAGGCCGTAAGCGTTCGCGAGCATTCTGCGGAAGCCCGGGAAGCTGAGTATCCAAAAACAGCTGAATGAAACGTGGGTATAAATTCCAACGCTTATCCCCAGCATTAAGATTATCTACCATAGCCCGAAAGATATAACCAGAAAAGTTAAAGGGCTTGTTGTAGATTAAAGCCAACATGGCAGAAGCCGTAGAATGACTAATGCCATCAAATCCTGCCTTACAAGGAGAAAGGCAGACAATAATAACATGCATCAAGTATCGCCAGACCTTAGGCAGATTCGCCTTGCGATATTGGTCGTTGGGTACCCCTGGATAGCCAAGACGTGTCATAGCCCCGGCAATAAACTCATTGCCAAAAAGAGTAGGCATCTCTGTAGTATCTCCGAAGTGAAAGAAATCCCGAATGACCTGCTCAGAGATAATAAGTTGACGATCTCCAATAGTATAAATAATTCTGGTGAATGGCAGGTCGGAGTTGATCACTGCGTTTTCCCAAAAATGAGCCACCTGATCCTTGTAGATAGTGGTTGTTGCAGTAATAGCAGTATAAATGCGAGAGCGGCGTAGGAATGCCACCATTGGCCTATATGATGCAGCCGTATCCTTTGAATCGTCCAAGAATGCCACAATGTTGTGACGTGGCTCCCATAGAATATCAGCATCTGCCATTGTTGTGTAAATAGTAGAGAAAAAAACTTGCAAACAGTTAGCGTTAGCAGATTTAATCAAAACACACAAATCAATTTGATACCAAATGCGACACAGAGAATTGTGGCGCAGAAAATCTGCGACATAATAAGAATGTGTCGCTAATAGAACAAAATTGATTATTTATAAAGTAAGCGACATAAAGAATTGTGTCGCTAAAGATTAATGCGATGAACAGAGTTATGTCGCAGTTAGCAATGTAGTCGAATAGGCGACATAATGAGTTATGTCGCAGCAAGCAAGCGACATAAAACAATTGTGTCGCAAAAATGATGCGACATAAAAGATGCGTCGCATAACAGTGTGCAAATTCACATAAATTATAAACAAAGAGATCAAATTCGCACAAAATAAGGGTTTCATTGATAATTAAGAATAATACATAGTTATAATTACAAATTATCACATTTCTAAACCCTAAACCCTAAACCTAAATAGTATCCTCGGATACTATTAATACGAAGAAAGCCAAGATTCAAGACAAGGCCAAGCTAAGATCCAGGACAAAAAGCCAAGATTCAAGACAAATGGCCAAGATTCAAGACAAGGTCAGGCTAAGATCCAGGATAGTGAGGGGATCCCACCAGACCACCAAAAAAAGAAGGTAGCCGATCAAGCAAGAGTGCTATCACGACACCTGAATGCACATAAGCTTCCACGACCGTAAGAGAACCCTCGTAGTCGCGGAAGTGCAAGACATGATAGTCTTTGGGCAGAAGCAGTGAATACAGGAGTGTATAACACCGTTATCCTGAACGAAGTCACCTGCCATGGCTATACCATAATTGGACACAAGTGAGAAATAGGCTAAGGTAAGTTAAGCGACATAAGATATGTCGCAATAACATTTGGCGACATAAAAGTTATGGCGCAAGAGAGTATTTAGCGACATAAAAGTTATGGCGCAAGATTACAATTAGCGACATATAATTTATGGCGCAAGATGACATTTAGCGACATAAAATTTGTGTCGCAAAAGGAAGCGACATAAATTTAAATTGAGAAAACCTGCGACATAAAACGTTATGTCGCAGGTTATGTCGCAATGACGAACTGCAAGCCCCAACCCAGAAAACCCTAACTTCTAATTTGGGGTTTTCGAAAACGAGAAATACCCTAGGGTACGCCAACATACCAGAAACACGAAAACATGTATATTGACAAATATGAGTGTGATTTTCGTGTCACATTAAGCCAAAAACGTAAACCCTATAAACCCGTAATAAACATTAATGATTTAAGGGAAAATAAGCAGTAATAAAGGGTGAGACTAGTACCTATCGATCGAGTGGAAGGTAGTGAACAAGAAACAAGAGGTCGATTGCTCGGAAAAAGTCCAGATGATCGAAATCAGAAATTTAATTCGCACGTAGCTTTTGTGTCGCAGGTGTGAATTTTATGTCGCAGGTTTTTGATTTTGTGTCGCTAAAAGTGTGAATGGAGAAAGCGACTGGAGTGAGGTATTTATACCTCTGCCCCACCTAGCGATATAATGTAGCGACATAGAAGGCGACATAAGTTATGTCGCAGGACAATACTTATGTCGCAGTGCCCAGAAAACTTGATTTTGAATTTCAAGTTTTGTAACCCGATGGAAGAGTAACTAATTGGACTTGTGAAAAAGTAAATATACAAATTGAATATAAAAAAAATAACGGAATTATTAAACCTAAGCTAAAACTTAAATTACCTTTCTTTTTGGTGACGTAGTTATTTTGTCTGCTAAGGGATCATATTAGAATAACATGCACTTATTAGAAAATGGTAAGTGTTATCTCGATTATCAGTATATGTAACCTCTTGAAATTTACTTAGCATATTTAAAACACCTTTGATAAATCTTATTGCAAGATGATTACTGGTATTGTTTGACCACCTAAACATGTTACATTTACGGCTATGAGCAAAACTTTTATTGTTATTATGAATAATTATCTGTGGTCCCCACCATAGATATACTCCTATAATTTAGACAAGAACATAACTTCCAAGATAGATAAAATAGAGGAAAGTCATTTTTAAGAATCAAGTCAGCGGTGACAGGTCTGTACAGACGTACAACAAAGCGACATAGCTTGATTCAGGTGTAAGCAAAACCAGACTTGGTCAAACCATTTTGGAGACCTTGTGAGGTATCTTATGATTTAAGACTTGTTCAAGTTCTTTGACTTGCGTTTGCTTAGCTTTTAAGTATATACAACTTGAGACCAGGTATGTACTTACGTACAACAGAGGAAACGAGAAGTATATACCCCCAAAGTATTTCATATTTTAAGCTAAAATGGAAGTATGCCAAGCTATATTAAGGAATTAAGATACTAAATCATACATCACAGGATGTTGACCACATGATAATAGGCATGTATTAGACTGACGTGTTAATTGCTCAAAGACTAGTGTAACATGCCTACCAGTACATCATAAGATGAATCTAATATTTATGAAAGTTGTGGTAAGTATGCTAGATAAACCTACTGATACATCAAGGATAAAGCTTAAAATTTTCATTTTGTGCATGCACCCTAATGTACTATCATTTCCCTAGTTGTTTACAGACACAACTAAACGTCTTTTTACAAATGTTGCAATGGTGCATTTCTTAAATACTAAAGAGTATAAAGAATGGCTATTGCTGTTTTTTTTTTTGTTTTTTTTTATTAAAATAGTCCAAGTCCAAAAAATTACTTCTTAAGCTGAAAGAAGCGCAAACCAATCATGTTGATCAGTTCATCAAATCGGGCATGAGAAAAGGCCTTAGTGAATAGGTCAGCATTCTGTTTAAGGGTATCTATATGGACGAGGTCTATCAAGTGTTTCTCATAGCAATCCCGTATAAAGTGAAATCTAAGTTCTATATGCTTAGTTCTAGAGTGCTGTACGGGATTACGTGTAATTGAAATAGCAGCAGTATTATCAATATGTAAAGGAGTCATAGTAAGAAGTAACCCGTAATCGCGCAATTGATGCTGAATCCACAGAACCTGGGAACAGCAACTAGCAGCAACAACGTATTCAGCCTCTGCGGTAGAAGTAGCCACCGTCGTCTGCTTCTTGCATTGCCATGATACCAAACGTGATCCAAGAAACTGGCATCCACCAGTCGTTGACTTCTTATCTATACTACAGCCGCCATGATCAGAATCCGAATAAGCAGTTAGTTCAAACGATTTTTCATTGGAGTACCATAGACCAAGAGTTGGCCTGTGTTTGAGGTACCCAAAAATTCGCTTCACTGCTTTCATATGAGAAACCTTCGGCCTAGCCTGATATCTAGAGCAGATGGACACAGCAAATACAATGTCCGGCCTGGATGCAGTCAGATACATGAGAGAACCAATCATAGAGCGATAGTCCTTTTCTTTACAATCCTCGTCATCGATGGCCGGTCCGAGATTATGATTTATTTCAATGGGGGTTCCATAAGTCTTGCAATTAAGCAAGTCATACCTGGTTAACATATCAGTGACATACTTGGACTGATGAATGTAAATTCCTTTGGCAGACTGCTCAACTTGAACACCTAAAAAGAACGTGAGTTCCCCCATTGCACTCATCTCAAATTCAGACTTCATGAGATGTTCGAAGTCTTTACACATGGAGTCTTTGGTAGATCCAAAATGATATCATCGACATATACTTGTACCAGTAATAAGTCTTCTCCATCCCTTTTAGTGAACAACGTACTATCAATGCTACCTCTTTCGAAACCATTCTTAACTAGATGAGTTGCAAGCCTCTCATACCACAGTCGTGGTGCCTGATGCAAACCATATAATGCCTTATTAAGTTTACAGACATATTCTGGATGCAATGGATCTTCAAAACCCGGAGGCTACTTGACATAAACATCGGTATCAACTTGTCCATACAGAAAAGCGCTCTTTACATCAAGCTGATAAACAATGAACACTTTGAAGGATGCAAAGGCCAAGAAAATACGAATTGACTCCAGTCTTGCAACAGGAGCGAAAACCTCATCATAGTCCAAACCCTCTACTTGATGAAAACCTTGAACTACAAGCCTTTCTTTGTTTCTAATAACCACTCCTCGATCATCTTTCTTGATTCGGTAAACCCATCGAGTGCCAGTTGGATGTGCACCCTTAGGTAATGGTACTAATTCCCACACATGCAGCTTTTGGAATTGATGCAGCTCCTCCTGCATTGCTTCAACCCAGTGTGGATCTTTTAGAGCCTCTTCTGTACGTTTTGGCTCCACCTGAGATAAAAAACATGTTTTAACCTCAGCAGAAAGACATGCAAGAGAAGCAAACTCATGAGAGTCTGAAGGGGATGCAGGATTTGATTCTGCAGCAACTTGACTTCTTGTCTGAATCCCCTTATCCAAAGGACCTATGATATTCTCTACTGGATGGTCCTTATTAACACGTGAACTAGGAATCTCGTCAGGCACAATAACAGAGTCCAAGTTTGTAAAATCGGCTTCCTGTGCCGATTCAAATTCCCTTGAATTCTCAAGTTGTTCATCTTCATCATCAGATACCGCAGGAACATCGGTATATGTTTCTTGGTTTCTAGTAGATGATTCAGGAACATCAACATTTGGTTGAGAAGGAAGTGGAGTAGCAGAGGCAGTTGGAATCTTAGGTCTAGATGGCTGTGAAGTATTTGAAGATAAATCAAGGCCATGAAGTAATGTGACCACCTGATCAATATCATCATCCTCCTTAGGAAGATTAAAGGAATCAAAAATTGCCTCATAATTAAACAAATGTGCTGGTCCCTTTCCTTCCGGATTATCAGAGTAACGAAAGCACGTGACTTCATAGTGTTCTTCCATACGCTTAGTTGCCAAGTTATACACACGTTTGTTTGGAGAGTTATTTGAAAAACCCAAAAATAAACCTTCACTGGACTTTGCTCCAAACTTAGCAACTCTTTCTTTCGTGTACATAATCGTGCAGGGACAACCAAAAGGTTCAAGAAACTGTAACGAGGGTTTCCGGTTATTAAGCAATTCATAGGACGTTTTATTATGTGTTTTAACCACAGAAACCCGATTAAGAATGTAACAAGCAGTATTTACTGCTTCAGCCCAAAAAGAAATAGGCAGCTTAGAATCTGCCAACATTGTGCGTGCAGCTTCAATGAGTGTCCTGTTTTTGCGTTCAGCAACTCCATTCTGTTGAGGAGTTCGTGCGGCGCTGAATTGATGATCAATGCCTTTTCTTAAACAGTACAACTCAATTGTTGAATTCTTAACCTCAGTACCATTATCTGATCTCAGTTTCTTAATTGACAGGTTGCATAGGTTCTCTAGTTTGTCAAACAAATAGATGAGAATTTCAGGAACTTCATCTTTAGTAGTTAAGAAATACACCCATGAAAAACGGGAGTAGTCATCAGTCACTACCAAGCAATATTTTGAACCTCCCATACTCTTCTTACTAACAGGTCCAAAGAGATCCATATGCAGTAGCTCCAAAGGACTTGAAACAGAATTGATCACTTTTGACTTATGGGACTTCTTGTGCTATTTCCCTTTTTGACAGGAAACACAAAGATCGTTGATTCCAAAGGATTGCTTTGGAACGCCACGCACAAGATCATGCTTTACCAAATAATTCATCTTTCGGAAGTGTAGATGACCCATACGTCTGTGTCATAAAAGTGATTCTTTTTCAGGAGCTTTCGAAAGTAGACACATATGTTGGGTTGTTTCAATGGTTTTCATATCTAGAATATACGTGTCTTTTTGCCTAGGTGCCCTCAGTAACACCCATTCCTCAGGAATTACAAATCCTAGTTTCAAGATGCAGCATTCAGTTTTAGTAAATGCTGTAGTGTACTCTTTGTCGCACACTTGTGATACACTGAGCAGGTTGTGAGTAAGCTGCTCCACAAAATTAACTTTTTCAAAACTCACTTGACCATTAGTGAGTGTACCTTGTCCAGTAATAACTCCTCCTTTATCACCGGCAAAAGCAACATATCCCCCATTATAATCCTTGACTTCAGATAACAGAGATAAGTCGCCTGTCATATGTCGCGAGCAACCACTATCAATATACCATCTACTATTTTGAACTGCTTCAGATTGCTGCGACATCAAAAACAAAAAGATCAATTAGTAAGGGAGACCCAAGCCTTAACAGACTTGGGTAACCCAGTAGCATCATCCACAATGATTACATCAGTCAAAATTTTATCTTTTAACACATCAAAATCATTGCCTGATGAATCATTGTCAGATGAAGAGTCAGAACATGACTCTTTGATCTTCCATACCTTTTGAGGTTTGGATGGTTGCTTGTTAACATTATTGAGCTTATCTTGTTTAAATTTGGTGGGCTCAATATTGTTATCCTTAGAAGTAGTTGGTGGAACTGCAGAACCTCTCATAGATTTTTTTGAAAAACTTTGAGAATTAGAGGTTCGTGCATCTCCCCGTCGACCATACTTCTTAGCAAGCAATGGGCAAAAATTAATCAAATGACCTTGTTTCTTACAATAAAAACAAGATCTTTGCTCAACATTTACAGGAGATTGAGGTTTAAACCGTTGAAGATGACCAAAAATCGGTTGTGCTGAACAAGTACACTTATGTGCACACGCAGAAGTTGAGCCGTGAGATTTGCTTTTAGAAGATTTTTTATCAGATTTGAAAGTTTCTGGTTTAGAAATCTCCTTTGTAGGTTCAGCCTTAGCTTTACCTTTCATTTTATAAATCTCCTCATATCCTTCACTAATAAAGATATGATGGTCATTGGATACATTTTTGTTTTTCAAATAACCGTATTCTTCTTCGGTTATATCCTCAATCTCAATTTCCTCCTTCAAACTAACTGGAGGTATCAACTTAGTAACAGATTTGACAGATTTGGAAACTCTAACAGGCTTAATAAGCTCAGCCTTAGTTTCCCGTTTCTCAATAGGCTTGAATGGTTCAGCCCTGACATCAAGTTTTTTAACTGAGTCAACCTTAGGAGCCTTCAAATTTTCAGGCTCACGAGTTGATGCCTTAACTAGCTCAGGCATACTAGCAACAGGTTTATGAGACTCATGTTTAACAATTTCGGCCGTATCATCTTGATGATACTCTGTTGGTGGTGGAACTTGATGAAAACCTAGTCCCTCCTTTCCAACATGAGGCCTACTGATCCTTACTTTAACAGGTTTGACAGGTGTTGTATCTACTTGAGGAACAGTAGGTACAGAATCTTTGATGATTTCTTGTTGAGGCATAGGCAGATAATCTTTTGGAGGTGGGACATGGTGATAACCAAGTCCTGCCTTGCTCTTAGTATCTGTCCTTTGCTTTTGAAGAATTTCATCAAAAACGAGAGAGGATGTCGAAAAATTTGATAATTTTCGATTTAAAGTAAGAACTTCAGCCTGTGAATCAACAAGTTCCTTTTTAACAAAAGTTAACATATCAACATAGCTTCTTATTTCATCTTGTTGTTCAAAATTTTTGGCTTTTAGTTCTTTCTTTTCTTCAAAAATAGCCGTTAATTTCTTCTCAGATGCCTTATAACTTTCTTTCAACATTTCATTATTTTCTGTTAATTGTGAAATAGTAGTATTAAGGCGTTCGTTATCCTCTCTGCACCTGTTTAACTGATCAGTAAGTTTGATGCATGACACACAAGATAAAGGTTCATCATCTACCTCATGAACCTCAGCCATTAACGCAGTATTCTCGTCTTCATCATCAGCTGCATCTGACCAGCTGTTGTCCCATGGAGTTTCTGTCAGCATTAATGCAGCTGACACCATGGCTTTCTCTTCAGCCTTACTTGGTGAAGGTTTGGTAAGACCAGAAGATGGGGTCTTATTAGTCTTTTCACATTCACGAGCAAAGTGTCCATAGTTCTGACACTTATAGCACCTTACCTTCCCTTTATTAAAACCGATTCCTTTTTCACCAGGATTATTCACAGACGTTCTACCGGTTTTCTGCAAAAAATTCTTCACTCTCCTCGTCAGCATAGCCATATTCCATTTTAAATCCAACCTCTCCAATTCTTCTTGATCAATTTGACCAAAATCCTCATCGGAAAAGTCACCAGCACAAGCTAAGAAAGCTGAAAAAGTGGAAGAATAATCTTCACCAGAAGAGACACCAGAACTCTGAAAATAAGTACCACTTGATGTAGTACTTGCAGAAGCATTTCCACTAGCATTGCTAGCTATGAATGCGGTAACAGTAGGCTTGCTTGAAGATACCGGAACATCAACTCCATATAACTTTGGATTCTGGAGATGAGAAGTAGCCTTGGTCTCTTTTCGTTGCATCTCTAGAAGCTCAGCTTCAATGTGACGAATGAGATCTTCGAGCTCCATATCCATGATATCTTCATCTCTTTCCATCAATAACACTCGAGTATGCCACTTCTTTGGAAGTGAGTCCAGAAGCTTCTTGTTTACATTGTTACGCCCGAGAACTACACCTCCTTCTATCAACTCAGTGACCAGTTGGGAATATCTGCTACACAGATCTTCTAGAGACTCATCCTGAAGCATATCAAACACTTCGTACTGCTTCTTGATTAGATCAATCTTTTTCTTTTTGTATTGATCACTGCCACCACATTTTTTCTCAAATGCTTTCCAAAGATCATATGCAATCTTATGTTGTCTCATTTGTCTCATAATAGGTTGAGGCAATGCCATTGTGATTGCAGCATGGGTTTTCCTTTCCATATCAAAGGCTTTGCGTTCCTCAGGAGTCATTGATTTAATTGACTTCTCAGGAGCTGGACCATTAAAGACTCCTGTTCTCAGAGGACGTTCATATCTTTCCTCTAAGTATATCATCATTTCAGGGTCATTTAATCCAACATAAGATTCGAAGCGTTGACGCCAATCTGAATAACTCATCCCTGGCATATACATTGGAGGTTTGTTTCCAGATCCAACCTCATTGTTCTGTTTCAACATTGCTCCAACTGACTGAATAGAGTGTGCTGAAGATGATGTCATTTTAATTAACCTGCAAAACAATTGAAAAACACATATAACAAACTGTTAAGCGACACAAATATGTGTCGCAAAGGATTAAGCGACACAGAGATTATGTCGCAACAGATTATGTCGTAACTAATTATGTCGCAACTGATTATGTCGCAAAAATAAGCAACTGAAGAAAAACCAAATGTTATGTCGCAAGCTTATGTCGCAAGCTTGTGTCGCAAGCTTGTGTCGCCTAAATTAAGGCTTATGTCGCAAATCACAGTAAGCTTGAGTCGCAAGCTTATGTCGCCAAACTAAAGGCGTATGTCACAGTAACCCTAAACGCGACACAAAGGTTATGTCGCAAAATAGTGTCACAGAAACAGCTGACCAGCGACCAAAAACCCTAAATTCGAAAATTCTCGATAACCTAACGAAAATTTACGGTTGGAGGACGAATAATAACTTCAATATCTTCCAGAAACACCAAATAATAATTTTAAGCACTTGTCAAAGAAGATTCTAGCTCAAACTTGTTGTATTTATCCGAGAAACTTGTCAAAATGGATTCAATAACACCAAATCCTGAGATTTTGGCTCTGATACCACTTGTAGGACCCTTGTGCCGGACCTAATCGAATCCCCAATAATCAACCGTAGTGCGGAATCCCACGATTGATAACAAAATGTTAAACGAATAAACACTAATCAAACACAAAGTATATGATTGATTAACACAAAACCGATCAGCTTATATTACTTAGAATGATTACAATATGCTCTCACTGATCACAAATTCGTCAACCTCAAAACATGAGCCGTAAAAGACTATTTATACTAAACCTAATCTGACCTTTGCGACACAAGATGTGTCGCCAAGCTGACTCATGCGACACAAGATGTGTCGCCAGGTTGACTATTGCGACACAAAGACCTTGTGTCGCCAAAACACAAAATGTAATTAAGACAAACGTTATCAACTAACTTAATTACATATCAAACGCATTACAGACTTAGACCAACTGACATACACACTAAGATGCACCAACAGTTCTTAAAGAGAAACTGAATTGAAACGGAGGTGATCCAATCAATCTTTCTTTTCTAGTAAAGGTTTTAAAAGAGTGCGTTGGGGGTTTTGGTTCAGTTAACTAAGTAAACTAAATAAAGCGAATAAAAGTGTAATAATAAATCAGACAATAAAAGTAGTATTTGTTGTGAGTTCGTTAGCTAATAATGTGGGATGATGACTCTTATGGGAAAACGATTATCTAAATTGGAAATGTTTAGTGGATTCAACACCCAGTGGTATAACCAATAAGTTCCCTATTAGTCGGTTATCAACTAATATGTCACGAGGAACTAAGGTGTCATGATTCTGATCAGACAGACGATGCTCAACTCTCCACACTCTCCTGTGAGGGAGTCAGTGGCCCGTATTATTGAACGTATTCGCTCGTGGGCGAAGGAATAGAGTAGCAGGTCATTACAAATCTGACCGTTCTTAATACCATAAAGATTTCAAATCCATTAGACTATTAACTTAGAAATTATGTTCGGACTTAGTAACCAATTCCTATTAATGAAACTTAAGAATGATAAACAGGGGAAAACGTTCGAGGTTCTTGCGTATCTTACTTTTGGTTTCATATTTTAAGGAAAGGATATAAGTGTAACTTAGATTCCAAACTTGCCTTTCTCATTACAATTAACAAATCCCTAGGTTTTCGTAAATGGTTATTTAGCCTGTAGCCTACCTACTCTAATCTAATCTAAATTAACTAATCTAATTAAAATGCTAATTAAAATGCTGACGGCTTTTTGCATAAAGTTAAACCCAGACCATGTCGGAAAATGCTATAGTGATTCACAGTGTATTTAATCATTTACCGATGTTTCCATTGTGAATCTAATTGCTTCGCCATGTTTACATGATAAGTACATTGTGATTGAAAGTGTACAATACTCATGGCAAGTCCACGTAATCACATTGCATTTTATGATGCTTGCATGACGTTACAGTTAAAAACATAGTTTTTACACAGATAACTATTGACCAAGTATCAAGGTTCGCGACTTCTCTTTACAGGGTTACAATCACGTTTGTTAATCGAAAGGCGAATATAAGTTTTAGGTATAAAATCATAGGATAAGTCCGTTCATAAAGTTTCCGGTTTATAATGCCGATCAATAATACAACTACCTTCGGTCGTTACCGGCTTCCAAACGTATGTACTTTGCTTAAAAGCATTTCCAGCACTATACCGAGTAAACAGTCGAATAGGGGCCGTCATATTATTTCACGACATATTTAAAGTCATCCCACAATTATATATGCTAACTACATCACAACAAATACAATAGTAATCTACTCGCTAATAATGACACAAACTAATTCTAGCATAATTAAAGCATACATATTTAATTAAGATAGAATAGGATAGAAAGAACCCGGATTAAAATGCAAGAAGGAATAAACTTTAATTAATAAGCGTAACTCCAAGCGTACACCAAAGATTATAAAATGATCCCTAGCTTTCGTTCTACTTTAAACAAGCTCCTTAAATAGCCTAACACTAATTTTGAAGTAAGAAAACAGAATGAGAAAGTAAAGAGAGAATTATGCCTAATGCATATGGGACCTCTTCAAATGAAAGCCTAGGGGCTGTATTTATTGGGAAAATATGGCTTACATTAGCATCCCTAGGCTCATATTAGCAAAGGAGTGAAAGGTGGTGCACCAGGTACGAAAAAGTAGTTAAAGGTGGTGCACCGGGTACGGAAAAGTAGCGAAAGATGGTTCACCGGGTACAAGCAAGGATGAAAAAACGTAAAAGAGACGGGAGGGTGGAGGCCGGCGCCGCCTGGCTGCTGGCCGGCGGCGGCTGGCTACCACCCGCCCCGGTCCATCGTCTTTCGCTGCGTTGCTTAATTCGCGCGTATCTTCGTCGTTATGCGTCCGTTTGCGTTGATTCTTTTTTCATTGGATTCATAATTCAAAAACGAAGACTTTGATGTAAAGATATCCCAAAAATATGTTTCCTATCTCCAGATATTGTGTACGAATCATTTGGATCTTCCGGCGGATGTAGAATCTTCATTCTTTATCCGTTATGTTGATTCTTCTTCTCTTGGATTCTTAATTTGAAAATGAACATCTTGGGTGAGATGGATGTTGATGATGGGCACTTTTGTCTTGAAATCTCGTTTTGATGCCTTGAATCTTCAAACGTGTGTGGAATCTTCGTTTTTTATTCGTTTTGCTTGATTTTTATCGTGCAACTTTGTTTTGACCATCTTGGCATAATATCATTGATTTGTATTGGTTTTGAGTTTAAAATGCCAAGAATCGTTCTAGAATGAGAGAGATATCGGTAGTAAAAACATGACTTTTTACGCGATATCAAGTATCCCACACTTAGAACTTTGCTTGTCCTCAAGCAAACTCGAATTTCAAGCATGGTTAAAATAAGCAAAAAATGAAATATTTTAGGGTAGAACTTTTTACTAAGGGGGTTTTGAAAAATAAAATACTCGTTCTTTGAAAAAGCAGTGTTGTAATCTTTGATAGCATGCTTTTGATCTTTGATCTTGTATACATGACTAGGCGATCCTCTCTAGGTGGTCACTCAAATCACTCAAAGTGTTTAGGATTTCCTATTCTAATATTATCAATCACTCAGAACGCCAGTCATGTATCGTTTATCGTCATAGGCTTGATCGAGAATCAAATCGTTACCTTTTTGGTGAGTGCGAAGTCGATCTAGCCACAATCATTCTAAGGGAAGTGATGTAGGGTTTTTAGAAGCGGAGTGTTTGTGGAATGAGAGGGGGTTTTGTTGGGTTTTTGATGGGTTTCTTTTGTTGAAGTTGGAATTTTTGGAGGATTGACGCCTTTTTGGTGTTTGCGGAAGGAGTCTTTTTCTCCTATTGATTTCCTTTTTCTTTGGTTTTTTCTTTCTTGAATTTTCTTCTCTCTTTTTTTCGACGTCATCTCCTTGCGATTTCTCTTCGTTCATCTTTGGAACTTTGTTTAAAGTTTGGGGGATGCTTTTGAGAAAGTAGGGTTAACGTATCTATTTTTCTTTGGGAGTATGGGTGTACGGATGGGTTTAAGAATGATGTGATTCAATCTCCTTTTCACTAACCAATCTGGATTCGAAATGCATAACAGGAGCAAGTTCTTATTCTAAACGCATACATCGGCACACTCAAGAATCGAACAAGTGAAGCATTAAAAGTAAATGCTTTTTTATATGGCTCAAGATACCTCACGAATTGAAAGTTGGGTTGTTGTGTGCCTAGTCATGCGATGCTCTTTATGGGATTACTAAGCTAATTTTCCAAAGGAATTTGTATTTTATTTATCCTTCTTCCCCAAGGTAAATCATTATTTGTCTAAAAATTTTCATTTTCAACATATTTTTAACTTAATTTTGAAATTTTTTGTTTACTTATTGGAGAAGGATGGTCTAAAGAGCAACGACTTAGAATCAAGCATATACCATTATCCATTTTACAGTAGTGTAACTACTGTTATCCCACACTTAAAGGAACATCGTCCTCGATGTTTATAATCTAAGCTCTAAATGGGGTGAAAATCCCACACTTAGGAATTTAAACATCTAAGAAAAAAAATATTTTAGCAGTGTGTTTTGGGTTTGAATCCCACACTTAGTGATAAGCATAATGGATATGGTATATTTAAACAAATGAAAGAGACGGTATAGAAGTACTCCCCGGTGGTTGCAGTGTCCCTTGGGTTGCATGTGTCGGATTCCGTCTTCCTTGGTGCATTCTTGATCAAGTCTTCTTGTGATTGGTCTCGTAGGTGTGAACACGTCGGATATACTATTCTTCTGGTGTTTTCTTGCAGGCTGGAGCATGCTTTGTATTATCCGAGTGTGAAAAATAGTCGGAGATTTCATCACTTCTTGGAAAGTAAAGTTGCAGAAATGTAAACACACGGGTTGCCTCCCGAGAAGCGCTCTTTTAAAGTCGAGAGCTCGACTTAGTCCTTTCTTCTTCAGATGATGCTGGATGTGTCCGTGGTGCTAGAGTGGTCACTGTGGTTCCTAGGTAGGGCGTATCATGGAGGAAAGTATTGCAGAAACTGTTCTATCATGTCAGTAATGAGAGTTGGTGGAGGGGTGGATTCCATTCTGAAGCTTTTGAAGTGATCAGTGGCTAATCTGTCGAGTATTGCCATCCCATAGCTGATGTATCGAACTGCCCTTGTGACTGGTCCGTTAGGGTCGATTCGAGTGCAGGTGTGAGTTTGAACAATTTCACGTTGTGGGTGGTTCCTACCTATTGAGGTTATTAAAGTCATGAATTCAGTCTTTACTTCTTCAAAATCGTTGGCCAATGGGTCTCCTCCAAAGGATCTAGTGGCTTGGCATACTTGTCTGATGAGTTGATGTTGTTCGCGGTTGAAGGGAAAATTTGAGTCAGTGAAGACGTAGATTAACTTGCTAAATATTTTGCGGTATCCGTTGCGGTAAGCGACAATTTCAATGTCTTCTTCCTCATACATTCCACGTAATCGATCTATTATATAGGATGCTAAGTTGACTGGTGACATGTGCCAATAACGTTTTGGAATGTCACGAGTGTTTTCTTCGAATGCTGCTTGATTTAGTTCATCAACTATTAGTTCAACGTGATGACCAATAGTGGAGTAAATGACGATCCTGAAGTTTTCTGAAGTTATGAGATGTTCACCAGTTTCGATGAGATCTAGAAGAGTTCTAAGATCTCCCACCATTCTTATGTCAGCATAATTCTGCGGATTTCCAGTAGCTCTTTCAAGATGGGTTCTCATTGATGTAAGTATAGCCTTCTAACTTGATGAGTAGGGGAAAGCTGATCCGGCTAAGGCACAATATACTTTTTGGTATATTTGCCTTTGGTTGCTGCAGAACTCGACTTCTCCCATTGGGTAGTCTGGTCTTTCTGGCTGTTGAGCTTCTCTGGTGACTTGTTCTTGAAGGGAATCGGAGAACTCTTGGATATGTTTGAGCAAAGTTTGGGGCACTGGTTCTCCATAATTGGCGAGATATGAATCGTATTCTCGTTCAATCTGCCTGATCAGGTGTCTCTGAGCGGTGTTGTAGTCATTGGTTGACTCGTTGATAGCCTCTACAATGACGCGCACATCGGTGTATTCATCAATTAGTTTGATCATGTCCTGGTGAGTATCTATGAGCGGAATCTCTAATCTCTCAGCTGTGATGATGGGGGAATTTGGTGGAGCAAGAGGGGTTTTTGGAATAGAGCGTTCATCGATAGTGACGTCAATAAAATCGTCGTCAAATTCGACACTCTTGTAGTCGGAATCTTCGTCTCACGAATCTGGGAATTAGTGGAATTCTTCATCTGAGGGTGCATTGTTGAAAGGTTGAGTACTGTCGACTTCGATAGTTCTGACTTCCGTGATGGTGTCTTGAAGGTTTTCTTCAACAAAGCTTCCTGGTTGTCGTGCCTTATATGAAGAAATTCTTTGTAGGAGTTTAGCATACAGGTCTGGGTGTTGTGATGTTCGGGGTTCTTCTTCAAAAGTATCTATATCTCGGAGTCGGGTTCTGGTAAAAGGTTTCGATGTATCGAGATAAGAGTCTAGAATTTTTCCCATTCTTTTCAGATGAGTGGATCTGAGCTCTTGGTGGATGGCTCCATAATCAAAGGATTCTTCTGATGAAGTGTAGACTTTGCAGTCTTGTATTCTTTTGACTTCAGCCATCTGCTGTGAACCAGCTTGATCTTCATCTTCCTCCATTTCTTCCTCTTCTTCTTCTTCTTCGATTTCTTCCTCCTCCTCAGTTTCTTCTTCCTCTTCTTCAGGTTCTTCGTTTTCAGATTCAATTTCTTCCTTTGCTTCTTCATATTCTTCCTCTGCTTCTGGTTCATACCTAGAATCAAAGATGAAAACTGAAGATTGAGTGAAATGTTGCTCTTCCTCTGGTTCTGATTCGTCATCGGAACAAATTCTGCCTGTTGATATAGCATAGCATTCTTCTTCTTCTGGAGTGCATTCCGGTTGATCGATCTTGTAAGTAATGCTTTCACCATGTGATCGTAATATAATCGTGTGGTTATACACATCAATTACTGCTTTAGCTGTGTTCATGAATGGTCTTCCAAGGATAATCGGGATGTTTATGTCCTCGTGGATATCCATTACCACGAAATCCGTTGGAAAGAATAATCTGTTAACTTGAACTACAACGTTCTCAGCTATTCCTTTTGGGTATCTAACAGATTGATCAGCTAGCTGGACGGTCATCTTAGTGGGTTTCAAGTTTTCAAGTTCCAGCCTCTTAAACAGGGAGTAGGGCATAAGGTTAATGCTGGCTCCTAAGTCGGCTAAGGCGCTTATTTCTCCGGATTGGTAAATAGAACAAGGGAGTGTAAATCTACCGGTATCTCCTAGTTCTTCGGGAAGGCTATTCTTAAGTAGGGCTGAGGTTTCAGAACTAAGGGGAATATTGTTTACTTCGGGCAGTTTATCCTTAGTGGATAGCAATTTCCTAATGTACTTGTTTCGACCGGGAACTCTAGACATGGTATCAAGGAATTTTCCGTCTAGCTTAAAGGATGATAATTTCTTGGGTGGAGCTTTAAGTCTAGCGGGGTAAGGGATCCTAACCTCTTTGTTTATGGTCGGAATGGTTTCCACATCTGGTATCTTGATCTTTGGTTCTTCCTCTTTTACTGGAACAGCAGCTGGTGGTGTAGTAGATGCTTCCTCGGTGGTAGTAAGTTGCTTTGCTTCCTCAACATGTGGGTTATGAACTGTGTTGCTAGGCAAGCTTCCTCTGGGTCTGTTATCAAGACGTTGTGCCAATTGTCCAATCTGAGCTTCCAAATTCTTTAGCACAGCCAATTGATTTCTCATAAAGAGGTCGGCTTGATCTTGTCTGGCGGACGTCTTTTGGTTGAGCAGGTGTTGACCTTGCATGAACTGGGTGAAGGCGTCATCTGAACTTGAAGCTGGGGCATTCGTCTTTGCAGGTTGTTCAGGGGTTTGGTTTGTGTCGGAAGTTAGTGCGGGAAGTGCAAGGGGTTGGTTATAAGAGGGTTGTGATTGTTGTGGGTAAGGTGGGTATCGGGGTTGGTATGATTGGTTGTTTCTAGGTTGGAATGGAGGTCCTCTAGGTTGGTTGTTATTTTGATTGAAACCGGGTGGAAAATTTTGTTGTCGAGCAGGAAACTGAGCATAGTAGATGGTGCCATCTGCTTCTTCGTATTCAACTTGGTATTCACCAGGTGGTTGCGGATTGGTGCAGTGTTGACAGACTTGCACTTGGTGTACTTAGTGCTGTTGTTTCTTAAGTTCTCCAAACTGTTTGACAAGTGAGTCCATTTTCTCCGTTAATATCTTAATTGCTTCGACTGGGATTGAATTTGATGCGGCGAGAGGTGCTGAGTGATCTCCAGAGTTCCAATCGTGGTGATGCATAGTCATGTTCTCTATAAGGTTCCATCCTTCTTCGTCGGTTTTTGCCATGAAGCTTCCTTGTGCGGCAGCGTCGAGGGTGGTTCGGTGGTTAGGGTCTAAACCATTATAGAAGGTACACAATTGTGCGGATTTGTTGAGTCGGTGATTAGGGCATTTCTTCAAGGCTCCTTTGAATCGTTCCCATGCGGAGTATAATGACTCATCAAAATCTTGGTGGAAATTCATGATGTTATTTCGAAGTTTGGTTTGTTTAGAAGGCGGAAAGTACTTGGATAGAAACTTTGTCGCCATCACAGTCCATGAAGGGATAGAGCCGGTCTCTAAACCTTCAAACCATGTTTGCGTATGATGTGTGAGCGAATAAGGGAAAAGGTACAAACGGATTGTGTCTTGACTAATTCCGTTTTGTTTGTAGGAGTTTGAAAGAGATATGAACTTGTCGAGGTGAGAGTTTGGATCATCATTGGGTAATCCATGGAATTGACAGTGGTTTTGGATTAGTTGGATGATGTGGTGCTTAAGCTTGAAAGATTGACCAGGGGTTTCAGGGTAGAGAATTGGTCCTCCTCTTCCTTCGATAGAGGGTTTACTGTTATCACCGAGAGTGATGCGTTCGGCCATTTTAAGTGCGGATTGCTTCTTTTATCGTCGAATGGTACGTATTATAAGTTCTGGATCAGGGAAATTAAACAGTGGTGCAGATCTAGGGGAACAGGTCATACACTAAAAAGGAAAGAAAAGAAAGTAAATACTTGTTTTTGTGTTTTTTTAGAAGGTTTTATCCTAAGGGTTTACTAGAATTGGGATTGGTTGGGCCTCTGTATCGGGCAGTTAGTCTCCCCGGCAGCGGCGCCAAAAGCTTGATGCGCCCCAAACGGTCGTATGAAGACGACGTACGGATCGCGATCGGTTTGTTTTAAATTTATATTTGCTGGGGTCTAAGTATGACTTACTAATACTGAACCAAAGGGCTAGTAGATGGTAAGTATCACCTAGAGTCGTTCTTAAAGAGAAACTGAATTGAAACGGAGGTGATCCAATCAATCTTTCTTTTCTAGTAAAGGTTTTAAAAGAGTGCGTTGGGGGTTTTGGTTCAGTTAACTAAGTAAACTAAATAAAGCGAATAAAAGTGTAATAATAAATCAGATAATAAAAGTAGTATTTGTTGTGAGTTCGTTAGCTAATAATGTGGGATGATGACTCTTATGGGAAAACGATCATCTAAATTGGAAATGTTTAGTGGATTCAACACCCAGTGGTATAACTAATAAGTTCCCTGTTAGTCGGTTATCAACTAATATGTCACGAGGAACTAAGGTGTCATGATTCTGATCAGACAGACGATGCTCAACTCTCCACACTCTCCTGTGAGGGAGTCAGTAGCCCGTATTATTGAACGTATTCGCTCGTGGGCGAAGGAATAGAGTAGCAGGTCATTACAAATCTGACCGTTCTTAATACCATAAAGATTTCAAATACATTAGACTATTAACTTAGAAATTATGTTCTGACTTATTAACCAATTCCTATTAATGAAACTTAAGAATGATAAACAGGGGAAAACGTTCAAGGTTCTTGTGTATCTTACTTTTGGTTTCAAATTTTAAGGAAAGGATATCAGTGTAACTTAGATTTCAAACTTGCCTTTCTCATTACAATTAACAAATCCCTAGATTTTCGTAAATGGTTATTTAGCCGGTAGCCTACCTACTCTAATCTAATCTAAATTAACTAATCTAGTTAAAACGTTAATTAAAATGCTGACGACTTTTTGCATAAAGTTAAACCCAGACCATGTCGGAAAATGCTATGGTGATTCACAGTGTATTTAATCATTACCGATGTTTCCATTGTGAATTTCATTGCTTCGCCATGTTTACCTGATAAGTACATTGTGATCGAAAGTGTACAATACTCATGGCAAGTCCATGTAATCACATTGCATTTTATGATGCTTGCATGACGTTACAGTTAAAAACATAGTTTTTACACAGATAACTATTGACCAAGTATCAAGGTTCGCGACTCCTCTTTACAGGGTTACAATCACGTTTGTTTATCGAAAGGAGAATACAAGTTTTAGGTTTAAAATCATAGGATAAGTCCGTTCATAAAGTTTCCAGTTTATAATGCCAATCCATAATACAACTACCTTCGGTCGTTACCGGCTTCCATACGTATGTACTTTGCTTAAAAGCATTTCCAGCACTATATCGAGTAAACAGTCGAATAGGGGCCGTCATATTATTTCACGACATATTAAAGTCATCCCACAATTATATATGCTAACTACATCACAACAAATACAATAGTAATCTACTCGCTAATCATGACACAAACTAATTCTAGCATAATTAAAGCATACATATTTAATTAAGATAAAATAGGATAGAAAGAACCCGGATTAAAATGCGAGAAGGAATAGACTTGAATTAATAAGCGTAACTCCAAGCGTACATCAAAGATTATAAAATGTTCCCTAGCTTTCGTTCTACTTTAAACAATCTCCTTAACTAGCCTAATACTAATTTTGAAGTAAGAAAATAGAATGAGAAAGTAACGAGAGAATTATGCATAATGCATATGGGACCTCTTCAAATGAAAGCCTAGGGGCTGTATTTATAGGGAAAATATGGCTTACATTAGAAAACCTAGACTCACATTAGCAAAGGAGTGAAAGGTGGTGCACCAGGTACGAAAAAGTAGCGAAAGGTGGTGCACCGGGTACGGAAAAGAAGCGAAAGGTGGTGCACCAGGTACAAGCAAGGACAAAAAAGCACAAAAGAGACGGGAGGGTGGAGGCCGGCACCGCCTGGCTGCTGGCCGGCGGCGGCTGGCTGTTGGCCGGCTGCCACCCGCCCCGGTCCATCGTCTTTCGCTGCGTTGCTTAATTCGCGCGTATCTTCGTCGTTATGCGTCCGTTTGCATTGATTCTTTTTGCATTGGATTTGTAATTCAAAAACGAAGACTTTGATGTAAAGATATCCCAAAAATATGTTTCCTATCTCCAGATATTGCGTACGAATCATTTGGATCTTCCGGCGGGCGTAGTTACTTCATTCTTTATCCGTTTTTGTTGATTCTTCTTCTGTTGGATTCGTACTTTGAAAACGAACATCTTGGGTGAGATGGATGTTGATGATGGGCACTTTTGTCTTGAAATCTCATTTTGATGCCTTGAATCTTCAAACGTATGTGGAATCTTCGTTTTTCATTCATTTTGCTTGATTTTTATCGTGCAACCTTGTTTTGACCATCTTGGCATAATATCATTGATTTGTATTGGTTTTGAGTTTAAAATGCGAAGAATCGTTCTAGAATGAGAGAGATATCGGTAGTAAAAACATGACTTTTTACGCGATATCAAGTCCTATATGAGGATCCTGGATTAGATTGTTGACTCCTTGACGTAGAAACTCCCGTAGCAAATATTGGATCTGGGATCCTAGTGCTCCCTTGCATAGATACGAAATCTCCTTGATGTTCCGTAATTGGAGGAGTGCCAAAATCAAGAATCCTGCTTCGGATAGGGGTAGTGACTTGAGTAGCAGGAGTTCTGTCTCTTGCTCTCAAATTCTCCATATCCTTCCTCAGGATTTCATTGCTTCTCTCCATTCGTTGAAGCTGCTCCTTAACCTATGTGAACATAGACACAATATCCCGGTTAGCAATTATAACAGGGTCCGGATCCGAAAAGAATCCAACCCCTGTAGAAGTGGATCCAGCCGTTGGTAGTCTAGTATAGACATTTTGTGGCTGTTGTTGAGATGATGTGAGAGGTGGAGCAGGAGTAAGAGTAGTTCTCGCAGATGATGATGTTGGCACTGTGGATGATGTAGATCGTCCTTGGCTCAACATTCTTAACAAATTTTTTTGAAAAAGATGACTCAACAAGGATTTTAATAAGAGTTTGATTAAGCAAAACACCACTTGCCCCACAGTGGGCGCCAAATTATTTTGGTCAAAAATTACACTAAGCAATTAAGTGATCAAATTTAGAAATGTGAGGTTGGGTGCTATAAATTACTTTCAAGATAATTACACTTTTACACGATTATCTATATGAGTAAACGATGATTTTAAATAGAAAGTTATGTTTTGAATCCTTTGATCTGTGGATCCTTGTTGAAAATGTATTTAATGATGAAAACAAATGTTTGTAAATAGGATTATTCCAAAAGTTTAAGTAAAATGTAAAGTACTTCTAAGAAAATGCAAGTTATACGATCAACAGACTAGTAACATGCAAATTAACCGATGAAAATATAAAATGAATGCAATCGACACAAGGATATACGAGGAAAGCCCTTGATCAAGGTTGATCGCCGGCACAAAACCTCGGGAAAGATCAAATGATCCTTGCCTTTGTTAATCTTATTAAAATAAAAGTAATCGATTACAAACTAAGAGCACAAGGATGATCGGCTATGTGTTTATCTAAGAAATTGATAAAGTGTTGGTGAATGTGTTTGAGAGCAAATGGTAGCAGAGTATAAGTGTTTTCTCAGGTGTAAATAATGATAATTCGTTCTCCTAATCGATCATCCATGCCTTATTTAAATACTATAAGCGTATAACAATATTTCTGAGATTTCAGGGATCCTTCGATGAAGGGTGAAGACCACCAACGTCTCTCTTGACTTTATTTTACACGTGCAGTGGACTTCGTCTTCATAAAATCGTAACAAGACCTTGTCATATTATCCGGAGCATATCTCAGACGACGCGTTCTTCTCAGGACCTGGTCAATACTCAAGTAAAACAAATATGTTAAACAGCACATGATCCTGAAGTAACACAAGTCCAGGATTCTGAGCTACGCATAATCCAGAATAAACTTAGGATCCTCACTTTAAGGATCTTCCTTATCCAGTATCCTGCATAATTATGTTAAATAAACATACTTTGAATAGGATCCTACAAGACAAATAATAAGGATATTTCCAGGATCCTTAACTATGTCTGTGATCCTAAAGATAAACTTACAAACTGTTATTATCCTGAGATACGAATATAAAATGTAAATGCTTTCCATACCTGTGCGAAGAAATTATGATGCTATTAAAGATTCTGCAGTACTAGTTAAAAATCTGCCCACAACAATATCCGGATACTTAAAACCAACAAAACCCGGTGTATCTCCCGAGTCCCGTCAATAAACTTGCAAGCAGCAAAATTATATGCTTCTTTTAGATTTGGGGTCTAGGGTTAGCTCACGAACACATAAAAAACCCCTAAAATCACTCGTTTGGAGATCCAGTTTCTCAAATTCCAGCTCAGCCTTCCATAATCATCACACCATAAAATCTCAGGTATTTAATTCTATTCTTTATCATTTTATGTTTAATTATGCTTGCAAACTTGCTGTTTAAATTTGTAACAAAACAAAGTTTTAATAATCAAATAAATGTTATCAATTTATAATATTCTATCTTATATTTTCATTGATCCTGTATCTATTTTATATTTTTTATTAAAATTGATCCTGTAAGTAATATTTGGTATCAGAGCCATGAGCTATTATTTTTGAGAGTGGTAGTAGTAATATATATATATATATATATATATATATATAGATAGATAGATAGATATATATAGATAGATATATAGATAGATAGATAGATATAGATTGGGTGGTGATTTGTATACCACCAAACATCAATCATACACAATTATATATGTTTTAAAGTGTTGTACAATTGAGTAATGCACAAAAGTAGTGTACAAATCACTACCTTTTTAAATTAGATTCAATTAATTATTAAGTTCAAGTTAAATTAGCTTAATAGTATTGATATCCTTTCATATTTTGCATATACAATTTTTATAAACGTCTCATTTTTAGATATATAATTCTTTTTATGATAAACATCAAACTCTAGCTTGATGAATAGCGCGAAAAACTTAGTCATAACAAGTGTAAACTTAGTCATAACAAATGGTTCCACTTTGAAATTATACACTCTTAACCAATACACGGTTATAGTCATTCTTTGCTTTTTATTTGTAACTAGGACAAGTTAAAAGGTAAAACTCAACAAAATCCATCCCTTTCGACTTTTTACAATTGAATAAACCATTCTTCTATAAATTAACTAAATTTTTTCAAAATTTAAAAAGATTTGGATAGATTTAAGTATAAAATTGATGCCTATAAGACACCTAAACCTTTATTCTAGCAAAATCTTTAACAATTTGCTATGATGAAGAAGAAAGCAGGTTTTTTTTTTTTTTAAAAAAAAGAACTCTTCTATTTAAAAAGATAAAAAATTAAAAATATATCTACAAACCATTAATATTTCAAAATCTTAGTTAGGGACAAATGTAGTATTTCCTAAAATGTGGTAGCTCTTTCTAAACAAAACATAAATGGAAGGGTCTGACTGTAATTCCCAACCCTTTAGGATCAAACCGGGTCATACCCGGATACTTAAAACCAACAAAACCCCGTGTATCTCCCGAGTCCCGTCAATAAACTTGCAAGCAGCAAAATTATATGCTTCTTTTAGATTTGGGGTCTAGGGTTAGCTCACGAACACACAACAAAACCCTAAAATCACTCGTTTGGAGATCCAGTTTCTCAAATTCCAGCTCAGCCTTCCATAATCATCACACCATAAAGGTAAAATCGCTCTATAATTTCCGTTTTCTAGGGTTTCTAATCATTTATTCAACCGTCTTAAATGTAATCTTTTTTGTTTCTTTGTTATTTTTCTCAAAGTTATTTCTTTTACTCTGTAAATTATGCTGCAAATCAACAATTAGAGTAAGCTCCCTTATATATTCAAGTTTGATGATAAATTTGTATATATAAAGTTTTCAGTTAACCTTTACCAATTGTTGATAGGTTTTTATGTGTATTGATGTTAGGTATGAAAGCTGTTATGTTGTTCTAAGTGAAGTGTAAATAGAAGAAACTGCTGATTTGTGGACATTGTTTAGTTTTAAGCTATGGAGATACCGATTAAGCCGATTGATCAACTGTTGGAAAGGGTACTCTGTATGAATATCCTTTCATCAGATTATTTCAAAGAGCTTTATCGGTTCAAAACTTATCACGAGGTGGTAGATGAGATATACAATCAAGTGGATCACGTGGAACCCTGGATGACTGGGAATTGCCGTGGGCCTTCGACTGCGTTTTGTCTTCTATACAAGTTCTTTACTATGAAGCTTACTGTGAAACAAATGCACGGTCTATTGAAGCACACGGATTCTCCGTACATTAGAGCGGTAAGTTTTAACATATGCTGTTAAGTGCTTCTTTTATTTAAAGTTTACAATCATGTCTATTCTAGAAGGTATTTTTACTACATCCATGTAACCTAATAATGTACAGCCTATTAAACTTCGTTGACGATTTAACAACCAAGTCAAAGATATGCAATCCACGAAAACAAAATGGTGGATATCTACGTAAAGAACTCTGAAATTCCTACTTAGTAGGAATTTCAGAGTACGTAATCCACCATTTTGTTTTCGTGGATTGCATATCTTTGACTTGGTTGTTAAATCGTCAACGAAGTTTAATAGGCTGTACATAACTAGGTTACATGGATGTAGTAAACTTGGTGCTGTACTTAGTCTGTTAAGAAACATATGGCTTTACGAAGTACTTCCAATTTATTAAAATAACTTGGTCTGTAAAGAAAATCTTTAGTAGGCTAGATGTGATTTCTGGATACACAAACCTCTCAATGCATCACTGACCTACAAGGTCATTAAGTTAAGCAAAGCTGGTTGTCAGAAAATTTAGTCAGGGGAGTGGAACCTTAGATGCCATGCTTGCTTTTCAAGATCTGAATATAAAGTTTCAGGAATCGTAGTGTTTTGTCCCGATTAAGACAAGCGGTCAGTAATAAGCATAAGGCCATTTCAAATTTGATATGTTTACAGCTACAAAAAGACAATACTCTAAAGTAATTGGTGCAGTAAGCTTTTAACCAAATCTAGATGCAGTTGGGCAAGATCGATACCCCTTTAATAGCAACAATACTAGCTTTGTGTATTTTAGAAGTGTGAGTCTGTGACCATTGGGCCACATTGGTCTTCTTGATCTAAGTTTTGAATCTAAAGTATATTCTTTGTTTAATCAAAATGCTGTAAATGCTGGCTATATCATTCAATGTACGGCATGATAAGATATTACCATTGAGCAACAGTTAATTCTATTAATCTGTAGAAATGGAACTTCAAATCCCAATTTTAATGTTTGATAATGCTTATGTAATCTGTTTGGAATATGGAAAACCAGTTTCTTTTCATAATTATGACTGGTATTGAATAAAGGCTTTATATATTATTTGCAAGGTGCTCAATTGAGCTTTTCCTATAAATGCCTTATTCGTTTAATGTATGTGAATTGTAAAACATTTACATTATAGGTATTGATATCTTATTTGTGTTTGCAGGTTGGTTTTCTATACTTGAGATATGCTGCAGATCCAAAAAGCTTGTGGGGCTGGTTTGAACCATATGTCAAGGATGATGAGGTACTATCTTTTTTTGCATTCTTTTTTATTGACATGGTGGGTTATCGTGAAGCTGCCAGTTTGCAAGTTTGTTAATATTGCACATGATGCTTAGCCCTATATCATGGGGGTGTGCCTTTGAAAGTACATATTTTTTTGGAAGACATTAAGACAAAGTAATAACACCCTTGATTAGTTCCCTCACTTTTTGTTGCATTTGTAGCTGAATTGGCGAACGCAGTGAATATCACGGTTTGTGGAAAGTTTGTGTAGAGTTTTATATATGGAAAGGATAATCTAGAGGGTTTGATCCAAAATCTGAACCATGTTTCCAAAAAGTGGATATGGGTACCCTGATTTCGGTTTTTGTGGTTACAATGGTCAATGGTGGGTTGTAAGGAGGTCTTGTCCACACCTGTTTTCCTTCGTTATTCCTTTAGTTGTAATGTCTGAGTTAGAAAGGTGGGACCTTTTCTATTTGGCCCCACTCGAGGTGTACCTCTGACTTTTTAGATTTGAAATTTGAATATATGCCTGATTTGTTGGCCACAGCCTGAAAGTGCACCAGATAAAAGAAGGATGGTAGTTTTGGTGCTATATTAGAGGTTTTTCGCCTGAAGTTATTCTTATAGAGCCACAGCTAGCCTTTCCCGATATCCCATGGATGGGACTTTCCTACTTGTTTCCATTTGCAATCACAATTGGTAATTCTTCATGATGATCTGTGTGGCTGAGTTTGGGAAGGTTTACTAAGTAGATTTAGTGATTTTTTGTGTGGATGAAAGTGCCTCTAAGTGGCTAAGCCTAATAGGATTTAAACAACTTAGGGATATTGGAGAAAAATACTGTTAGGGAGTTTAATTATGTTGATTGAAACATATCTAACTCAGATGAAGCTATATACTGAATCACTCAGATGAAGTTACTAATCATAGTATCTTACTGAAGTGTTGTTTTCTGTTGTTTTTGTACAATTCTGACCATGCTAAACCCGGTCACCGAGTCTTTAGAATCCAATAAGTGTTTTTTTTCCTTTCTTTTTCTTTTAACAGTAGTAAAAACCCTTTGAAGGCTCAACTTTTTATGCTCTGTCTCTTTGGTGTCAACACTACAGCATCTAATAAGTTGAAGACGGGGCTTGAACTTGCTTTTCTAACTTGTCTACAGCATTCAAAGTTTAATCATTAATACAAATGAGGAATTGATGAATATAGGATTTACATTTTGCTGTGTCAAGTGTATGATAAACATTTTTAATTTATTATCCTTTATTAAAATGACAATTTTGGATCATTTAACTGTTTCTTTTCTTTTGTACTCGTTCAAGAATTCGGGGCAATTATGGAAGGCTGTGGTGCTACTGGAAAGCGTACATAGGTAGCATTACTTATGGTAGATGCTTGCTTACTTATCTGTTGTCCTAGGAGCCTTATTTGGAGGCATTTATATGTTGGTGTAATTAGAGATGCTTTTTAATGTGCGTCTGGTCCATTTGGTGCCTCATAGCACTTTTTTTTATTGTATCATGGATTATAAGAGCATTTGTATTGATCGCTAATTTGTGTAGTTTTCTTCTGTTAGGAATTCTCACCTGGATCTAATGGTAGGATGACAACAATGGGTGTATATGTGCGGGACCTACTACTTGGACAGGTCAGGTGCCGGTCACAATCCTTATTTCATCTACTCGTTACTCTATTTTAGCCCTTACTTCACAACCTTAACAAGGTTTTACTTTTCTTTTTTGCAGTACTACTTTGACACTCTGTTTCCTCGTATTCCTGTTCCTGTAATGCGGTCAATTACAGCGAACCTTGAAAAACTGAAACTTCCTACTAAACATTGTGGAGTAACCGGGGAATCCACGCGTGGGTCTGATGACATGGCACGTCGACCACCATCTGTGAAAGCTGCTCTTTCGGTTTCTTTTGGTCAGCGGGCCCCTCATCGTGCATCCACACGTGATTCCTCCCCTGTTCGCCGTACTCTCCCACCACTACCTTCTTATGACCGGAAGGACAGTGAAGATTCTCGTAGATCCCCTTCACGTCACCGTAGCCAAAGCCGTGATTTATCCGATCGGGATTATCCTGACCGTGATCGGGACCGAGGCCGTGACCGAGACCGAGACCGGGACCGAGAGCATTACCATGGAAGAGATAGGGATAGAGATAGAGACAGCTATAGAGACAGGAGGCATGACTATGATCGAAGGTCCAGGGAATCAAGCCGTAGAGACTACCACAGAGAATCGAGTTCTCGAAGAAGTCGAAGCAGGAGTAGGAGCAGAAGCCGGAGCCGGAGTGTGCGTGTGGATCATCAACCAAGTCCAAACAGAGAAGAAGTAAAAGATAGAACATCCGCATCCAGCAACCTAGCCAAGCTTAAAGACATGTATGGCGACTTGACTACCGAAAAGGGTGGTGCAACCGATGGTAGGGCTCCTGGTAGAAATAATGGTGCTGAAGAGGTAATTCGGCTCGGTGGTTCTTCTTGGAGGTAACCATGTCCATCTGTCAGTATCAGTACCCAACACTATACATCCACCATGATTCAATCAATGGTATGGTAAGCAAGTAGTGGCATGTATAATTAACTTTGAGATGACATGTGTTGCTTTCTTTGAGATTAAATTGTTCAATGTATACTGTAACCCTTATTAGATTATCAAAACTGTTACTTTTTACATCTTAGCTTACTTGCAGTGCTCTGTGGGTACGTTACTATAATCTTGTGCTTGTTGTCCAATAAGATGATGTTGTGTGGGTGCTAACGCATTGAAATGGAATGTGAACAACAAACAAGGCTGTTTTTTTGAGATCAAAGCAAGTCTGAAAACCATCAAATTATGAGGTAAAAAGATGGTGTACTGCCAATCATTGGGCATTCCATTTAGGAACTAGAGTGTAAATTACTACTGCCTACAGTTTTCACTCTCGGTTTTCTTATATTACAACGAAATTAAAGAAATTTTAATAGGTAGATATATTATTTGACTTGTGAAAAGTGTAGTTAGCGGATTCAAAAATGGGTGAATAGTTAAAGTGGATGCTTTGATTGAAATGGACAGACTATTTACACATAAGGTTAGGTGTTCTTTTTTTTTTTTTTTTAATGTGTACCACGTGATACAGGCTAATGCAGATTTTAATGTGCATTTAATCTTTGTATAAGAGAAACGTTATTGACTTGTGTTTCAAAAGGTGTGAGCTGTTATTGTAAACGCATGGTTATAATACATTTTGGTCCTACTTATTTCCGTATCGAGCTTCTGTCCATTTAGTGCATATCGGGCATTCAATTCACATAACTCCAAGATATCCTCAATCTTCGGTCATGTGGCTCTGTATAATCAAACAAAAATGTCCTTATTGAAGGTGTTTCATAAAACACGTACTTAACACTAAATCGACATACTTCAATTACAATTATAATAACGACACGTAAATTAACTCGGATATGTTGGCATAAAACTGTCAATTTAATTAGAAACTTACCCATTTTCTACATGTTTCCAAACGATACTCGAGTTTCCTTGTAAAATCTCGATCCTGTCCAACACTAGCCAATTATTGATCGCACCAACTGGGGACTACATGATCACATCCTGATTCACCCCAATTCACCACATACATATTTCGTGACAGTACAGCCATTCAATCATATGGTTACATAAATTTTGGCCACTAACTTGTGATCTTTCTTCTTCGAGTAATTAAGGTTATATATATGCTACAAACTTTCCATGAACAAGCAAACTGCTACACATACCCTTTTTTTTTACCCATATGACAGTATATTTCTACTTTTTTTAACACAGTGACACGATCTGGTTACAGTTCGAATTTTTGTTAACATAATCACATTTAGATCTGTTGATTTTGGACTGCCTCTTTTATAGAAATTAGTTGGTCAGTTGTTTTTGTATATCGATCGATATTATGACACCTATATATTGATCCTTGTGAATTATACAATACTAATTGGCTTTTCTTTTACTGTTCTATATTTCAATGCTTTCACTCTCAACCAAAAGGTAAAAAATAAAAATGATCCGAATCAAATAATCACTATGATGTACAAATCCCATGATTTTTATTATCACAAGTTAATCAAATGAATATAACGACTTCATATAAACGTGCTCACTTTAGCCGATATCTGGCTAATCGTGCCTATTTTAGCAGATTGGGTAAACGTACCATAAGAACTTGTAAACACTACAGGAAAAATAGCATCAGTCCGACCAAGATATCCCTTACCATCAGCATCTACAACAATACCAAGATTATAACAAGTATAAGTACTAGTACTACTTGAACCACATTTAAATGGACACTGCTGAATCTGATAACTTTGCATTCCAGGCATCATATCATCTTCCACAAATTGAAAACAACTTTCTGGCTTATTAAACTCTCCACCAGTAGTCACAGTCTGAACACTAGCAACTTTTATATCATCATCATCATCATCATCACTATCTTTCTTTTTCTTGTCATCGTCTTCTTTCTTACTCTTTACAAGTTCATCATCATCATCATCGTTTTTCTTCAATGTTGTTGCGGTCGTTACTTTCAATATGTTGGATTCGTGACAAGGATTTGAGAAATCTGCCTCAATGGATATAGGGTACGCTCCATGGATAATTTGTTCGTCTAGAACGATAGGGGTAAAGGTGAAAGGAATGCCATGATTTACTTCAAAGGGCTCTTGTGTTACGTTGAGTGGACATGCGGTTTTCGTGTTTTGGGAAAGGGTGAGACCGCCCCCGGTCCCACGAAGGAGAGGGAGAATGTAGTAAGGGATTCCTCTAAGAAGCTTGTTGCCGGATGAGTCGTATATCACGTCGGTAGCGGTGATTAGAAGTGAGAATGTGGTGATGAATATGAAAGAATGTAACAAGATGAAAGTAAATATTGATTTCATCCTGATGAAAAGATTTAGAATGGAGGGAAATGTTGAATTTGTGTATAATGTTTTTATGGGTTGTTTTTGTATGGTGTATGTTTGATGAGTGTTATATATATAGAAGAAATAATTCCATTATGTCATCATATTTTTAGGTTTATCTTAAAGTTTATATATATATATATATATATATATATATATATATATATATATATATATATAGGGTAGTGATTAAGAGGGAAGTGTCTTTTTTGAGGGAAGGGCGGAAGCGTTAGTATTCATCAAGAAGCATATTACAATTATCAATCAAAACGTCAACAAAAAATTATTTTTTACTGGTAAATAGTAATCAAAATCGATGCTATAAAGAATATTTTAACGAATGAATATCATTTTTAAGTCATAACATTAATTGATGAATATTTATGTAATAAATTGTAAATATTCACTGTGATGAATATTAAATAATATGCATTATGATGTATATTAAAATTTCACATTATTTGAAATATATTTTTATTTAACTAATATTCACCGCAATGAATATTAACAAATTTGGATCTAATATTCATAAATCGATGTTATAACTTGCAGAAAGAATTTATCAAGGAAGTTTAACATTCATATCATCGATTCTGATTAACATTTCCTAAATTTCAGTTTGTTTTTTCGAGATTGTATGGGTGAAGGTAATATGCTTCTTGATGAATACTAACGCTTCCCCCCATTTCCTCAAAAATTGCACTTCCCTCTAAATCATTCCACTATATCTATTACTAATATATAATACATTTTGGTGTTTTTTTTTAAGATTGAAATTACCTTTTTGCCCTTACATCTTTCCATATATTCTTTACAATTTACTAAAGTACCCTTATATTAACACCAACCTTTAATACCTCTTTAATAGTTCTTTTAATACATTTTTAATAGTTGGGGGTTACAATGTATAAATTCAATCCACAATATTAATAAAATATTATTTTACATATTATACATATCCACATTCAATATAAAATAAAATCAAAAAAATATTGCATAATAAAATCTACAATATCTGTTTTGGTCAAAAAATTACACAATGCAATTTAATGAACAAATTAGTAAAGTGAGGTAGTGTGTTTGAGTTTGATTTCAAGATAATCTATTTGAAAGTTATACTTTGTGATGAATAATTGTAATTTTACTAATATGGATTGACTTAGAATTAAATCTTGCTAAATATGTGACCAAAAACTTTATAAAGGATGAATAAATTAAGATACATGCAGAAAAGTAGATATAATCCGGGATAATTCCGGGATATGCAGTAAATGTAATCAAGAATGCAAGTTTAGTAAAGTAAATGAAAGAAAAATGCAAGAACACAGTGATGTACGAGGAAAACCTTTGATCTATGATAGACCGCCGACACAAAACCTCGGGAAGGATCAATCGATCCTTGCCTTATGTTTATCTTATTAAATGAAAAAGGTTTACAAACTAAAGAGCACGAGAATGATCCTCTAAGTGTAAAAATGATGAAGTGTGTGGGTGTTAACGAGTTGCAGAGGTCATTTTGTGTGTAAGTAGTGAGCCTTAGTTAACCTATTCGATCATTCTAGCCTCGTATATATATATACTACAGAGCTACAACTATAATTCCGAGATATCTGGGATCATCCCCGAGATTTGGTGGAGCGTCTCCAACGTTCATATGACCAAGTATAACGCACGTGTTGACTTCTTTCCTCGTATTTCAAATATTCTTCGAGTAGTATACGATCCAAAGAAATTGAAACTACTTCCCCACGTCTCTCATGACCTGGTCTAAATACATTAAACATGCGGAAATATTAGTAGCAAAGGGATCCCGAGATATATGATATATGGGATCCTTATAATAAGCATATATTATAAGACAAATAAGATAGTATTAAGTCCAACACATCCTATTATCCCAGACTTAGTCAGATTCGGGATAACTATAAGTTGGTGATCCTGAAAGATAAAACAATATCCCTATTGGGATCCTATAATATAATAATCTCAACATTAAAGTTACATAATTATTACCCATGTTTCAACATAATCTTAAGGATAATATTGTGACACCCGTCAAATTAGGACTAGTAATTAGTGCCTAATCAGTTATAATACATGTAATTAGTTCTGTGTTAGGCTAATTAATGTATCAAGTAATATATATTGTTGAATATATACAATCATGCGATTTGATTAAATCGTACAAGTTTCAAACCGAATGTAATTCGGTTCAATTACTACGAACGTTGGTGAACAATTTTGTTAAATAATATAAAATTATTTAATAACGCTATCATATCCAAAACATTACTTTGATAATATTTCGTATTCGTACCGTATCATACAAACAAAGGCTACGCGATTAGATTATTAAAACGCGCAAGTAAAACGAAACAAGTTAATTTATATAACTAAATTATTAAGTATTTGGTGAAATGTTTCAAGTGAAATATCGCATAATTATTCGTATTTTAAAAACCCACAAATTAACGCCCACGAAATTATTTAAACGTTTAAACGAATCGGGAAAACGAACACCTCACGGAGCGTGAATGCACGGGATTAAAAGTGGAGACCCACACCTCGGTGGGCCCCCACCGAATCAGCCACAAAGGGTGAGGACATCACCTCCCCACCCTCATTCTCATCCATCACTCTCTCTCTACTCCTCCTTTTCTTTCTTTTTCTCTCCAACCAAACCACCACCACCACTTCATTAAAATCACCAAAAAGCACCATTAAACGTCCTCAAAATTCAAGGCTAATTTGAAGAAAAACGTTCACCTCATCACGATCTACAACGCTATCTTTTCGGAATCTTGATTCGCCACTTTGTAAGTTTCTGACAAAAACCTGAAACCTTTTGATTTCAAGTGTTTTTAAGTTCTAGTTGTTTCTTTAAGCTTAAAATGTCCAAATATGGGTTGGGTAAAAGTCTCAGGTCAAACGGAGGCCGGAAAACACCTTTTCGGCTCATTTTCCGGCCAACAGCGCGTTATGTCGCAGAGGCTCCAGGCCACCTGCGACATAAGCCTTTATATCGCTAAATCAGACCTTATGTCGCATATAGCGACATAAGCCACTATGTCGCACTAATCACGAATGTCGCATATAGCGACACAAATAGTTATGTCGCAGAAATTACGGATGTCGCATATAGCGACACAACGTCCTACGTCGCATTAAATTGCGGATGTCGCCCTTAGCGACACAAGCCCTTATGTCGACTATGTCGCACTTAGCGACACAAAGCCGTATGTCGCACGCTATGTCGCATGAAACAGAACCAAGAAAACACAAATTTTACTAAGTGTCGAGACCTAAAATTTTATCACTCGATTTCACCTAAATTCAGGTCCAGATGCATTTTTCACCAAAGAAATTTAGTAGAAATAAAAATTTTCCAAGCTTAGTAAAATTTTCCAAGCTCGACCCCAGCTAGGGGCTCTGCCCCTTGGACCCGGCCAGGGGCTGCCGCCCCTTGGACCCCGCTACCAGGGGCGCTGCCCCCGGACCCCCGTCATTAACGGGCTTCGCCCTTACCCTAGGGTCACGAGTAACAGTGTTACATCTAAACTTTCACACAAAGTGCTAAACTTGTATAACATCAAACACGAATGCGACATGACTTCTAAAACACATTGGAACTTACTTTTAAGTATAACACTTCAAAATCATGAAAGTAATAATGAGATTATTTATACAACCAATTCACCGACGGCCGTACACGTTTTCAAAACACAAGTCAAACAACCAAATCGTAGTAATTTGGACATTCTAAGTTGGATGAACAACTACAAGGGCAGTCTTTCGAGATGCCTACTCATGTTATAACCCTTGTGTGTCTTAGACACCCTCAGGTTACAAGTCTTCGGACATCAATCCACCGCTAATCAATTCAAGTTTATTAATTTAAACACTCAAGGCTCAGGTGAGTCTCATGGTCCCTATTTTACTGTTTTCATTAAGGGGTGTGATATTATTGCTCGTTTTATTTTACAAGTTGAACGCAAGTACCAATCAATCAAATACTACATGAGTTATTTTCACTAAAGCCCTCCATAGCATAGTCTGGTAATACATCTGTAGCGTGAATGTTAGTATATGATATCATATAGGATTGACAATCCTCGTCCGGGTTAGCATGCACTAACTGGTCAAACTGACGTATTAGCATTTGGGGAGACGAGTGTAGATTAGGCACTCGTAGGAGGCAACTTAGTTAGGTTTCCTTAATTGGACCTGACGCTCAAGTTAAGCTCAGACTATGTGCTCATGGCTGTATAACTTTTATTTTGCTTAATTGCATTTTAAATTCAATTAAATCTTGCGGTTCATACAAATATGTGTTGACATACAAACCTGTGAGCTCACCAGCGTTTCGCTGACCAATTTTAGCATGTATCACAGGTGTCCAGCAGTAGGTTGGACTGCTCAATCAAGAACTATTAGCTCGAGTCAGCATGCAAACAATCAGAGATTTAGCTGCATTATTATATTTTGTATAGGTTAATTATGTACTTAAATCTCTCAATTTCAAACCGGGCTAATGTAAACAACATTTTGATGTAAACTTTGGTTTTATCAATATCAATGTAAAACGACACATATAGTGGTCGTTCATTATATCTTATGTGCTGTGTATACTGATTAGTCGCGCCCCGACTCGATTCGCTTTCGCAACCCGAATTTGGGGGTGCGACAAATATAGTCATACCTGAGGATCCTGCAAAATATAGCAAGTCAGGATCATACCTTTCCTTATCCTGATTGTAAGTCCAGTATCCTGCGTGTAAACTATCCAAAAGAAATCCTCTGATCCTTACAAGTTATCAGTATAATAGCTGATCCGGGATCCTGAATGGTTAGCGAAAATTCTACCTACAACAATTGCCCCTGAAGTTGTAGCATTTTTTCAGGGTCTTTGATGACACGCAAAAAGTCATGTTTTTGTGTGCCATTATCTCACCATTTTAGTCCAATTAACAATGAAAATACTTGAAATATGCATTTAACTATCACATTTCATCATGAGGGCTAAAATATAGACGATGTTTCAAGAATCGACAAAAACAACCTAAAAATGAGCAAAATAGAGCACAAACGATCATTGAATCTTCTGTTCACTCATTTCAATGTACTTTAAGCTACGCTCCGAGTTATGACCTCTAACTTTCTTCGTTAGGAAATTACGAACGTGTGGACGTAAGAATCGCTCAAAACGGATAAACGACGAAGAAGATACACCCGAACGAAGAAACGAAGAACCGAAGGGACAGGATACGGCTGAACACAGCCGTATACGGCTGAACCAGACCATATACGGCTGGTCACAGACCGTATACGGCCTGTGCAGACCGTATACGGCCTGTGCTCAGCCGTATACGGCCTAGCTCAGCCGTATTCAGCCTATGCTCAGCCGTATACGACCTAGTTCAGCCGTATTCACCCTAGCTCAGCCGTATCGTGCGTTTGGGTGATAAAAATCTGATTTTTATTCGCCTTTGCAATACGGTTGTGCGTTTCATGGTTAGGATACGATCTACGGATACGGCTGTGCGATCTCTATATATAGAAGCCTCATTTCTCCATTTCAAGCAATACTATCCTCATCCATTCATCCTCAACACTTCTACACTTCACATTTTATTTACGTTTTCGTTCTTTTAGTTAGTTAGTTTCTCTCTCTAGGTTCTCTCTCTAGTCTCCCTCTCTAGTTTCTCTCTCTAGAAACTAGTTAGAAGATTAGGGGGAGAATCCGCCGCTGTTAGAATAGCTATGTAAGTACGTTCGTAGAGGCTAGCTTATGTAATGCTCGGATATTATGAAGAAATACAAGTGTTATTCTGCTCGCATTTCGTATCGGTATTATCTATCCTTTCTAATATTAATTTGTCATATTGTTCTTGTTTGATGTATGTGGTTTATTAATGTTAGAAATGATTATTGCTATGCTTCGTGAGTAGTTGCTTGTATGTTTGCCATGATTTAGATAGTTATAGATGATGTTACATTAATTCGTTATTTATATAATTGGGAGTTGTTATACTTTGTCATCTGTCTAAACTTATCATGCAACTAGACTTTGCTATGGATCACCCTTTCCAGTCCTTCGCGTGACTACTACTTTAGGCTTAGAACCTGATAAACTCTAGGTACAGTAGGAAGTTATCTGTGTTATAGTAAAGAAGCCGTGTATGTCACTGTAATCCGGCTGTAATACTGGGCAAGTGCCCCGGAAAGAGCCGTCTGTGCCGACACTGTGGATTGCCTAGAGACCCTAGAATATGGCCTAGAAACCAATATAGCTGTGGAAATGTTACAGTACACAGTCTGTCTACCCCTGTAACTGAAGTTGTGGAAACACTTTAACATTGTACACCGTATCTGTACCTAGGGATGAAAAGTTATGGAAACACCATAGTACACCACAAGTACATCCTTGGTTACATGAATCTGTGGAACTGTTTAAGTGCGGTATATCGTGAACGGTTCCTAGGTTGGTACGCTGTGGAAGGAGTATGCATTGTACACCGCTGGTGTTCCTAGGGCTGAATGACTGAGTGCAAAGGAGAGGCTAGATCATGACAGAAGTAGTTGAACTAATCAAACGTAAGGAATGAGTTTGGAGTTGAAAGTCAAGCCCAACAGTGGTTCAAGATTCTTAAAACCACTAGACTCTACAAAACTGATAGTTTAGAATAGCAAGTTAAATAATCTGAACATGTTTAGGAAATGGCATTTACATTTAGGTGTTTAGAACGGTCAGAATTACCTGCGTGGCAGTCTGTTACCTTATTCCTGCACCCTTCAAGGGTCATTTGTCCATAAAGACAATGTGGGGGGTTGAGTAGCCTGTTCTGATCAGAATCATGATAGCCTAGGTACTCAGTGACATACTAATTTAGAACCGGAACTAAAGAAGCAGGGTCCTAGTGTTTACACCTGTAGTTTATATGTTGTTACCTAATTGTGTCCCCAAATAAACATCATCCCAATCATACACTACCCTAAATCATGGTGAACCACGTCTTCGTTGTCGTTTAGGTGTTATATATGCTAGTCTCCCCTTTACTTTTATGTTTCATTAGTTTTAATAGTTTAATAGATGAAAACCCAAAAACAACCACCTATCCACTTATCTAAATCCTAGCTTAAATATTAGTTTGTCAGAACTAGCTCTGTTTCAATTCTACCGTCGAGAGGAACGACCCTGGATCATCCTTACCACGTACTAATATCAGGTATTCGTTCTCTTCCAACACGTGGATCATCCTTACCACGTACCGTCGAGAGGAACGACCCTGCTTTAAAAGTTGGATGAAAGTATTGCAGCCCATCCGTTCTCTTGACGATAAACAATTTATTATCATTATTATACTTCCATCGAATAATCCTTCCAACACATTCATGTCTTGGAATTTCGAAGAATTTTCTGGTCTTAATTATCTCAGGCTCAGGTTGTTTAGAAAACCACCATGGAAGTTTTTGTTCGGGTTCCTTTTCTTCGTCAGAATCAACCCAAAATCCTTCTTGAGCACACATATCAGACTGAACTTTTTCTGGATGAATTTCATCTTTAGAATCTTCCCAATCTTCAACATGAACATCATCAAAATCAGGGTCACACCCTGGAGGAAATATTGGATCATCAAATTCATCAAAATCATATTCACTATTATTACATAACTCCACAAACGGAACCAAATCTTCAATGATAATATTCAAAGGAGTAGGACATAGAATCTCTTCTTCGTCAATACTATCTGATAACTCCTCTTGATCAAATCTACGTGAAGATTCACCAATCTCAAACATAGAAGATTCACCCAAATCATCAAACAAATTTCCAAAATATAAGTCATTTAAGTCTTCTTCACCAAGATCATCAAACTCCATATTTTCAAAACTTGGTTCGAGAGTCAAAACCATAGCAGGAACAGAACTGATTGGTGCAACATTCAAAGGTTCTTCCATATCATTATTTTGAACCAGTACCATTGCTTGAGAAAAATTTGGCAGATCACCATTACCATCATTTCCATCAGTGTCATCAGAATCACTACCATCATTTCCTTCAACATCATCATTATCATCAGATCCTTCATTACCTTGATCATTTAATCCAGCATTTCCTTGATCATCATTATTCTGATCATTTTCATTATCATCAACATCATCATCAACATCAACAACTTCATGCACATTCTCCCCCTGATCACCTAATTTTTCTTTCAGAAGAAAGACTTCTTGTTCAAGTGATTCAATGCTTAAGGTATGAGAAGTGATTTGTTGACCTTGATTGGCAATAAGAATATCCTGAGTGCCAATACGTTGCAAAGCATGAAATAAATCATCTCGCAACTTATCCACCAGAGACATTAAAGGAGTCACAGCTCTTTGAAGAGAAGCATCAAGAGCTGCCATACTCACAGTAGGAGTAGTTATGGTAGATGAAGTTCCAGCAGCTGCAGAAGATGAAGTAACAGGTGTTGATGAAAGAATAGGAAGAGAAGTAGAAATACCAGGTGCAGAAGAAATAACAGGCATTGATATAGAAGAAAAAATTGCTGATGAAGATACAGGCAGAGAAACAGAAGAAGGCATTGTTGAAGAAGTGACTGACAAAGATTCAGGAAAAGATATTGCTGAAGAAGTCACTGGTAATGAAGAAGAAGAAGATCCAGCTTCAGAAGATACAAGCAGCTTCCTTCTTTGAGTAGATCTAGGCTCAGGAATATACTCAGGATCCTAGGCCTCTTCTCGTTGTCGTCTCAAATCTTTTCTTTCCTTCTCAATATTTTCTTCAGTCAGCCGTTGAGAAGCTAAAGATTCTTCAATAGTCTTAGGACGAATAGGTTCCTCATCCTCAGAACTAGATGATTCAATCTTAACAGGATGATCAAGATTTTGTTGAACAACATCATCAATCTCATGAACAATTTGAAGTTCATCTTCTTCTTGAACTGACTCCCCCTCAGATGAGACTTCCTCACTGTCATCATCTGATTCCATTTGAATGTCAATCTGCGGTGGAAGAAATTCTTCATCAATGATATGCCCAAAGAGATCAACAGTTGGTGGTGTAGGTTTACCACAATAACTATTACAATCAGCAAACACTCTTTTGGGAATCAGAGTATAATGCAAAATCTCTCCATGGTATGTAATTCCTTGAATATGTTGATCAAAAATCAGCTGAAGGAATCGTGGGTACATGAAAAATCCATCTTCATAGATGTTCGCAACCAAATTGTCAAAGATATATCTCGAAAAGTTGTATGGAATGTTGAGTACCAAAACTGTCATTAAACCAGCTAAGTGGTAACTCATTGCATCAAATCCAGCTTTTCTTGAGAAATACAACCAATCAACGTGTGAGCCAAGAACTTCCAATGTGGGCAAAAATGATTCTTCATAATTTGGACATCTCGTGGTCCTTTTGTACATCCCAATTGTTGAAGACAATCATCAATAATATTTCGTGGAATATTATTTAAAGCATTTACAGCATCACCTAATTGTAAAGTATGTCTAATCAATTCCTTAGTGAGAACAAGAGGTCTTCCATCAACTGTGGTTGTGATACAAGAAGGTTGAACGTCCATGTGATATTCAGCAGTTACCCAGAAATCAGTCATATGATCCTCATAGATGTTGGCCACTGGAACAGTCAAGGCATGAGATATCCTTGAACGTAATAGAAACCTAACCATAGGAAAGAATTTCCTGGTTTCAGGTTTATCCGGTTCCTCAAGTAGATAAGCTGTAGCATTGTGTCTTTTCTCAAAAACAACAGGCCTTCGAAGCACATCAGGTTGTGCTGCAGCGATTGGATCAGAGCTGCCATGGATATACAAATACAAACTGCACAAAGTATATGTTAAGCAAAAAACCTAAACATACTTTGAAAAAATTTCAAGTCTCAAAAATCTGAAAATTTTCTAAGTGTTGAAAACATGCGACAATAATAACTTTGAGCACTATTCATGCGACAATCACATTATTATACGACAATAGTTATACACAGAACACTATTCATGCGTGAATAACATTTGTCGGAGTACTATTCATGCGTGAATAGGTACTGTTCATGCGATAATAATGAATTGTCATAACAAGTAGTCAAACAAGTCAAAGTCAACAAGTCAATTTCACGGAAGACTGTTCATGCGTGAATAAGCTATTCACGCATCAAAACCCTATTTCACTGTTCATCCGACAATGGTTATTGTCGGACGATTTCAAAGGTACTGTTCATGAACAGTGTATTTCGCACAAAATCAACGATTAAATCTTATTTACAAGGAGATAAAGAGGGAAATTTATACCAATCGATGCGGAATGATAAGGCGTTCAGTTCTATCGGAACAAAAATAAGTGAATCGTAACACACAACATGTAATCGAAGAAAAATCAATCGGCCATCGTATTGTCGGATATATATATTGTCGGAATAAAATGTGTTTGTCGGATAATTTTGAAAGTGTGTGTATAGTTTCAAATTTTGAAATACTTATACACTCCCCCCCCCCCCCCCCCTTTTTTTTTTGTATCCGTGAATAAAAGATATCCGTGAATAAAAATATATCCGTGAATAAAAATCCAACAACATATATAAATCCAACAATAACTTTTAATGAAACATTTTAATCAAATCAATTTTTCTTTGGATAAAATGCTAAACTATTTAAAAACTAAAAGTTTAAAAAATTGAAAATCTTTAAACTAAATATTTACAAACTATCATAACAGAATAAAATCAAGTTTTTCTCATAGCAATCCCGGATGAAGTGAAAACGTATTTCAATATGTTTAGTTTTTGAGTGCTGAACGGGATTACATTTGATACTTATGGCTGCAGTATTGTCAGTATGCAAAGGAGTTTTGGTAAGAAGTAAACCATAATCTCGAAGTTGTTGTTGAATCCAGAGGATTTGCGAACAACAACTGGCAGCAGCAATATATTCTGCCTCCGCAGTAGAGGTGGAAACCGTGTTTTGTTTCTTGCATTGCCAAGTCACGAGTCGATCTCCCAAAAATTGACATCCACCAGATGTGGATTTGAAATCAATACCACATCTGCCATAGTCAGAATCAGAGTATGCTGAAAGTGTAAAGTCTGCATCATTCGAATACCAGATGCCTAGATCAGGCTTGCCCTTCAAATATCTAAAGATTCTCTGTACGGCCCTCAAATGTGAGACTTTGGGATTTACTTGATACCGTGAACAAATAGACACAGCAAACATAATATCAGGTCTTGAAGCAGTTAAGTATATGAGAGAACCAATCATTGATCGATATTCCTTTTGATTAGTTGGTGATTCATCAAGAGCAGGTCCAATTTTGTCAACAAGATCAATGGGAGTCGAAATAGATTTGGAATCCAACATCGTAAATTTCTGTAAGATGTCATGAACATACTTCGTTTGATGTATGAAAATGCCCTTGTCTAGTTGCTGAACTTGCAAACCTAGAAAGAAAGACATTTCTCCCATTGAACTCATTTCAAACTTAGACTTCATGATATGCTCAAATTCTTTGCAAAAACTGTCATTCGTAGACCCGAATATAATGTCATCCACATATACTTGAACGAGTAGCAAATTTCCTTTTGTTTTCCGAATGAAGAGTGTACTATCAATTTGACCTCTCAAAAATCCATTAGCGAGAAGATGTTGAGATAAAGTCTCATACCAAGCTCGAGGAGCTTGATGTAACCCGTATAAGGCTTTATCCAACCGAAACACATAATTTGGGAATTTAGGATCTTCAAAACCTGGTGGTTGTTTGACAAACACTTCTTCATGCACTTTCCAATACAAAAATGCACACTTGACATCTAGCTGATACACTTTGAAATTCATGAAAGAAGCATATGCTAGAAAAATCCGAATGGATTTAAGTCTAGCAACCGGAGCAAAAACTTCATCATAATTCAAACCTTCAATTTGAGTGAATCCTTGAACCACTAATCTTGCTTTATTATGAACCACAATTCCTTGATCATCTTTCTTATTTCTGAAAACCCAAGGCGTGCCAATTGGATGAATATCCTTGGGAGGTTTCACCAATGTCCAAACTTGCAATTTTACAAACTGCTGCAATTCTTCTTGCATTGCTTGAACCCAAGAAGAGTCTGACAAAGCTATCTGAACATTCTTTGGTTCAATCTGTGATAAGAAACAAGTAGAAGACTTGTGTTGATGTCGAGTTTTGATCCCATCAGAAACATCTCCAATCACATTTGTGAGAGGATGTTTATGCTCAGAATTAACCCACAAAGTAGGAACAGATTCCACATTCAAGTTAGTTCCTAAATGTGAATCCTCAGGATTACTTACTACTTCATCACTAGAATCATCATGAGTTGAGTCTTCTAGTTTAGTAGAAGGTTCATGAAATCTTCAGTATCATCGGGATTTGAAGTTGTGTCAACTTCATCATTTGTCATAGGTTGAGAAGGTTCATGAGCAATAGATTCTTCAGTTGATTATAGAGGAGAAAGATTAGATGTAGATACTTGTGGGACAGGAGTAAGAAGCGGCTCAGCAGGAGAAGAAAGAACCGGAATAACAAAATCATCAGAATCCTCAACAGGAGATGACACATCATGTTGAAAAGGAGCAAGAGAATTAAAGAACGAGTCATAGTCAAATAACCATTCTGGACCGATCCCATCAGATAGAGAAGAATAACGTAAAAATTCAAGCTCATAGCATTCTTCTATTCGATGTGATGCCGTGTTATAAACTCTTTTGTTTTGAGAATTTGCTGAGTAACCTAAGAAAAACCCAGATTCAGATTTCTCAGCAAATTTTGAAAGACGATCCTTAGTTTTCATCAATAAACATGGGCATCCAAAAGGTTCCAGAAAGTGAATATTCGGCTTCCGATTATTCAATAACTCATAGCTCGTTTTCTTCTTGTGTTTGACCACAAGAACTCTATTTAACACGAAACAAGCCGTATTAACTGCTTCTGCCCAAAAAGTTATTGGTAATTTTGCATCCGAAAGCATAGTTCTTGCAGCTTCAATCAATGTTCTATTCTTTCTTTCAGCAACTCCATTTTGCTGTGGAGTTCGAGAAGCACTGAATTGTTGTGAAATACCATGTTGAAGACAGAACATTTCCATGATGTAGTTCTTAAACTCCGTTCCATTATCACTTCATAACCTCTTTACTTTCAACGAAAATAAAGTCTCTAATCGTAAAATTAGATACTTAATTTTCTCAGCCATCTGATCTTTGGTACTTAGAAAGTAAACCCATGAAAATCTTGAGTAATCATCAGTAATTACCAAGCAATAGGATTTACCACCAATACTCCTCACACTAACTGGACCAAACAAATCCATATGGAGAAGTTCCAATGGAGTATTAATTGAATTCACCAACTTAGGTTTTTGAGACTTTTTAGTTTGTTTTCCCTTTTTACAGGAAATACAATGATCATTTAATGAAAAAGTCTGTTTAGGAACTCCAATCACTAAATCACGTTTGACTAAAAAGTTCATTTTCCTAAAGTTGATATGACCCATCCGTCTGTGCCATAAAACTGAGTCCTTCTCTGATACTTTTGACAACAAACAAGTATGCTCCATTGTAGGAGTTATAGAACGCATATCTAGGATATACATATCTTTAATCCTAGGAGCCCTCATAAGAATCCATTCTTTTGGTACAACAAATCCTGGTTTAAGAATCAAACATTCTTCATCATTGAACCATGTTGACAACTTTTTGTCACACACTTGTGAAACACTAAGTAAATTATGTTGAAGTTGTTCAACATAATTCACTTTGTCAAAACTTATTTCACCATTCGTAATAGTTCCTTCGCGTGAAATCATTCCTCCTTTATCTCCCGCAAAAGAAACAAACCCTCCATTTTTGATTTTAACATCTTCAAGTAAGGAGAGATTCCCGGTCATATGTCTTGAGCAACCACTATCAATGTACCAAACATTATTGATAGCTCGGGATGACTACAAGACATTTGATGGAAACAATTAGTTGCTAATGGAGACCCAAGCCTTGGAGGCTTTGGGTCGTCCAGTGATTTCATCTATGATGAAAACGTCAATTTCTTTGAAATCCTTTTTGAAATCTTTTGAGTGATTAATTGACGCATCATAAGACGACGATTTCTTCTTGGAAGAAACAAAAGTATTGATTCTCGGTTTTTGTGGATTTTCGTGAAGTGGTTTTGAAACATTTTTGTTCTTTGAAGATTTATCTTGCTTCAAATGTTCTCTCGAACGTTTTCTAGCAAGTTTATGACAATCATTCAAAAGATGTCCACGAATTCCACAATAGAAACAACTTCGTGTTTCATACTTTCTCCGAGAATGAAAACTTTTATGAGAACCATGATATGAAGGCTTACTTATAGAAGCATCACATTTAGAATATGAGCTTTTACTAGTAGAAGCTTCACAGTTTGAAGAGTCAGGTTTGGAAGCATGATATTGACATTTTGTTGATGAAGAAGATGATTGTGATTTGTTTGGAGAAGAAGTTCTTTTCAAATTCTTGGTAACTTGTTTTGGAATTTCACAAGCTTTAGATATTTCTTTATCATTTTGATTCAAAACACACATCTTATTCTTTTCACAATCATCACAATCATTGTTCTTCATTTTTGAAGGTTGATGAGAAAAATCTGATGAAATATTCTCATGTGGTAATTCAGAACTCTCATTAGAAGAAACCTTTTGAGTTGCTTCCTCTTGAGATTTTGAATCATCAATTTTTCCCTTCCCATACACTAACTCAGAATCAGATTCATCTTTAACTGGCAATTGAAAATAAGATTTTGGTGGTGGAACAAAATGATATCCAATTTCAGCATTAGAATCTGCTTTTGATGCTTTGGTTTTTGCATTTAAATCATTTTGATATCCAATACCAGATTTAGATTTGGTATCTAAACGCTGTTTATGGATAATTTCATCAAAAACCACTGCTGATGTAGAAACATTCAACAATTGTCTTTCATGATCTAAAATTTTAGAATCAGCTTCAGATTTTTCTTGTTTAAGTAAATCCATCTCAACCAAATAACTGTTTATGATGGATTGCTGATTTAAAATTTTAGCTTTCAAATCATGAGTCTCAACATCAGTTGACTCAAAACGTTTATTTAAAAGCTTGTTGTTTTCCACCAACTCCTTATTTTGATTTTTAATCAATTCAATGTCAGTTAAAAACTGTTGATTTTGAGTTTGGTAAAGACTGAGTTGATCACTCAAGTCAGTACATTTTGAACAAATTTGTTCAAATGGAGAAGAATCAACCTCAGAGACATTTGCCATGAAAGCTTGGTTATGAGAGTATTCCTCCACATGCGCACTCCAATCATAAAATTCATCTGCTGTTGAAATTAGTGCTGATGATATAGGTGCAGGAGATGTATCCTTTCCAGAAGATTGTGATTGAGCAAAAGAAGAATAGGTTTTAGATGTAAAAGGCTTGGTGAAACCAGATGTAGGTGCTTTGCCTTTCTCACATTCCCGAGCAAAGTGTCCTAAATTCTGACAGTTGTAACACCGCACCTTCGATTTATCAAATCCTGGTTTACCCCCTAACTTGCTTTTTCCAGTTTGTTGAAGAAACTTTTTAACTTTTCTTGTTAACATAGCAAGATTCCATTGGAGGTCCATTTCTTCAAGATCATCAGGATGTAACTGATCGTAATCCTCTTCTGTCAAGTCTACATTACCAACCTTTCCAGAAATAAACGCTTCATATGATGAAAGAAAAGCTGTGACAACATTTGGATGATCTTCGGTAATCTTTGAAACATGTTGGTTGGAATTTTGTTGTTGATGACTGGTAGCTGAAGCACTTCCAGATCCATAAAATCCATAACCAGAATATCCACCTGTGGCTCTACCAGAATTCCCACTATTGAATGTCTCAGAACCAAAGAACAATGCTGTTGTTTCTGAAGTTTTCTTAGAACCGAATTGAGAATATTGCATCATCTTTCCAGTCTCCTTTTTCTGTAAAGAAACATCATATACTTGCAACTTGTTGATCAAGTCTTCATATTCATATTCACCCAATGATTCATCTTCCATCAAAATGTTAGCCTATCCCACCTTGAAGGTAAAGCTTCAATCAACTTCTCATTGATTTCAAGACGTTCCAAAATCAAACCATGTCTTTTGAGCTCACTGATTAACTGGGAATATCTGACAATTAAGTCGTTAAAAGATTCATTTGGCATGCATGTGAATAGATCCTATTTTTTCTTTAACAAGTCACGTTTACTTTTCTTCAACTTGTCATTTCCAGCAAAACGTTTCTCCATTGCTTTATAGAGCTCAAATGCTGTATTCAAATCTTTCCATCCAGCAAGAACATCACTAGGAAGACTCATAGAGATAACTGACTTAGCTTTCTTATCTCGATCATGTTCTTTCCTTTCATCAGAAGTCATCCCTATAAATTCCTTCAGCTCTAGGATGAATGTATTGCTCCAAGATAGGAATCATTAGATCCGGATCATATAGAGCAATAAACAACTCAAACCGATACCTCCAATGATCATAATCATTTTGACATAAAAACTTTGGTGGTTTGGTTGTAGTTCCAGTCTCTTGTTCATTCTTCATCATAGCTTGCCAATTCACATGAGTCATTTTAAACACTTGGAAAAATTCGAGAATATCAATATCCGAGAATAAGAAAAATACTCCGAGAATAATAGCTTCAAAATACTCCAAGAGTAACAATCAATCCAAGAGTAATAGTCAATCCGAGAATAACAAAACACTCCGAGAATATCAAACACTCCGTCAATATCAACTATCCGTGAATAATCACTCCGTCAATAACAAACACTCCAAACACTGTTTATGCGAAACTAACACAGTCAATCCGTCAATGAGTATCCGTCAATGAGAGTCTGAGAATACAAGTCCGTCAATAATCAACTACTGTTCATGCGACAATAGCTTATTATGGGATCACTAATCACACAAATCCGTCAATAATCAACTACTGTTCATGCGACAATAGCTTATTGTCGGATCACTATTCATGTAAATGCAATCACGGAGAAAATGGTTATCACTATTGTCGGAAGTACTTATTCACGCATGGAATTTCCAGAAAATGAAAAGTGTTGTAAAATCTTCAATTTTTGCTCGTTTTTGCTAAAATTTATATCACTGAGCTCGGAATTCAATTTCTGATACTCATATCTACTCAATTTGATCTTTTATCGTCAAATTTATGAATCCGTACAATTTGACGATAAGTACGTAAACAATCAAAAGATCAAAATAAGAGAATCAGATCAAATTCAGATGAATTATGATCATAGAATCACGTACATCAATAAGCGTCTTCTGATTTTGATAAAGCTCTTCAAATTTGAAGCAAATTGATCATCCAAATCAATCAAGCAGTGTCAAATACCTCAAATACCTCAAAATCAATCAAACAGTGTCAAACTGAATCTTCCGAGTCCTTCAAATCAATCAAATACCTCAAAATCAATCTCTAATTCAATCAAACAGTCCTAATTCTATTCGTACGGCTCTGATACCACTTTGTAGTGACGTAGATCACGAATCGCAACTAGAACTTATATATCTTGTGTGGAATACAAGATATATAACAATATATGAATTAAAGAACACAAAGTATTCAATCTAAACTTGCTTTTGTATTTCACAAACACAGAGAGAAAACTGTGTGAATATTTCAAAAGACTTACAAAAGACTTAACCAAAAGCCTATTTATAGACTAATCTGTGCGACAATACTAAATTAACTTTGACCTGGTCAACTCCGACAATGCCATTGTCGGAGTGACTTTTACATACGACAATACTACTAATCACGGAATCCCTATTGTCGCAAATATTAAAACACTTAAACATAATAAACAAAACAAATAAAATCAAGCTTTAGACAATCTTGCTGCAATATCTCTATCAAGAACAAGTTTGCACATGAAGACACTGATGAGATAGCTAAACTCAAGAAAAAGATCGAAGAATTCGAAGTTTCTAAATCCACTGAATTTGAATCACAAATGATGTGGGAGAAACAGATAATGCGGACTAAGGCAGAAAAGGATGCCGCGATTTCCGTCCTTGAAACTAGGATATCCATGGCTAATGAAGCTTTGATTCCAGGTTTTAATGCTTCTTCTTGGAGAAGCGATACCTGGAAGGACAGATTGGCTATCTTAAAAGGTCAAGATCCCCCGGAATAACAAAATTTATTATTAGAGTTTCACATTTGTAATAGCTTTCTTTGATAGGGTCTTGTTGACAAATGCTATTATTTTGAACTGTTTGGTAAACCTTTTAGTCTCAGGATTTGATGATCCTGAGATATTTTTCCATAAATAATGTCTAGGATTTATCATATGTCTTTTTTTCTTCAGGATACTGAGGAGATTCCCTCAGTATATTTGTGTGCATTGACTGACATCCAGGATCCTGAGGAGATTCCCTCGGGATATATCCAGAATGATTATAGATAATAGAAACTTTGCCTTTTAACAAAGCTCATTTCGCAACTCTGGGATCCTGAGGAGATTCCCTCTGGATAACTCTATTCAATCAGGATTTCAGGATCTTGAATCAGGCTTTGAAATAATCATATCCTGCAATGTAATCATATAATAATTGTTTATTCTTATAAAAAGTCACATTTATCATGCGTTTTAAACAAATCTTTGAAATCATTTTTGAAATCCTCAAAACAAGTTTATAAAATATTTTACAAACTTTTGGATATTTTGATAAAACTTTTTGAATAATGTGAAAACATTATAACCAATAGACTTAAGATTGGGTAAAGCCAATAAAATCATGTTTTTGCAATGTAATGGCATCACATTAGTTCGTGGGGTAATCCGTGTCTCGGGATAATCCATCTTTTGTATGGTATGAAGATACCAATATCATCACAAACCTTGCACGATACTCAGTGTAAAAACATGATAAGCCTTTAGTACTTTAGTGACGTGAATACGCCAAAACCTTTAGGTAATGTGAAAACATTACAAACCTTTTTCTAAGTGTAATGTGAAAACATTACTATCCTGAGGGGTCGACACCTAGTGCACTCAGTGACGACAACCAAAAGAATTTGATCTATAGGTCAATGGTCATGAAATTGTCAGGTACTAGAGGCATCACCGGTCCCATAACCCTGATTCTATAATCAAACGCGTGCGCTCCAGACTTGGGTGTGGCAACCCATATGAAAGAGAGGTGATTATGCATTAGCATCCTCTAAACCTTTAGAGGAATCCCTGGGATTCCTAATCGGGGGAGAGAGGTGGCCAACCTCTTATCCTCATTGCATGATCTTGAAATATATCGTTTACAACAAATACAAAATCTTGGGTAAAGGTGGGTGTTAGTTTGCCTAACACCCCTCCGATGCTTAAGTTAGTACGAGGTTCATATGAGAATAATGAAAAAAGATTAAACACACACATACATGTGTATAATAATGTCACACATACATATATATAATAATGGCACACATACATATATATAATATTGGCACACACACATACACACACACACACACACACACACACACACACATATATATATATATATATATATATTGACAGAGGAAATAATTATAATGGAAAGTCAGGGATTACAGGAATACCTTTTGTTTTAAATGTAAATATTTATCTTACGCATGATATAGCTTTAGATGAATAGCATTCCAAGATCTCGGGAGTAACTCTCCATCCATATTTTCTAACCAATATGCCCCCTTTCCAGCATCCGAATCAATCAAATAAGGACCTTCCCATTTCGGTGCTAACTTGCCCTCAACAGGATTTCTAGTATTTTGAAACACCCTTCTTAATACTAAATCCCCAATTTGAAATCTTCTTATCCTGATATTTTTATTGTAAGATCTCGAAATCCTTTGCTGATAAGCCGCAATCCCTGAATTTAGCACGATCCCTAATCTCATCCACAGTGTCTAGATCCTGGGTCAATGCTTTCTTATTTGCTTCTTCTGTCTGCATTTGGGATCTTGCCGTTGGAATCACCATTTCTGTCAGGATCATAGCTTCAGATCCAAACACCAGAGCAAAAGGAGTTTGTTTGGTCGCTTGTTTTTCAGTAGTCCTATCAGCCCATAGAACAAAAGGTAACTCCTCAGCCATCTCCCTTTCTTGGCATCCGGTCTCTTTTTAAGGTTGTTGGTGATGATCTTGTTACTAGATTCCGCTTGTCCGTTAGCTTGAGGATGAATTGGTGTTGAAGTTATCATATTGATGCCCCAACTCTCACAAAACTTGGTTGTTCTATTTCCAATAAACTGAGATCCATTATCACATATTATCTCTGCTGGGATCCCGAATCTGGTCAGGATATTTCTTTTGATGAATGAGATCACATCCTTTTCCTTTACTTGCACAAATGCCTCAACTTCAATCCACTTCGAAAAGTAATCCGTCATTGCAAGCATAAAGACTTTTCCTCCAGGAGCAGTAGGTAGCTTCCCAACAATATCCATTCCCCACTTCATAAATGGCCATGAAGAGCTAACTGGATACATCGGTTCTGCCGGTTGATGATGGATGTTCCCATATCTTTGACAAGCATCACATTTGCGAGCAAAATCCATGGAATCCTTCTTCATAGTGGGCCAAAAGTAACCTGTTCTTCAAGTTTTTGAAAATAGTGCTCTGCCCCCAGAATGATTTCCAAAGTCTCCCTCATGTATATCTCTAAGTACTGCTTGTGCTTCATAATCCTCGAGACATCGTAGTAATGGTCCTGCAAGATATTTACGATACAATATTCCATTTTGGATAGTAAAACGAGATACCTTAAGTTTGAAAACTTTGGGATTTTCTTCATCCTTTGGGATCACATCATTCTGTGGATATTCTATGATTGGTTGCATCCATGATCCCGATTTGCCCCCAGAAGCTGATGTATCCAGATTATCTCCCGTATCAGGATCATTTATTTCACATATTTTGTAACACCTGCCAAATTAGGACTAGTAATTAGCGCCTAATTTTTAGTTAATACATGTAATTAGTTCTGTGTTAGGCTAATTAATGTATCAATATATATATATTGTTGAATATATACAAATATGCGATTTGATTAAATCGTACGCTCTTTAAATCGAATACAATTCGGTTCACTTAAATATGGACGTTGGTGAACATTTTTACTAAATGGTGTAACATTATTTAAAAACACTATTATATCACAAATATTATTTTGATAATATTTCATAACTATTTTGTATCGTACGAACAAAGTCTACACGCTAAAATGTTAAACGCGCAAACAACCGAAGTAAAGTTAAAGTTACAAATTATAACTCAATTATTAAGTAATTGATGAAATACTTCAAGTATAATCTTGAATAAATATCCGTATTTTAAAACTTATAATTAAACGTAATAAAATAATTATTTAATGTTTAAACAACCGAGAAAACGAACACCGCACGGAGCGCAAATGCAGGGGATTAAAAAGTTGGAGAGGCCACACAATGGAGGCCTCCCCAAACCGGCCCAACACCCCCCACTCTTCCCCTCCTTTCTCATTTTCCACTTACACCATCTCTCTTTCTCATTTCCTCTCAAATCCACACACCTACACCCAAACTCCCTCTTTACTCTCAAATCGCAGCAGCCGAAACCCCCGAAAACACCACTAAAAATCGTTCATCATCATCATCAAGGACAAGCCCAAGGATCATCATCATCTTCCTCATCTTCTCCATCTCCATTTTCATCAAAAAGTAAGGTTTTACTCACTCTCTCTCTAGAAATCGTTTCTCTTTCTAGAAATTACTTAGATATTGTGATCATACATGTTAGAAGCTTTTTATAACATTAAAACGCCCAAAAATCGAACAAAAACTCATTTTTGAAGCTTAAAATCGCTGATCAGCCAATTTCGCGAGCTGAGATCCAATCTCGGTTCACAGTGCAAACTCAGTTCGCAGCGCAATCTCGGTTCGCACCGTGAACTCGGTTCGCAGTGCAATCTCGGTTCGCACCGCGAACTCGGTTCGCAGTGCAATCTCGGTTCGGTTCGCGAACTCGGCTCGCAGTGCAAACTCGGTTCGCAGTGCAATCTCGGTTCGCGGTCAACCATGGTCAACATTTTTCTGCACTTTGAAATTTACTTAAAATGGGCACCAAATGATGATAATTAATTAATATGATATTAAACCAATGCAAGAACGGTTAACACACATTTTTATAAGTATACAAATGAATCGAAACATAATAATAATGTTTTTGAGAATTATTATTACACACCGTCACCAATAGGCCGTACACGTTTTCAAAACATAATCAAATTAACCAAATCGTAGTAATTTGAACATTATAGTTGGACAAACAACTACAAAGGTAGTCTTTTCAGATGTCAAATCGATTAATAACCATCGCGTGTCGTGGACACCCTCAGGTTACAAGTCTTCGGACATCAATTCACAGCTAATCAATTCAAGTTTATTTCGATAAACACTCAAGGCTCAGGTGAGTCTCATGGCTCCTCTTTTACTGTTTTACTAGGGGTGTGATACATTGCTCTGTTTTTAACGCATGAACGCGAGTACATATTTCAATATACTACATGAGTTGTTTTCAACTAATCAAATCAAAGTCCTCTGTCAGTGTAGTCTGGTAATACGAAAGTAGCGTGAATATTAGTATATGGTACCATATAGGATTGACCCACCTCGTCCTGGTTAGTCACGCTAACCTCTGCAATGGACGTACTACTATTTGGGAAAACGAGTGTAGATTAGGCACTCGTGGAGGCACCTCGCTCGGAATTCTCTATATGGGACCCGACCCTCGAGTTGAGCTCAGACTATGCGCTCATGGTTGTATACATTATTATTATCATTTGCTGGATGTAAATCAACATTTAAATCTTGCGGTTCACACACTTATTTGATATCTAAACCTGTTAGCTCACCAGCGTTAGCTGACCATTTTAGCATGTATCACAGGTACTCAGCAGTAGATTTGGACTGCCCCTCAGGATGCATATTAGCTTGAGTCTCCATGCAAACTTCAGAGATTTCATTGCATTATTAGATTTTGTATAACTAATTATGTACTTAAATCTCTCATATTATGAACACGAGCTATGTACGGGTTCAAGCTATTGTAAACATTTTAATATTAATGTATTTTGTTAAAACGACGCATGTAGAGTCGTTTGCTATATATCTGTGTGCTTTGATTATTGATTAGTAACACCCAAATCTTGCTTCCGCTAAACAATGAATTTGGGGGTGTTACATATTTGTTGCTCTTCTCTCTTATCTTGTATAGCCGGTGACAAGATATGAACAATTGAGATCCTGACGTCAGGCGGGATCCTGAGAGTTGATCCCAAATTCGCCAATGCATCTGCTTCTGAATTTGCTTCTCTTGGTATTTGCTCTATACTGTACGTCTCAAAATTACCTGCAAGCTTTTTAACAACACCCAAATACAAAACCAACTTTTCGCCTTTGACAACATAAGTACCATTATAATGATTAACAACTAATAAGGAGTCCATGTAAACTTGTAAATGTTTTACTCCTATATCTTTAGTTAGTTATAATCCAGCAATTAATGCTTCATATTCTGTTTCATTATTAGTAGCTTGGAATTCACAATTAATTGCTAGAGGCATAATATCTCCCTGTGGTGATCTTAATATTATCCCTAATCCAATTCCATTCATATTAGAAGCTCCATCAGTGTACAAGATCCATTTATATTTTAATTCATCTAATTGTTGAACTTCCAAATCCACTTCATCTTGAAGATCACTAGTGAAATCGGCTATAAAGTCTGCTAAAGCTTGGGATTTTATGGCATTCCTAGGTTCATAAATCAGATTATATGCACTTAACTTTACTGACCATTTAGCCATTCTTCCTGACATTTTTGGTTTTCTTAGCACATATTTTATAGGATAATTAGATCTAACATGCACAAGGTGTGTTTCAAAGTAATGTCTAAGTTTCGTAGAGGCCATGATTAATGCAAGGATAAGTTTTTCAAGATGGGAATACCTGGTTTCAGCATCAAGTAGACTTTTACTTACATAATATATAGGATGCTGCTGACCCTCATGATCCTTGACAAGCACCACAATCACTGCATTTCGGGATACTGCCAAGTACATAAACAGTGGTTCTTCGTCTTCTGGTTTCATTAACAATGGAGCAGATGAGAGATAACTCTTTAATTCTTGGAATGCTACTTCTTGCTTATCTCCTCATTCAAATTTCTTATTCTTTTTCAAGATGTCGTAAAATTCTTTGCAGCGATGATGATCTCGATATGAACCTATTAAGCGCTGCAATCCTACCAGTCAATCTTTGTACATCTTTTGGGTTGGATGGAGACTTCAAATCCAGGATTGCCTTGATTTGTTCAGGGCTGGCCTCTATCCCTCTCTTGGTTACCATATATCCCAGAAATTTTCCTGCCCCCACTCCAAAAGGACACTTAGCTGGGTTCAACTTCATGTTATATTGGTTCAGGATATCAAAAGCAATTTGAAGATCCTGAAGATGATCCTTAGCTTTCTTGGATTTAACTACCATATTATCAATGTAGACTTCCATGATCTTGCCCAAGTGATCTTTGAACATCATATTCACAAGCCTCTGGTATGTTGAACCTGCATTTTTAACACCAAAAGGCATTGTGATATTACAATATATACCTTTTGGTGTCATGAAAGCCGTATCTTCTTGAGCAGATGGTTCCATTTGTATTTGTTGGAATCCTGAGGATGCATCCATAAAGGTCAGGAATTCATGTCCAGCAGTTGCATCCACCATTGAGTTTATGTGAGGTAATGGGAAAGGATCCTTCGGACATGCTTTGTTGAGGTCAGTGTAATCCACACATACTCTCCATTTCCCATTCTTCTTTTGCACCACCACCACGTTTGCCAACCATCTTGGGAATTTAACTTCCCGAATCATACCAGACTTGAGCAACCTTTCAACATCAGCTTGTATAATTGCATTTCGTTCCGGGGTGAACTTTCTCCGCTTTTGCTGAATTGGCCTGAAACTATTGTCAATACCAAGTTTATGTGTAATAACATCTTTAGATATACCTATCATATCTTCTGATTTCCAGGCAAAGGTCGCTTTTCTGTCCTTCAGAAACTTCACAAGATCATGTTCAAGATCCTTAGGAACTGTGGATCCTAAGAACACTTTTTCCTCAGGATCATCAATGTTGAGCGGCATTTATTTGACATCTTGTTCAGTTGTTTCCATAATGCCCCGTGCTCGCGTCTTTAATTGCTATGCTGGCGTGGGCTTGGTAGTAGATTTCATTGACGTTGTGTAGTAATCTTTAGCCTCCTGTTGATCACTATTAATTCTGACAACTCCCCATGGAGTGGGAAGCTTCACACATTGATGATATCTTGACGGAACTGCTTTCATGTCATGGATCCATGGTCTCCCTAGAATATTGTTACAGCAAGATAATGAATTCATAACACAAAAGCGTTGCATCGAGTTTACCCCCTCAATATAGATTGGAAGTTTAATTTCTCCCACGGTAATTTTAGCTTCACCACTGATCCCAACGAGAACAGTTGATTTAGCAATTATCTCGGATTCTGGGATCACATCATTCTCTTGAGTGTTTCCAATTGGATGATGTTTAAAGAGCTACCACCATCAATTAGGATCCTGCGTACAAAATGATTGGCAATATATATAGTAATAACCAGATCATTATGGTGAGGATCCTGAACGTTCTCCTTGTCATTTTCACCAAAAGTGACCACTTTCTCATCCTTCAAGGTTACTGATCTCATGGGCTTATCCTGTCTTTCTGATTTTGATTCCTTTGCGTGTCTTTTTGCTTCGGAATAAGACGTACCACAGATGTCAGAACCATCAAAAATAAAGTTAATTACCTTGGCGTTCGGAGGTGGTGATCCTGCTCTCTGCGGGATCCTGGTATGATCCTGAACTTCAGAATCACGAGATTCATCATGATCCCGAGCTTGATCCTTTCTTTTGTTGAACAGATCATTCAGATGACCTTTTTCGAGCAAATAGCTTATTTCCTTCCTTAAGGCTATGCAATCCTCAGTTATGTGACCAAAATCCTCATGGAAAGCTTCGACATAGGTTTATCACAAGATCTTCATAGAAAGGTGAGTCTCTCTTTATCCCCATTTTGAAAGCTTGAACTGCAGTTGCCATATCCGGATTCTGGATATCTAAGGATTCTATGCCAAATCTTCCTACAAAATCTCGAAGAGTTTCATTATCCTTCTGGACAACCCTATACAAATCAGTGGTTAATCTTTCAAAAGTCCTACTGCATGGAATTTATTATTAAAAAGATTAACCAAATGAGCAAAAAATGTTATAAAATATGCAGGAACATTAAGTAGCCATTTAAGTGCGGATCCTGTAAGAGTGGATCCGAATCCTTTGCATAAACAAGCTTCCTTTAGATCCGCGGGTATCGGGATAATCTCCATTCTTTCCCTGTATTGTGCTATATGTTCTTCAGGATCCGAGGTCCCATCATACAGCTTCATGTTAGGAGTCTTGTATCTCTCAGGGATCTCAGCATCACATATGGGTAGTGCAAATCTCGAGACGCTATGCGCAGATGGTGCTACTGCCGGGATAGGTTGTACTATACCAGGGATACTAGATATCATATCCTTAAGCTTTTGTAATTCCCTTACCACAACAGGGCTTACTCCAGAATCCTGCAAGACATTAGTACCAAAAGAATATCCAGAAGATAAATTGCCACTATTCGTTACCCTGGGTAGGGATCCTGAAGTTTGTTCAGGATCTCTGTACGTAGAGACTCTGGTAGCATATGTGGATCTCGGGATCCCGATACTCCCCTGCATAGATATGAAATCTCCAGAATGATTTGATGAGGGAGGAGTATTGAAATCCAGGATCCTGCTCTGAACGGGTGTAATGACCCGAGCAACGAGAATATCTTCCCTAGGCCTCATGCTTTCCATATCCCTTCTGAGGGACGCGTTACTCCTTTCCATTCGTTCCATTTGTTCCTTCACCTGAGAAAACATAGACATAATCTCAAGGTTAGAAATAATTACAGGATCATTATCGGTTGAACCTGATCCCACATAAGTAGATGTGGTGGATGTTGCCCTCGAAAAAACATGCTCAGGCCTCGGTCACGATGAAGAAACAGGTGGAGGAAGTGGTAGGCTAGTCATAGCAGAAGTGGACGATGGCATGGCAGAAGATGTAGATCGTCCTTGAGTTGACATTTTTTAGCAAAAACTTTTGAAAAGAGTGATTTAACAAGGCTTTTAACAAAAAATTAATTATGAAAAAAACACCACTTGCCCCATGGTGGGCGCCAAATTATTTTGGTCAAAAAATTACACAATGCAATTCAATGAACAAATTAGTAAAGTGAGGTAGTGTGTTTGAGTTTGATTTCAAGATAATCTATTTGAAAGTTATAGTTTGTGATGAATACTTGTAATTTTGCTAATATGTATTAACTTAGAATTAAATCTTTCTAAATATGTGACTAGAAACTTTGTAAAGGATGAATAAATTAAGATAAATGTAGAAAAGTAGATATAATCCAGGATAATTCCGGGATAATGCAGTAAATGTAATCAAGAATGCAAGTTTAGTAAAGTAAATGAAAGAAAAATGTAAGAACACAGTGATGTACGAGGAAAAACCTTGATCTATGATAGATCGCCGGCACAAAACCTCGGGAAGGATCAATCAATCCTTGCCTTATGTTTATGTTATTAAATGAAAAAGCTTTACAAACTAAAGAGCACGAGAATGATCGTCTAAGTGTAAAAATGATGAAGTGTGTGGGTGTTAACGAGTTGCAGAGGTTATTTTGTGTGTAAGTAGTGAGCCTTAGTTAACCTAATCGATCATTCTAGCGTCGTATATATACTACAGAGCTACAACTATAATTCTGAGATATCCGGGATCATCCCCGAGATTTGGTGGAGCATCCCCAACATTCATATGACCAAGTATAACGCACGTGTTGATTTCTTTCCTCGTATTTCAAATATTCTTCGAGTAGTATACGATCCAAAGAAATCGGAACTACTTCCCCACGTCTCTCATGACCTGGTCTAAATACATTAAACATGCGAAAATATTAGTAGCAAAGGGATCCCGAGATATATGAAATCTGGGATCCTTATAATAAACATATATTATAAGACAAATAAGATAGTATTAAGTCCAACACTTCCTATTATCCCAGACTTAGTCAGATTCGGGATAACTATAAGTTGGTGATCCTGAAAGATAATACAATATCCCTATTGGGATCCTATAATATAATAATCTCAACAGTAAAGTTACATAATTATTACCCCTGTTTCAACATAATCTTCAGGATAATATAGTCATACCTGAGGATCCTGCAAAATATAGCAAGTCAGGATCATACCTTTCCTTATCCTGATTGTAAGTCCAGTATCCTGCGTGTAAATTATCTAAAAGCAACCCAGGATCCTTACAAGTTATCAGTATAATAGCTGATCCGGGATCATGAATGGTTTGCGAAAATTCTACCCACAACAATATCGTTCATGCTAAGCTTCATAATCCACAATATCAATAAAAGATTAATATACAATATCGTTCATGCTATATAGTATATTAACCAGTTAATAATGATATTAACGAGTTTTTAATACATGTAGGGATATTTTAGTTATTTTTAAATAGGTTTTCCAAATTTTATTAGTAAAGTTTATTTTTTAATGAGTTTAATAATACATTATGTTTAGTTTTTAAATTTTTAAGTTAAAAAATATAACACAATGACTTCGCACCTACCAACTAGCTATTAGAGATTAACAGCTCAACTATCAAGTTTACAACGACATATTATAATGTATCGTCATAAATTTAAAGCTAATAATGTTTACCTGCAGCATTGCGCATGCATTTTGTTAGTGTATATATATATATATATATATATATAGAGAGAGAGAGAGAGAGAGGGAGGTCCAGGCAAAATTTATTTTTTTAAGTGAAAGGGTAAGTGAAATATTCATCATGAAGCATCTTAACTTCGTCGATACATTTGACAAAAATTATAGACGAATGTACGATGATAATGTGTGTCAAAGTAAAGTTTGAGTGATGTGATAGAGACCTCTCAAGACTGAAGTTACCGTAATGCCCTTAGCCTTTTGTATTGTATATGTTTGTTGTAACCGTGTATCATATGGAATTTACAATTAATTGCTTGAGGTATATGATGTGTTGAATCTAGTTATTAAATTTATCGTTGAAAAGTAAACAAGATAAAAATACCGTGCTAGACCAAAACACAACCGGGCAATGGACACTATCGTGTAGTAGTATAGTTGGGTAAGTTCGGGTTCGAACACAGGGAACTTAAGTTCAAGTAATCAAGATAAGTGTGAACAATTTAGAAAGTGGAAATAAAAGTTGGTTTTGTGTGACCGAATTGTCACGTTGCTTTAAACTACAAATTTTAGTTGAAATAGGCAAGTGGACTCTTAAGAGTCAAAGTAATAAGTAGGAACTTTCGAATATTCAAAATAATACTTGCTTGGACTATTTCACTAGTGATTTCGGGGTGTGAAGTTAAAACCGGTTATATGTATGCCAAAGTAATATTTATCAAACATAAGCTCAACTTCCGCTAAGTCCTATTGTTCAATATCAATTAACAAACCTATTATTTAATCTAGTTCGGACGTTCGCCATGGTTACACACTTGCACAATTTAGCTAAACCAATTTGACACATTCCAAAACTACGATTCGCAATTTTGTTCAATCATTCATAGACAAATGAATCAATAGCAACTCACTAGGTTGAAAACGTTCGCTATATCAATAAGTAAATCACCAAATGGTTAAATTCTTGAGATTAAGCTCAATCACATAAGGTTCTTTGATTAAACATAAGTTGAAGTTCAATGAGTTTATGATTCATCCACACGATCAACATTCGCTAAAATTGCTAATTTGTTTGTATTTGACTAATTGTTGTTACAATCACCAAATGCTTTGTTCCACAAATGATAAACAACTCATTTTAGGTATTTTTTATAAGCAACAAACGTTTCGCTATAATTGCTTAGTAAAAATGCCAAAAGTTTACTAACAACAACAAGCTAAATCCATACACATTCATGGAAAATTCACAAACTCAAGGCATAAATTAAACACCAAGTTATACACCCCTAATCAACTAGTTAGTTCATCCAAGCAAGCATGTAAGTAACTAGCCACACATGGTCACAATCATCAAGCAAAATTCATGATCACTAAACAAATCCATAAATAACTTGAAATTAGATTAAATTGAAATTGTACCAAAGTTGTTACACAATTAGAGCAATTGTTCTTGTGAGGTTGTTACTAGCTTGGTGTTCTTCAAAGGATCTTCAAGTGAATATGGAGTTTTTTGTGTAAGTGAATAATGGTGAGGTTAGGTTTTTTTTGTTCTTGAGAGAAAACTCAAGAAAAATGGTTAGTGAGATATATCCAAAATGTAGAATATGCCTCCTTCATATATTCCAGCCACTTCCTTCCTTCTTTTTTTTTCTTCTTTTTTCTTTTATTTGGGACCCAAAAATTGCAAGAAAACTCTGCCCCAACACCCATTTTTCGCACAGCAACTCATTATTCTCCGGATACCCAAGTTTTGTTTAAGAGGGAAAGAGATAAACAGTGGTCCGCCAACTTAGCCGATCGGCTGAACAAGTCTAGCCGAACGGCTCACCAAGCTTAGCCGAATGGCTGGTGAAGATTAGCCGAACGGCTAGTGAAGATTAGCCGAACGGCTAGTGAAGATTAGCCGAACGGGTATGATGAAAACACTTGGGTCAATCTCCAGCTCGAACATAAGTTAGTTTCTGTCGTGAATATGAACTAAAGTAGCCGAACGGCTATCTTTAGCCGATCATCTAGCACACACCAACCGATCGGCTGGTGACTTTTTAGCCGAATGGCTATCATGCTGATTCCAGCCCAGAAGTTGACCATTTTCCAGCTTCAACCTGAGATACATTTCCGAATGAAATAAGTACCAAAAGTTCTTGAAATCTACTCAAATATAAATGCAAATCAATGATATCGCTAAAAATAGACATGTACAAAATGAGCGATATTAGTATAATATCTCCCTGTGGTGATCTTAATATTATCCCTAATCCAATTCCATTCATATTAGAAGCTCCATCAGTGTACAAGATCCATTTATATTTTAATTCATCTAATTGTTGAACTTCTAAATCCACTTCATCTTGAAGATCACTAGTGAAATCGGCTATAAAGTCTGCTAAAGCTTGGGATTTTATGGCATTCCTAGGTTCATAAATCAGATTATATGCACTTAGCTTTACTGACCATTTAGCCATTCTTCCTGACATTTCTGGTTTTCTTAGCATATATTTTATAGGATAATTAGATCTAACATGCACAAGGTGTGTTTCAAAGTAATGTCTAAGTTTCGTAGAGGCCATGATTAATGCAAGGAAAAGTTTTTCAAGATGGGAATACCTGGTTTCAGCATCAAGTAGACTTTACTTACATAATATATAGGATGCTGCTGACCCTCATGATCCTTGACAAGCACCACACTCACTGCATTTCGGGATACTGCCAAGTACATAAACAGTGGTTCTTCGTCTTCTGGTTTCATTAACAATGGAGCAGATGAGAGATAACTCTTTAATTCTTGGAATGCTGCTTCTTGCTTATCTCCTCATTCAAATTTCTTATTCTTTTTCAAGATGTCGTAAAATTCTTTGCAGCGATGATGATCTCGATATGAACCTATTAAGCGCTGCAATCCTACCAGTCAATCTTTGTACATCTTTTGGGTTGGATGGAGACTTCAAATCCAGGATTGCCTTGATTTGTTCAGGGCTGGCCTCTATCCCTCTCTTGGTTACCATATATCCCAGAAATTTTCCTGCCCCCACTCCAAAAGGACACTTAGTTGGGTTCAACTTCATGTTATATTGGTTCAGGATATCAAAAGCAATTTGAAGATCCTGAAGATGATCCTCAGCTTTCTTGGATTTAACTACCATATTATCAATGTAGACTTCCATGATCTTGCCCAAGTGATCTTTGAACATCATATTCACAAGCCTCTGGTATGTTGAACCTGCATTTTTAACACCAAAAGGCATTGTGATATTACAATATATACCTTTTGGTGTCATGAAAGCCGTATCTTCTTGAGCAGATGGTTCCATTTGTATTTGTTGGAATCCTGAGGATGCATCCATAAAGGTCAGGAATTCATGTCCAGCAGTTGCATCCACCATTGAGTTTATGTGAGGTAATGGGAAAGGATCCTTCGGACATGCTTTGTTGAGGTCAGTGTAATCCACACATACTCTCCATTTCCCATTCTTCTTTTGCACCACCACCACGTTTGCCAACCATCTTGGGAATTTAACTTCCCGAATCATACCAGACTTGAGCAACCTTTCAACATCAGCTTGTATAATTGCATTTCGTTCCGGGGTGAACTTTCTCCGCTTTTGCTGAATTGGCCTGAAACTATTGTCAATACCAAGTTTATGTGTAATAACATCTTTAGATATACCTATCATATCTTTTGGTTTCCAGGCAAAGGTCGCTTTTCTGTACTTCAGAAACTTCACAAGATCATGTTCAAGATCCTTAGGAACTGTGGATCCTAAGAACACTTTTTCCTCAGGATCATCAATGTTTAGCAGCACTTATTTGACATCTTGTTCAGTTGTTTCCATAATGCCCCATGCTCGCGTCTTTAATTGCTATGCTGGCGTGGGCTTGGTAGTAGATTTCATTGACGTTGTGTAGTAATCTTTAGCCTCCTGTTGATCACTATTAATTCTGACAACTCCCCATGGAGTGGGAAGCTTCACACATTGATGATATCTTGACGGAACTGCTTTCATGTCATGGATCCATGGTCTACCTAGAATATTGTTACAGCAAGATAATGAATTCATAACACAAAAGCGTTGCATCAAGTTTACCCCCTCAATATAGATTGGAAGTTTAATTTCTCCCACGGTAATTTTAGCTTCACCACTGATCCCAACGAGAACAGTTAATTTAGCAATTATCTCGGATTCTGGGATCACATCATTCTCTTGAGTGTTTCCAATTGGATGATGTTTAAAGAGCTACCACCATCAATTAGGATCCTGCGTACAAAATGATTGGCAATATATATAGTAATAACCAGATCATTATGGTGAGGATCCTGAACGTTCTCCTTGTCATTTTCACCAAAAGTGACCACTTTCTCATCCTTCAAGGTTACTGATCTCATGGGCTTATCCTGTCTTTCTGATTTTGATTCCTTTGCGTGTCTTTTTGCTGCGGAATAAGACGTACCACAGATGTCAGAACCATCAAAAATAAAGTTAATTACCTTGGCGTTCGGAGGTGGTGATCCTGCTCTCTGCGGGATCCTGGTATGATCCTGAACTTCAGAATCACGAGATTCATCATGATCCCGAGCTTGATCCTTTCTTTTGTTGAAGAGATCATTCAGATGACCTTTTTCGAGCAAATAGCTTATTTCCTTCCTTAAGCCTATGCAATCCTCAGTTATGTGACCAAAATCCTCATGGAAAGCACACCATTTTGATTTGTCTATCCATCCAGTGCTATTTTCATTCTTCCTTTGCCATCTGACTCCATCTCCAAGGTTTCTCATTGCATAGAGGTTTTCTGTGGTGTCATCTGCAAAACAATAATCAATTATTTTTGGACAATCCTCATCATCCTCTTCCACAACGTTGATCCTGCGATTATCATTCCTGGAATATGGTTTGCTCCTGCTTGGGTTGAATACAGGTATCTCCGCTTTCCTGTTGGGTTTATCATACGTTGAAGAAGTATTCGATTTCTTCCGGATCATTGCATCTTCTTCTAGCTGTATGAATCTCAAAGCTCTATTTCTAACTTCATCCAAGCTTCGACATGGGTTCATCACAAGATCTTCCTAGAAAGGTGAGTCTCTCTTTATCCCCATTTTAAAAGATTGAACTACAGTTGCCATATCCGGATTCGGGATATCTAAGGATTCTCTGCCAAATCTTCCTACAAAATCTCGAAGAGTTTCATTATCCTTCTGGACAACCCTATACAAATCAGTGGTTAATCTTTCAAAAGTCCTACTGCATGGAATTTATTATTAAAAAGATTAACCAAATGAGCAAAAGATGTAATAGAATATGCAGGAACATTAAGTAGCCATTTAAGTGCGGATCCTGTAAGAGTGGATCCGAATCCTTTGCATAAACAAGCTTCCTTTAGATCCGCGGGTATCGGGATAATCTCCATTCTTTCCCTGTACTGTGCTATATGTTCTTCAGGATCCGTGGTCCCATCATACAGCTTCATGTTAGGAGTCTGGAATCTCTCTGGGATCTCAACATCACATATTGGTGGTGCAAATCTCGAGATGCTGTGCGAAGATGGTGCTACTTCCGGGATAGGTTGTACTATACCAGGGACACTAGATATAATATCCTTAAGCTTTTGTAATTCCCTTACCACAACAGGGCTTACTCTAGATCCTGCAAGACATTAGTACCAAAAGAATATCCAGAAGATAAATTGCCACTATTCGTTACCCTGGGTAGGGATCCTGAAGTTTGTTAAGGATCTCTGTACGTAGAGACTCTGGTAGCATATGTAGATCTCGGGATCCCGATACTCCCCTGCATAGATATGAAATCTCCAGAATGATTTGATAAGGGAGGAGTATTGAAATCCAGGATCCTGCTCTGAATGGGAGTAGTGACCCGAGCAACGAGAATATCTTCCCTAGGCCTCATGCTTTCCATATCCCTTCTGAGGGATGCGTTACTCCTTTCCATTCGTTCCATTTGTTCCTTCACCTGAGAAAACATAGACATAATCTAACGGTTAGAAATAATTACAGGATCATTATCGGTTGAACTTGATCTCACATAAGTAGATGTGGTGGATGTTGCCCTCGAATAAACATGCTCAGGCCTCGGTCACGATGAAGAAACATGTGGAGGAAGTGGTAGGCTAGTCATAGCAGAAGTGGACGATGGCATGGCAGAAGATGTAGATCGTCCTTGAGTCGACATTTTTTAGCAAAAACTTTTGAAAAGAGTGATTTAACAAGGCTTTTAACAAAAAATTAATTATGAAAAAAACACCATTTGCCCCACGGTGGGCGCCAAATTGTTTTGGTCAAAAAATTACACAATGCAATTCAATGAACAAATTAGTAAAGTGAGGTAGTGTGTTTGAATTTGATTTCAAGATAATCTATTTGAAAGTTATACTTTGTGATGAATACTTGTAATTTTGCTAATATTTATTAACTTAGAATTAAATCTTTCTAAATATGTGACCAAAAAATTTGTAAAGGATGAATAAATTAAGATAAATGTAGAAAAGTAGATATAATCCGGGATAATTCCGGGATAATGCAGTAAATGTAATCAAGAATGCAAGTTTAGTAAAGTAAATGAAAGAAAAATGCAAGAACACAGTGATGAGTGAGGAAAACTCTTGATCTATGTTAGATCCCCGGCACAAAACCTCGGGAAGGATCAATCGGTCCTTGCCTTATGTTTATGTTATTAAATGAAAAGGCTTTACAAACTAAAGAGCACGAGAATGATCGTCTAAGTGTAAAAATGATGAAGTGTGTGGGTGTTAATGAGTTGCAGAGTTTATTTTGCGTGTAAGTAGTGAGCCTTAGTTAACCTATTCGATCATTCTAGTCTCGTATATATACTACAGAGCTACAACTATAATTCTGAGATATCCAGGATCATCCTCGAGATTTGGTGGAGGGTCTCCAACATTCATATGACCAAGTATAACGCACGTGTTGACTTCTTTCCTCGTATTTCAAATATTCTTCGAGTAGTATACGATCCAACGAAGTCGGAACTACTTCCCCACGTCTCTCATGACCTGGTCTAAATACATTAAACATGCAGAAATATTAGTAGCAAAGGGATCCCGAGATATATGAAATCTGGGATCCTTATAATAAACATATATTATAAGACAAATAAGATAGTATTAAGTCCAACACATCCTATTATCCCAGACTTAGTCAGATTCGGGATAACTATAAGTTGGTGATCCTGAAAGATAAAACAATATCCCTATTGGGATCCTATAATATAATAATCTCAACAGTAAAGTTACATAACTATTACCCCTGTTTCAACATAATCTTAAGGATAATATAGTCATACCTGAGGATCCTGCAAAATATAGCAAGTCAGGATCATACCTTTCCTTATCCTGATTGTAAGTCCAGTATCCTGCGTGTAAATTATCTAAAAGCAATCCAGGATCCTTACAAAATCAATTCAAATAGATAGGGGAATTCCGAACCAGCAGCAAGCCCTTTCTCGCCCTTTCTAATGTAATAGCTAATCCGGGATCCTGAATGGTTAGCGAAAATTCTACCCACAACAATATCGTTCATGCTAAGATTCATAATCCACAATATCAATAAAAGATTAATATACAATATCGTTCATGCTATATAGTATATTAACCAGTTAATAATGATATTAACGAGTTTTTAATACATGTAGGGATATTTTAGTTATTTTTAAATAGGTTTTCCAAATTTTATTAGTAAAGTTTAGTTTTTAATGAGTTTAATAATACATTATGTTTAGTTTTTAAATTTTTAAGTTAAAAAATATAACACAATGACTTCGCACCTACCAACTAGCTATTAGAGATTAACAGCTCAACTATCAAGTTTACAACGACATATCATAATGTATCGTCATAAATGTAAAGCTAATAAATGTTTACCAGCATCATTGCGCGTGCATTTTGTTAGTGTATATATATATATATATATATATATAGAGAGAGAGAGAGAGAGAGAGAGGGGGGGGGGGAGGTCTAGGCGAAATTTATTTTTTTAAGGGAAGGGGTAAGTGAAATATTCATCATGAAGCATCTTAACTTCGTCGATACATTTGTCAAAAATTATAGACGAATGTACGATGATAATGTGTGTCAAAGTAAAGTCTGAGTGATGTGATAGAGACCTCTCAAGACTGAAGTTACCGTAATGCCCTTAGCCTTTTGTATTGTATATGTTTGCTGTAACCGTGTATCATATAGATACAAGAACAAGTTTATATGATCCAGTGGTCGAAAAGCATTCTCACGTACTTTAGGCAGCATTTAGATGTGAAAAATTTTCCCAAATTTTTCATCTTCAATTTTTCAGAAAATTGGAAAAGTTTGCCATCTCTTGAAAAGTGGTGAAAATTTGAAAAATGTGTTTAAATACCATTAATTTTTCATTTTGAAAAACTGAAAAACATGTTCAATTGTATCTCTTTTCCATCATTTTTCCTGTTACTAATGAGTTTAGAAGTGGGATGGGAAAAAAGTAGAAAAGAGTAACCTTTTTTTATAAAGGAAAATTTTGGAAAAGTCTCCATACCACTTTTCCAAACTTAAGTTATAAATTGAAAAAACACTTTTCCATTTTCTTAGAAAAGTTTTCTAGAAAATAGCTAATTTGAACAATTTTTCAATTTTTTAATTTTTTTGAAAAATTTTTGTGGAAAAATGGGTCAATTTTCCTCGACTATAATCTTCATTTTGGATGGAATTGTTATGTCGGTAATCAAAGTTCCATAGTAGCTCACGTCTTATGCACTTGTTTAAGACTTTAAGTGTTACTCCATCAGTACCAAAATTATTATCCACTTTTGACTTTCGAAAGTCTTTATTTTCTAACTTTGACCTTAAATATCTTTGTTTGTGTTATATAATACTTATGAAAATCATACCAATGAAAATATATCTACAACCCAATCTATTCATATACTTTGCATCGGGTATTATATAACATAAACAAAAATATTTAAGATCAAAGTTGAAAAATGAAAACTTCGTAAAATCAAAACTGGACAATAATTATGGGACGGAAGTAGTATGTAGAACTTGTATAACATGTTTTATTTTACATTATAATACATCTTGCCTGGGATCTTCCATCAATAGAATTATTGGAAATATGAAGACAGATAGTAGACGAACTTCTAAGGTATAAACTTCAAATTACCTTTGTTTTGTTTTTTACTTATGATTCCTAGCTATCTTTTTTTTGTATTCTAGTAATCCTTCATAAATCTTTGAGGATAATTGTAATTTCAATTTATAGGAATTATAATTCTGTATAAAGTTTAGTTAAACTTGTTTAAGATAACAATGGAATGTTGGTGATTTAGTCTTAACACACTAAATTTTTCATTCTAATTTGTTGTTAATTTTACCCGATTGCTTGTGTCTGTACCTTGAATACATTGATATAACCGTTTAATTTGAGTATAACCAAGCTATAACATTATGTCATAAAAGTGTCAAATGAAAGTGTCGTGTCGGGTCACGAATCCAGATGGATTTGGGTCTAAATGGGTCCGGGTTTAGATGAGTCATTTAGGAGGATGAATCTAAACGGGTCCGGGTTGAATGAGTCTCGAGTCGAGTTGACCCACGTGTTTCCATCAGACTTTTTTATTTATTTGAGTGAAAAATGAAAAAAAATGAAATGAGGTGAATTTTTTTTTTTACCCGCTAGACCCGTCTACACCCTACACCCGTTGATTAATTGTTATACAATTGAAAGGTATATTAAATAACCAATTAGAACCATCTAAAAAAGAAGAACCCAACAAACCTATCCCCTCGTAAATATAAATATAAAATGTTAGACCCATAAATAACCAACCACGTAATCATGGTCAACCTTTTTGTGGGGTACAAACTTTAGCATATGAAAACATTAAGATGTTGCTTCATCGTTAGTGTTTGGGCCTTAAGTCCCTAAAACTTTAGAGGTGTATCATTGGCTACATGTGTTTATTGTGTGTGATTGCTTGTGGATATTAAAGCATCTTAACTGTCCATATTGTCTTCTTCTCGAGTGAATATTAACAACTTGTTTAATAAATGTGATACTGAAAACTCAGACTGAGAATCACTAATCATAAATAGTAAACAATGTATAATTGAGGTTACCTCAGCTCATCCATGATTAATTAGTTTGTAATATACCTGCCTTGACTATTTTTCATCTAATCATTGTTGATTTATGTTGATTAATTTTGCAATAAGAGGCCATTTGTAAATCATTCAATCTTGTATTACTACATATATCTAAAGTTCATTTGTTATTAATGGTGACAAAATTTGGCAGAGTGGGACGTCGGGGAGGAAGCGAAGGAAGTAACCTAATAGCTGGAAGATGATGATGTGAACTATGACTTCTCTCTGCAGATGAGAAGAGAAATCGAAAGCAACACTGATAAAAAGTAAACATATTTGCAGCTGGTGTGACCTTAGAGGGACTCTGGATCTCGGTGGTCAAGGATAGTGGAACAGAGACTCTTATAACAGCTCCTTGTAATCGAATATCAATTCGCATGTTGTGTTACTAATTTAGAAACATGTATTTACAATTAAGTCAAGGTTAATGCTTTATTTTTGTTTATCGGATCGAAGATAGTGTATTCATTTGATTTGGAGAATGATTTATGCAATTTTGTACATCTCGACATTGTTGGTAGCTTTTGAATTTAGTTCAGTATGGTTTGGTTTTGATCATATAATATGTTTCTGGTTTTATTTTGATTACACGGCAGCTTGTTTTGGTAATTTCATATTTACATATTTGATTTTTGTCGCTTCAGTTAAGATAACTTATTTCTCATCATGATCAACATTGTACATAATTTATTCAGTATCATTTTGTAGAATCTTCAAAGTAATGCTCACAGACTCAGTCAGAGAAAACCACAACACTTCAACGCTTAGCTGACTGAACAGCTCTCGTGAGGGAACTGGTAAAAACAACTGGAAAAATGGCATCAGTCGGTGCAAGAAATTTCTGGCCAGACTCATTTGGAACAACTCCAATGTTGTAGCAAGTAAGACTAGTACTACTATTCGAACTACATTTAAAGGGACATAGTTGAATCTGGTAACTAACTAATCCCGGCATTACATCATCTTCTACAACCTGAAAACAACTCTCTTGCGTGTTCCAATTCCCACCAATAGTAACCTTCTGAGCCGCAGTTGAGCCAACTGCGTATGGTAGTGATCGATGAGGTCAATTATACTAAAACTAGTATATATATCGTACTACTTAAATTGAAAAATGAAATACATTCGTAAGTAGATAGTTGTACTAGAATACGTCTAAAAAACTAATTTAATTAAATTTTTAGTGTATATTTTAATTAGGGAATATATAATACCTGGTTTCGTCCCTGCAGCAACATCTGCTGCAGTTGACACCTGCCATATGTTGGATCCACGACAAGGGTCTGCAACATCTGCTTCAATGGAGATAGGATAAGATGCATGAATATAAGTTTCGTCTAAAACAATAGGGGTGATGGTGATTGGGACACCATGGTTGAGCTCGAAGGGTTCTTGAGTGATGTCAAGGGGGCATGCATCTTTGGTGCTCCTAGACATGGTGAGTCCACCTCCTGTGCCGCGAAGGAGGGGGAGGACGTAATAAGGGACACCTTTCAAAAGCTTGTTCCCAGCGGAGTCGTATATTATGTTGGAAGCCGTGGAAAGAAGTGAGTGTGTGATTGTGAGGATGAAGATATATAAGGTAATGAGAGTAGACAATGTCATCTTGATGATAATATAATTAATTCAACTAGTTTGTAAGGATCTATATTTTTCCCTTGAAGATCACTTTGATGAATATAGACATGGAAGTTGTTATTTATAGAAGGGTAGGTGGGTAGGTAGCAGAGAAATTCGACATGGTTATATTGGATATCTTTGAATAGATTTTATGCACGTAGATATGCATTTCTATGGACAGGTTTTTAAAAAAAAAAAATTTTATCACTTAATTACCACATATACAACGGACCGAATAGAAGTTAGGTATGAAAATGGAATGTGGCCATTTCAGAGTAGATATTTTGAAGTTATTTGTCTGTTATCATTCCTCTTAATTCTTGATATAACGTACGTATGTCGAGTGTAGACACACTACAACAAGGACCTACAGCGACGGAAAAATATGTGGCAAATCTGTCACTATAGGCCTGTTGCGACGATTCTGTGACAGAAATTGTTTGAGGGTATAAAACGTGTGGCAAATGTCACTTGCGACGAAAATTGCTACATAGAAAAAAAATTGCGTCGGAGATTTGCCGTAGCAAAACCGTGAGAAAGTGATCTATTAAAATCCATAGAATTTAGAAATTAGCGACCGTATTACGACAGTAATTTGCGACAGTTTGATGTGGCAAATAACACCGACAGACTTTTATAACTTATAAAAGTCAAAAAATAGCGACTGTATTGCAACAGTAATTTGCGACACGTTTATTTGGCAATACAAAGCGACAGACTTGTGACAGACTAATTAGCGACAGATTTGTTAAATCACACATTCTGAGGATGTTTTTTGCGACAAAGCTAATCAACTTTGTGACAGACTGTAATCAATGTTTGTTGTAGCAGTCCCGTCACATAATATGCAGAATTTTATAAATCAAAATCATAATAACGCTCTTTTCCTGTTTCCTTTCCTGGCTTCCAATTATATAACCCAAATCTCAAATTTTAAATCCACAAATTCAGCCCAATATATAAATTAAACCACTAAAGTGGAGTTTCAAAAATACACATCATCCTAACAATAATAAAAGTTACCGTATCGCAGTTTACAGTTTAAACAATGTTTACGACACGCTACTTTAGCACCTAACCTATTACATCAGTTGGTTAGAAGGGCTCGGAGGGCCTTGGGCAATTGAGGAATACACAAAAATACAAGTTATCGTATGGTGGTTTGAAGTCAAACAATGTTTACCGACACAGTACTTTAAATTCCTAACCTTTTACAACAGTTTAGTGATTAGAAGAGCCTAGAGGGCTTGGAGGGCCTTGTGGAAATCGTACAAACAGTTGGGCAAGCTTCTCATTCGTGGCCTTTTGAAAATCAGCAAGTTCTTGTGCCAACCTTTCTCGCTCACGCCTTTCTACATCTCTTTCCTGTGTAAGTTCGTCCACAGTCCTTGTCAATTGTTCAACCTACAAATATAATCATAAACACTTGTATTCAATTAACACATATATAGAAGGTATTAATTAGGTGAGTATTTTTGGAATATTTGGCTAGTCAAAAGTATATGTTAGATACAAATGTCAATTGCATGTATTCAGTCCTTTATTTATAAAACCGTGCATATATATTTACAGATATAAACACAGAAAATTATATACACAATATTCACATGCAAACAATCATCTAAACTTATATACAAGAGTATATTCTTACAAGCACAAACTTTTAGTTATTAGTTTAAGTACATATAAGAAAGCAAATATCAATTAGACCTGCATCTCAGCCGGGTGTGAATACTGAGAACTAGAGGCATCCGGCTTTGAAGGAACTCCCGTTAGCACAAAAACAGGATCAGCTGCGTCACTTGACCCATATAAAGTCACCCTCTTCCATCCACCGGCAGCTATTACCCACAACTCTTGGTCATGATATGGGTGATTGGCAAGATCCTCCCCGTACTTATCGATCATCAACCTTTGATAAGTTTCCTATGATTAATAGAACAAAACAACCTATAATATACTCACAACGTACAAAATAGCATCTAAAGAGCACAAAAACAGCACCAAAAACATAATTTATGCATCAAAAAATAGCATACAAACTATACGATAATTCTACTTAAAAAGCAGCAGCAAAACGAATTGAAAGCTGCTATAAATAGCAAGCAAAACAGCACCAATCAACATTAATCAATACACAATGTAGCCTAAGTTTTAACTATATTATAAATTGCATGAAATAAGTAGTATTTAAAACTTAAAATGTTATGTAAACAACAATAATACATCAACAAACATGACAAAAATCAGCAAGAAACTATATCAATCAAATAAGTAATTTATCCCGAGTTAGCTTTATACAAAAATTGCATTATTACATAGCTTACATATACCAAAAACTGCATAAAAATGGTATAATAGATAACAAGGAAACGGTAAATATAATATGCAAAATGCAGTTTCAATACACTAAATTGATTGTGAAGAGCTAAAAAAAACTTATAACATATGTACGGGCCCTCTCATCAACCCACACGAGTTCATCAGCTTGAGAGTTGCCCTCACCAGACCCACTAGCCCCTGACCCTCCAACACCAGAACCGCCAACATCTGACCCACCATCACCCGACCTGCCAACACCTGACCCACCAACACCTGACCCGCCAGCACCAGAACCACTCGCCCTCAACGCATACTCAAATGGCCTTGAACCTTTCTTTGTATGTGTTTGAGTAAAGAACCCGGAAGACCTTAGAGAACGTCCCAGAAGATTTGGCTACAAAATCAAATTCAATAGATGCTATAATATTAAAATTGGGTTAATGATTATATATAATACAAGTAGAGAAGTAAATATTGTTACCAGATTAGTTCGAGTACTAATATAGCTCCGTGAACCGCAAGTATGATGTCCACCTACTAATTTTTCCCGATTCCTTTTGTTTTGATTTGATAATTTTTTCCATGCATCAGTATTCCAACGTTGCACCAATGGCACCCAATATTCTTGTCTCAACCAACTTGGGTTATGAGGAAGGATAAGAGCATAATCTTCCCCGACTTCATGACCTTTATCCCTCTTCACATCTCTGATTGCACCTTCGCGAGGGTTATGAGGAAGGATAAGAGAATAATATTCCTTTTGTTTTGATTTGACAATTATTTTTTCTTTAGTAAGAGCACCTCTTTCTTTCTTTTTTCTTAAGCCTTTTTTGCTTATTATCGTAATAATAACGTGAAGTAATCCATCCACGTTTATGTAAGAACATGTGTAATTGTTAAAGATATAAGTGATAATACTTTCAAGGATCTAAAATCCATCAATTTGCGAAACTATTTTTGATATTTTGTCGCACCCCCAAAACACGTGGCAGCGGAAGTAGGAGGTGTCATGGGGGCGCCGACCAAATCAAATATCACAACAAAAAAATTAAAGCAAACGACCTCTATATGAGACGTTTGAAAAATAGTTACATTACAATAATTCAGATGCTTACAAAAGTTATAGGAGTTCGCATGACAAAAGTAGAATTACATAACTATGATTCTAAAATATAGTAAATGCAATCTAGTTCCTTGATGTTTGAAAACAATGCGACTCGAGCTACACTATCCATAAGCTTCCTATTGCGGCGGGTTACCTGAGAAATACATACTAAAAGGTCAACATAAAGTTGGTGAGTTCATAGGTTTGTTAAGTAATCAGTTGCTAAAATGATCCACAAGATTTCACAAGTTTCGCATCATTCGTCAATGATAAGTAAAAGTATCGTTAGCCAACGACAAGTAAAAGTATTGCATACAACAATATAAGTAAACCATTTGCATGAGTCTCATAGTCAAGCTTAACGTTGTTTGCCTCTGGTAAGTGTACTAATCCGATACACTTCTAAATCACAAGTAATACTGCGCCCGTGGGTTGGCTAGCGCGACTAACCCGGACGAGGTTTGTCAAACCCTGATGGTACCACCCAATAATACTCATGCAAAAATTTTAATGTCTACGATAAGTAGAGGACTTTAGTGGATTATTCAGGTATCATGCAATCCGTACAAAAAGTTGTTTCAAGTACTTGTGATCATAAAGCAGTTTATAAAACAGTTGTATGTATTCTCACCCTAGTGAAAAACAGTAAAAAGGGGCTATGAAACTCACCAGAGTTAAGCAGGTAGCAAGCAATATCAAATATTAGCAAGTAGTGGGTGTTCTCGTTCCCGTGTGCAACCTCCTAACGCCCTAAACGTATGAGGTTGTATAAGTAGATATCTCAAAAGATCATCTATAGCGATTGTATAAGTGGGGGTTAATGTCCACTTAAGCCAATCGGGTAGGTGGGGGTTTTATGTCCACCTAAAGCTAGTTCATCAACTAGTATGTCCAAATAAGTTGATTGTTTTGTTTGAGTTTTGGAAAACAGGTACGGCCCGTTGGTGTGGTTATGCAATAATAATTCAAAGTATTATTATTATGTTCATCGTGTTGTATACTTCTCGAAGCATATGATTTTCATATATGATTTTACATCATAAAGGTTTGATCTTTGTAGGTGTTTATTGCTTTTATATATATGGTTATATATATGTTCGACGTGTTAATGCTCAGAATTTAGAGTCTAAAATGTGGTTTTTTGAAAATTAATTAAGGGTCAGAACGTCAACTCTCAAGGTCAAAAAGTCAACTTGAAAAGTCAACTCGCGAAGTCAAAAAGTCAACTCATGAAGTCAACTCGCAAGTCTTCAGTTCGCAAGTCAAACTCAACTCGCAAGTCTTTCAGTTCGCAAGTCAAACTCAACTCGCAAGTCTTTCAGTTCGCAAGTCAAACTCAATTCGCAAGACTTTTAGTTCGCAAGTCAAACTCAACTCGCAAGTCTTTCAGTTCGCAAGTCAAACCAACTCGCAAGACTTTCAGTTCGCAAGTCAAACTCAACTCGCGAGACTTTCAGTTCGCAAGGCAACTCAACTGGCAAGACTTTCAGTTCGCAAGCCAAACTCAACTCGCAAGTCTTTCAGTTCGCAAGTCAAACTCAACTCGCAAGACTTTCAGTTCGCAAGTCAAACTCAACTCGCAAGACTTTCAGTTCGAAAGTCAAACTCAACTCGCAAGACTTTCAGTTCGCAAGTCAAACTCAACTCGCAAGACTTTCAGTTCGCAAGTCAAAGTCAACTCGCAAAGTCAACAGTTGTGTTTTTGTCTTGGTAACATGGTCAAACGGGCTCGGTTTGACCCAAAATTTTTAAGGAAGCCTTAGATTTGTATATAGAGTCTTCAGAAATTTTTGGTTCTTGTCGGAGTCATTCTGAGGTGTCGCTTTTTAAAATGGATGTCAAACTTCAAAGTTTTATGATTGCGGTTTTTGTCGGTTCATTTCGCCAATTTTTCTTAACTAGTTATGATTCGAATTAGAGTCCAAAATTTTTACCAGTTGTTCTCCTATGTGTCTAGTTGTTAACCTGATTTTTCCGGTAATTATAGAGTCCATCAAGATAGGTAGAAAATTCTGTGTAAGAACCGAACTCGGTTTTCGACAAATCTCATACCAGGCTCAAAGATCGGCTTATCCACAAAATTACGTACAGATCTGGAAAAAGTGTAAAACACGAAAGTTGTAGCTCTTTTCAGTACCCAAATTTTTTTAAAAAATGCATCTTCTAACTCTTAGTTTACGATTTTGTACGAAGTTTTCTTTGAGTCTGACTTTTCTGGGCAGATGTGTGCATGTTAACATATGTTATGTAAAAACGATTTTTGATCTTATATTTGGATATAAGCATGTTAGATGAGCAACTAGACATTGAAATCAGTAGCATGTAAGTACATTTATGAAGAGTTTATGTGATTTCTTACAAAGAAAAATGGTGAGAAAGGATGGAGATGGTGAAGAGAAGCTTGATTCTTGTTCCTTCCTTCTTCTTGTTCTTGATTTCTTGAGTGAGATAATGATGATTTGATGATGTATGATGAAAAAGAAACTGAGTTTATGAGGGTTTTTAGAGAGAGAGAGAGGCAGATTTTAGAGAGAAGGAGGAGAGATTGTGTATAGAGTGAAATGGAAGGAGTGTGGGGAGTGTAATGGGTTTGGAGGTGGTGTAATTCAAAAGCAACAAAGAGGAGTGGAATGGGCAGAAAAAAAAGGGGGAGAGGGCCGACCAAAGGGGGGGGCATCTCAAGGGTATTTTGGTCATTTCTTGTTTTATCCGATTTGTGCTTCGCGTGGTGTTCGTTTTCTCGTTCGTTTTGATGTTAAACGTTTAATATGCGTTTTTAAGTATCGATTTAAGTTTCAATATTTTCACTTGAAGTGTTTATTCTAAATACTTGAAAAACATTTACAAAAATGATTCGTTAATTTAGTGATCTCGATTTGCGCGTTCGTCGTACGGATTCTAAATCGCGTGATATTTTATTTGGACGTTTTTCGTTATCGTTTAAAGACACGATATATTAATTGATAGTTTTACACTAAATAATATATTTTAGATTCAAAAATGTATTTTGACCTTCGTTCGATTGTCGGGCGCGTTATGCGCGTTTTCGTTACGTTTGAGACGTTTTAATCGAAACGTCTAGGTTTTTCGGGTATTATTATATTAAAATAATAATATGTGATAAATAACTTCTAAAAATAGATTCAAGTTATTTATAGAATATTTTCACCAACGTCGTATTTTATACAGTGTCGGACTCCGTCCGGTTGTTTTGCACAATTTCACCAAATTGCGTAAGCGTAATTACAACTAATTACGTAGCGTAATATAAATCAATTACGGGGGTGTATATTCACATAAAAATATACAAATAGTTACAAGTAATTACAAGTATTTAGCCTAAAACTAAACTAAACACACGTAATTAGGGTTTCTAAAGGGTTAATCAGAAACCCTAAATCGTCGGGTGTCACATATTTCCCCCGTCTCACTAAAATTGTCCACATTTCATATTTTGGGTTGTCTCAAATAAGTGTCTATTTTAAATTGTCCCAAATAAGTATCTACTTCCATGTTTCCACCAACCTAAAGAAAATTTAGTGGGTATATATATTATTTAATTAATGAAGAATAATATTACTTAGACATATACATCCCTTTCACAAATTTAAAACTATTCGACAATAACCGTATTAAGATGTATAAATATTGTATCATTTTACTTTGAACTTGTATAAATAGTGTATCTGTACGTTACATACTTAATGCATGTAAAATAGAGAAAACACAAAAGGCCCGGTCGCAAATGTAGTAGCAATTCTAGATATTTTGTGATGGATTTGTTATAGCCTATTTTATTTTTATTTTTAAAAAAATAGTTTTGAATAAAAACTGCACATGTATGTTTATGCATCTTACTATATAGTTCAATAGGTACGTAAAAAATTTTAAAAGTGAAAGAATATACATATCTATACATAAGTATGCGTGTGTATCAACCTCGACTTATAAGAAGTACATATCTATCTATTACTAGTTTAGACAAACATACCAACAAACCTACTAACATGTACAAAAACCGTTTCTTTGATAAGTTACACGTATATAAAGACATAGTTGTTGCACCTATGTATTTACGTGTGCTTATATAGTCAAGCAAACACAAAACGGCAAAGTTATCTGTCGCAAATGCCGTAGCAATTCTAGATATTTTGTGACGGATTTGCTACATGTTATTTTGTTTTTATTTAAAAAAATAGTTTTGGATAAAAAAATGCACATGTATTTTTATGCATCTTACTATATAGTTAAACAGATGAGTAAAATTTTTTTAAAAGTAAATGACATGCATATCTATGCATAAGTGTGTGTGTGTGTATTGTCAACCTCGACTTGTAAGAAGTACATATCTATCTATTACTAGTTTAGACAAATACCAACAAACCTACTAACATGTACCAAAAACCATTTCTTTGATAAGTTACATGTATATAAAGACATAATTGATGCTTCTACGTATCTAAGTGTGCTTATATAGTCAAGTAAACGCAAAACGGAAAAATGTTCCGTCGCAAATGTCGTAGCAATTCTAGATATTTTGTGACGGATCTCCTACTGACTATTTTGTTTCATTTTTAAAAGATAGTTTTGAATAAAAAATGCACATGTATGTTTATGCATCTCACTATATAGTTAAATAGGTAAGTAAAAACAATTCAAAAGTGAATGACATGCATATTAAAACATAAGTATGCGTGTATATCAACCTCTACGTATAAGAAGTATATATCTATCCTTTAGTAGTTTAGACATACATACAAACATATATAGTAACATGTACAAAAATCATTTCTTTGATAAGTTACACTTGTATAAAGACTTATTTAATGCTCATATGTATCTACGTGTGCTTATATAGCCAAGTAGACGCAAAAGGGCAAAATGTTCTGTCGCAAATACCGTAACAATTCTAGATATTTTGTGACGGATTTGCTACAACCAATTATGTTATTATTTTTAAAAACTAATGTTGAATAAGAAATGCACATGTATGTTGATGCATCTTACTATATGGTTAAATAGGTAAGTAAAAAAATTTCAAAAGTGAATGAACAGGCATATATATAAATAGGTATGTGTGTATATAAACCTTGACATATAAGAAGTATATATCTATCCATTAGTAGTTTGGACATACATACAAACATATGTAGTAACATATACAAAAATCATTTATTTGATAATTTACACTTATATAAAGACATAGTTATGCTTTTAGGTATCTACGTGTGCTAATATAATCAAGCAAACGAAAAATGGCAAAATGTTATGTCGCAAATTCCGTAGCAATTCTAGATATTTTGTGACGTATTTGCTACAGCTTCAATATATTTGTTCTTAGATTTATACAGATTAAATTTTGCGATAGGTTTGCGATGACTTCATTTATTGTTATTTATTATATTCTTATATTTTTATAAATTTTGCAACGAATATGCTACGAGTATTATCATTGTAGATTTTGAATTATTTAAATTATTTTTTTTTATTAGTCGTCGCAAATTTTCAATAAATTTGTCGCAAAACTTAGTCAAATATCTGAAAATTCAGTCAACTATTCGAATTCTTATAAGTTGTCGCAAATTCGATGCTAATCTACCACAAAACTTAGTCAAAGGTTAGAAAATTTAGTCAACCATTAGAATCATGATTAGTTGTCCCCAATTTGACACTAATCTGTCGCAATTTTTAGTCAAATGTTTGACTTTTAATAGGCCGTCGCAAATTTGTCACTAATCTATGTCAAAAATCAGTCAAATATTTGACTTCTTTCCTTCTAATATATCGTCACAAAGGGGTGACAAATGCGTCGCAAATGCGATTAATCTGCTACAGTTTCTATTTTCGTCGCAGAATTCTGTCGTTGTTGCCTATTTATGTAGTAGTGAAAACTATATTAATCATGTATGTATCTTTTTGGTTTTGACCATTATGTATACGAGACTGAGTATATCACGTCACTTGCTTATGTGTAAGTAGTTATCATTTTTATTCATACTAGTTTAAGATCCATAAAATTTGCGGATTGACTTTAGATATATTTTATATATGGATGTGTTATATGGATTCAATAATTGTTTTGGTGTTGGTGTCGATACATCGATTTGTATTGTTTTAGTTTTAAATGAAATATGCATTAAGGGTTTGAATTGTGACAGATTTTGAATTGATGAGTCCAAATATATAAACTAATTAATAGGGATAATATTATGTATGATATCACTTTGTTATTTGTATTGATATTTAATAATACTATATTATTTAAAATCATACGGGTATGTTTTTCAAATAAGCGTATTTACTGGTTCAACAGGTTAATACTATTTTGTACATAAAAAATAGTGCTCTTTACAGTGCATTTGTAGTTTCCGTACATCTAAGTTACTCTTTGTAATTTTAAAATTAACAACCTATAATGCATTACTTTATCTTTTTAACTTTGACGAAAGATGACAAAACATGACACCTCAAATGCAGGCGACGTTAACACATCCTTAGAAGATTAAATGGTAAATATTTTGGGGATGTAAATCGAGATATAGAGAAATTAGTGGGAAAAGAGAAAATTAATTAATTAATTATTGAAAATATTCTGAATGATACCACTTCCCTTTTTGTATTTGTATTGTTCTTTAATAATACTATGTACCGAAACATTGAATTAGTTGATTAAAAAGTTACATTGTTAGCTTTAAGATTTCAAATCTTGTAATTCGTATCATTTTTTTTTTGTGTTTCAAATTTGCATCGTAGTTTCAATAACTACTTTTTTTGTTTCGTCAAAGTTACATACATGAGGATAACCAAAACTTGCGAACAGATATGAAAATCCAGTATGGCGGTATGTGTACAAATACACTAAACCCGTCAGAAACTGACCCGTTGGTATCCATAATCCAAGCATTGTAAATTATAAATTGATAAAAGAATTCAAAAAAAGCGGTAGTATGGGTACAAATATACTAAAATCCACCAGAACCCGAGCCGTTGACATTCATGATCCAAAAGTTGTAAATTATAAATTAATAAAAATTTTACAAAGAGTAAGTTGTATAAGAATTTAAATCACGATAGAATGAAGTTATAAATTTTTTGGAATTGAAAATAAATTATTGGGGTTTTATTCAGAAAAGATAAAATAATAAGGTTGTAGGAAGAGTTTAAATTATAGAAAAATAATAAATTATAAAATATTTGAAGGATTATCTACAACTAAGGGAAAAGTAGAGGATTTATATTGTAAATATTAAAGGGTGTATATTGTAAATATAGAAGGGTAAATTAGTCTTTTAGTAATATAATAATATGATTAATGATGTCATAAAATAAATTAAAGGTTAGATCTTAATAGTTGATCTCCATCTAATGGTCATTGTTCTTTCAAGATTTTTCTTTTGATATATAAGATAGATTTGTCAATAAATTGGTCGTTTATTCATTGTCAAATGACCAACAAACCCTTCTCCATTAGACACAACTTAATATTTCATTCGATTTTCCTTGAACTTTAGCGTTTCAAATTGAACTAATATTCAAGGGATAATGTAACATAAATTGGTGGCTGAAAATGTAGAAAATAATATAATGCACCTGAATAAATTTTCATTATTATAACGAATTGTAACAAATTACAAATCGTATAACACAAAAGTAACTTCAATAAAATCACTATAATGAAGTAAAATAAACATGAATAAGAACGAGTAGGATACATAAATGATATCCATCAACGAATGATGAGCCGAGGCCCGTGTTAGACACAGTTCCCTTTAAACAGATTCGCCGTCTGTTTCCCAGGGTACAATGGCCCAAGCAGTAGTAATGCCGAACTTGAACATATGCCCGAAAATATTGCCGCTACTATCTTCGTAAGCTAACACAAGTTTGTTCCTATCTTGACCAAAATCGTTGGGTCCAAATACGGCTAGAACAAAACTAGTTTAGTAATATGATATGTGAACTTATGTGTGTTTTGTTTGAGCCAAGGTTTCATGCAACTCTATCTTACAATTAGAGAGTCAAAAAGAGAATTCCTTATTATATTGTCACGAGGAGAAGTTGAAAAGCTAGTTATAATGACCATCAAAATGCCACTTCATAGGTTACGTGAAAATGAAAGATCACACATTACTTGCGTCCAATGAGACATTTACTTACAACAAATATCACATTTACTTGCAACCAATGTCAATCAATTTCCATTCAAACCTTTAATTTTCCAACAATCTTCCACATGAATGAAATTTATAAATGGTACAATACCAATTACTCATTTTCTCATCCTCCTTAGCTCGATTTTATCTCTCATTGAGCATCGATATCCCATTCATCTAAACTCTACTTTGGATGTATAATATACCGTTATGAAACCTTGGCCACCGACTACATAATTAACCATACAAAATATTGTTCCTTATAATTATACTACTCCAAAGTTGGTGAAAAACTAATTTTCACCTAGATTTCCAATATTCTCCACATGAATGAAAATCGATTTTTAAAACACACAAATTGTTGGTACATTTAGTGTGTGTCAGTTAGTCTATCGAGCGTCACTTGTGACACTAGCCAAGTGACGCATGCCTGCCGAATTCTGTTTAGTATAAATACAAACCTACGGGTTTCAGGCTAGGGTTGACGAAACCCTATCACCATTTGTCGAAATAGCAAGTCTGTAAATAAGCTAATAGGTTACGATTATCAATACAAAGTTGATTTTGATTTGTTTATTCAATTTTGGTTTGTGTTTACATATTACTTGTGTGATTGTTTGTTTCCGCCTTACAATCATTGTTATCAATCACTTAGATCCACAACAAGGGGCACTCACAACTGGTATCAGAGCCCATAGGTAGTTTGATTAACATATTGATCACGTATTGGTTTGTTTTCGGTTTGCTTCGTGAAGAAAATCAAGAACAATCAAGTTATTTGGATCAATTGGGTGCTAATCAGACATTTTGAATCAAGATTTACAGGTTTCGTTCGATTGGGATCGAAGAATTTTCGTTAGGTGTACGAAAATTTGATTTTTAGGGTTTTTGGGATTTTACAGTCGTTTTTGCGTCACTCGCTGTGTCACTTAGAGCGACACTTTGGGCAACACTTTGTAAGTTCCAATTAGGGTTTTTCCGACACTCAAGTGCGTCAAATCGAGCGTCACTTGTGTGTTACACGACACTTGTCTCTAGTGTCGTCTGTTATTGCATACCGACACTCACGTGCGTCACTTCCGAATGTCACTTGTGTGTCATGCGTCACTTCCTGCTAGTGACGCCTGTTACAATACTGCATCACTTAATTCCGACACTTGAGTGCGTCATTTCTTTTATTGACCAACACTAACCTCTAGTGTCATCATACGTCACTTACTAGCGTCACTTACTGAGTGTCGCTAGTCTTTGCGACACTTCTGTGCGTCACTTACTAAGTGACGCCTTAGTTACTAATCAGCTTTCTAGTTTTGTTTTAAGTTATTTTTCAAGTTCTCTTAAATGGCCGCTGATAAAGAGGATATTAGGGGAACTAGAGAAATGATTAAACAAAATAATGATGTTGGTTCTAGTAGTACACCTCCTTTGTTCACCGCGGATATGGATTATGCTTACTGGCATGATAGATTTGAACAATATGTAGATTTTCACTATACAGAGCTTTGGGGTCCTCTTAATAAATGATATGAGGCTCCAGTTGCTGAAGGAAATTATCGTGGTATTCCTCCGGCTAAGACATATAAGTCTATGACACCTGAGGAAAGAAAGGAGTATGACATAGAATTGAAGGCTCATTCTGCTATTTGTATGTGCCTAACTAAGGATGTTTTACGACTCTTTATAACTCATGATATCACCTACGATTTGTGGAAGGCCACTGAAACACGATGTGGAGGTAATGAAAAATATAAGGAGGCCAAACAGGAATTGATCAAGAAACAATACAACTTGTTTGACATTTTCCCAAATGAAACTGCATCTGGGCTATTCACAAGGTACTCACAGTTGGTTAGTGAGTTAACTGAAGGAGGTTACAATTTCCCTGCGATTGAGGTGAATAAGAAGCTTTTAGATGTGTTTCCCGGTGCTTGGAATGTGAAAGTACAGTTTTTAAAGGAAAACCAAGAGTTAGCCAGAATGACCTTGGATGAGTTGATCGGTGTTCTTCAAGCACACGTAATGGAATTGAAGAAAAAGGAGTGCAAGTCGGGTGGGTTTGTTCAAGATCCTACACTTTATGGAGGAAAAGTTAATACTGGAAAGGCGTATGGTGGAATGGCTTTCATTTCGGATACTAATTCACCATCTCATTCCACTGGTGCTCATCCTGTATTCTATGCTTCTGGACCTTCACAAGGTTCACAACCACAAGTTAAGATTTCTCCAGCTATAGAAGAACAAGCTGCCATCTGTACAGCTTTTCTGAGCTCTTACAAGGATTTGGTTTCTCAACCAAATACCACATTGGAACTTGCGAAAGAAGACTATGCTCAATTGGATGATGATGATCTTGAGCAAATGGATTTGAACTGGAATATAGCCATGATCGCAAGAAGAGTGCAAAAATTCTTGCAAAGGACTGGACGCAAGAGTTTGGAAAGAAATGGTAAATCTAGCTTTGGTTTCGACAAGAGCAAGGTCCGGTGCTATAATTGTCAAAATTTGAGACATTTCGCAAGGGAATGCGAGAAACCCAAAGTCCCTCCATCGGGTTTTACAAAGTCTGATGTTCTTCAAGCTCAAGAAAAAGAGGAAGTGAAATTAGCGACATCTGATGCTTTGGTTGTTTTTGAGCCTACAATTACAGATTGGAGTGCGCAATCTGAAAAATATCAACAGTGTCTCATGGCTCACATTACTAATGAGGTACACAATGAACCTGATGAACCTTTAAATTGTATTTCATGCATTAAATTGACTGAATCTTTGATGGGGTTTCAAAAGGACAACTTAGATTTAAGAGAAAAAGTTGTGAAACTTACTGAGTCTAACAAATATTTAAAAGCAAATGAACATTTGTATGATAAGCATATTTAGGCTCATAAGTTGGATACTCAAACATATAAAGCAAAATTTTTTAGTCAACAAGATGCTATTAACAGCTATCTCGCTGAAATTGAATTGTTGAATAAAGAACTTTCTGATTTAAGAATTGAGTACGATAACTATAAGAACAAAATCTTAGGTTCTTTTTCAGCAACAGTTGTCTTTAATGAAATTATTAACAAGCAAAGGACAGGTGACAAAAGTAAGACAGGACTCGGTTATACTGTAGTCCCACCTCCCACTGAATATTGTCCTATGCATGTTAAGGAAGGCACTGAAGAGATTCCAGTCGATTATGCATTGCTATATGGTATTAAATCCAAAGAAACTAAGCAAAACAAACAGGCAAAGGAGAAAACCAAGAGGCCAGAGTATCCCTTGCCTAAGTTTGTTAAGCCTGAAAGTGTATCTCCAATTTGTGTTGAGGAGATTGTTGAGATTGAGGATATTACCGATCAGGATTATCCTAAGGTTGAGAAGGTTGAAGTTAAATCCGAAAAGGTGATTTTGACAAAGGAACCTGCCCCTAAAGTACAAACTGAGAAGGGAAAGAAAAAGGTTTTGAATGAGAAACTTGAAACTCTACAAACACCTGTTAATAATGAAAAAGTTTCTTGTAATAAACCTTCAACTTCAACTTCATCCGATCAACCGAGGCAAGCATCTTCTAAAACCTGTACACAATGTGCATGTTCTAAAAATGTTTCGCCATCTCCTTTAGTAAATCCTCAGCCTCAACCATTTGTTGAGAACCATTCCTGTTTCTACTACAAGAAATAGGGACATTTAATTCGTGATTGTCCCAAGCTTTCTAATCAACGCTATGGGAGAGATATGCCTAGAACATCTTTTTATCGAAATTTGTTTTCACATTCCCCACCTAGGCATTATTCCAACTCTCCAAAGCCGGTTGAGAAGCAAAGAAATGTTAGGCAAAAACCTTTGCTAAAACAAAAGCCTGACATTTCTCTCAAACCAACTTCCAAACCATCCAAAGTTTGGAAAAGAAAAGAGCATGTAATTGACTCTTCTGTCGTCAACAATAACACATCAGATGAAAATTCCGATTTGTTGAAAAATAAAATTCAGACTGATGTGCTTATTGTTGATGACCTCGGTAGACCTAAGTTTGTAAAGGCTTGGGTCACCGTTTCTCACTAATATTCTTACTTTTATGTGTTGCAGCAGTCTGAACGTGTTAAAGATAGCGAATGGTATATGGACAGTGGCTGCTCGTGACACATGACTGGCGATGTGTCTCTTCTGACGGATATTAAACCATACACTGGAGGACATGTCGCATTTGCAGGAGATACTGGAGGAACAATTAATGGTAGAGGAATGCTAACTAATGGGAAAGTTAACTTTGAAAATGTGAATTATGTGCCACAACTCAATCACAACTTGCTGAGCATTTCACAAGTTTGTGATAAGGATTATACCACATCATTCACAAAATTTGAATGTGTGATTCTGAAGCCGGGTTATGTTATTCCTGAGGAATGGGTGCTTATGCGAGCACCGAGGAAAAATGATACTTATATGATGAACATGCGGTCCGTGGAGACAACAAGCGAATATACTTGTCTCATTTCAAAGGCTTTGGAAAAGGAATCACTTCTTTGGCATAGACGGATGGGACATATTCATTTTCGCAAAATGAATTTTCTTATAAAGAACGATTTGGTAAATGGAGTTCCAAAACAGTCATTTTCTTTAAAAGATGACTTTATTTCTTGCCACAAGGGCAAACTTCACAAAAAGTCCCATAAGTCTAAGACAGTGAATTCTATTGCTGCACCACTGGAACTTTTGCATATGGACCTTTTTGGTCCCATTTCTACAAAGAGCATTGGTGTCACACCCCCAAATTCGGGTTGCGGAAGCGAATCGGGTCGGGGCATGACTAATCAATATACACAGCACATAAGATATAATGAACGACCACTAAATGCGTCGTTTTACATTGTATTGATAAAAACCAAAGTTTACATCAAAATACTGTTTACATTAGCTCAGTTACTTGAAATTGAGAGATTTACATTACATAATTAATCTATACAAAATATAATAATGCAATTAAATCTCTGATTTGTTTGAATGCAGACTCGAGCTAATGATTCCTGTTTGGGCAGCCAACCTACTGCTGAGTACCTGTGATACATGCTAAAAGGGGTCAGCGAAATGCTGGTGAGCTCACAGGTTTGTATGTCAACACATATTTGTATGAACCGCAAGATTTAATTGAATTTAAAATGCAATTAAGCAATATAAAAGTTATACAACCATGAGCATATAGTCTGAGCTTAACTTGAGTGTTAGGTTCAATTAAGGAAACCTAAGTGAGTTGCCTCCTACGAGTGCCTAATCTACACTCGTCTTCCCAAATGCTAATACGTCCGTTTGACCAGTTAGTGCATGCTAACCCGGACGAGGATTGTCAATCCTATATGATATCATATACTAACATTCACGCTACAAATGTATTACCAAACTATGTTGTGGAGGGCTTTGAAATGATTAGTGAAAACAACTCATGTAGTATTTGATTTGTATAGTACTTGCGTTCATATTGTAAAATAAAATGAGCAATGTAATCACACCCCTGATGAAAACCGTAAAATAGGGGCTATGAGACTCACCTGAGCCTTGAGTGTTTAACTTAATAAACTTGAATTGATTAGCGGTGAATTGAAGTCCGAAGACTTGTAACCTGAGGGTGTCCAAGACACGTAATGGTTATATGATGAGTAGGCATCTCGAAAGACTGCCATTGTAGTTGTTCATCCAAATATGATGTCCAAATTACTACGATTTGGTTGATGGAATTGTCCAAGTTACTACGACTTGGTTGATTTGATTGTGTTTTGAAAACGTGTATGACCCGTCGGTGAATTGGTTGTATCAATAATCTCATTATTATTTTTATGATTTTGAAGTGTTATACTTAAAAAGTAAGTTCCAATGTGTTTTAGAAGTCATATCGCATTCGTGTTTGATGTTATACAAGTTTAACACTTGGTGTGAAAGTTTAGATGTAACACTGTTACTCGTGACCCTAGGGTAAGGGCGAAGCCCGTTAATAACGGGGGTCCGGGGGCAGCGCCCCTGGTTAGCGGGGTCCAAGGGGTGGCAACTCCTGGTGGGGTCCAAGGGGCTGAGCCCCTGGTTGGGGTCGAGCTTCAAAAATTTCTTTATTGAAAATGCACTTAGGATATGAATTCTGGTAAAATGGGGTGTCAAATTTGAGCCTCAATACTTAGTGAAATATGAGTTTTAAACTTTCTGTTTTTAGCGACACTTGATGCGTCACTTCCAAAATTTGGGCGACACTTAGGAAGTGTCGCATACAATGACGGTTTCTGAATTATTAGCGTCACTTGGAGAAGTGACGCATAAGGGGGGGTGACACTTAGGGAGTTTCGAGTTCGAGTGTCGGTTTCTGATCATAGGTGACACTTAGGAAGTGTCGCTAGAAGTGTCGGATCAAGGTGTTAGGCGTCACTAGGCTAGTGACGGTTGGAGTGTCGGGAAAAAAGGGTTTTATGCGGCACTTGGGGAAGTGACGCAAATTTAGGGTTTTATGAGTCACTTAATACGACACTTAAGTGACGCATGAAGTGACGCTATACTGGACTGGCCTATGCGACACTTACGCCTGTTCGATGGATTTTTAGCCAAAAATGAGTTTTCCGGTTTCCGTTTGGTCCGATTCTTTTACCCAAACCTTAGATGGACATTATAAGCTATTACAAATAGCAAACAAGTGAAAATGAGTAAAATCGGAGAGTTTCAGAATTTGTCGGAAACTTACAACTTCGCGCGAGAGGAATCCGGAAAGATAGAAACGTGGATCATTGCGAGGTGGTTCTTTTTCTTCTAACGAGCGAGATGATTCAAGGGTGTTTGATGGTAGTTTTTGTGGGATTATGGTGATGGTGTGGTGGTGAAATGAGAGAAAAAGGAAGAAGAAAATAGAAGAGAGAGAGAGTGGGGGAGGGAAATGAGAGGGAAAAGAGGTGTGGGGGGGGGGGTGATGTCCCCCTCCCTTGGGCCGGTTAGGGGTCCCACCCCTTGTGGGTGTGTCCTAATTTTTGTTTCCCGTGTTTGTGTTCCGTGCGGTGTTCGTTTTTCCGATTGTTTAAACGTTTAATAATTATTTTAAGTTACGAGTATTTATTAATGTTTTTGTTGAAATATTTCATTGAACCCTTTTACTTGAGTTTATAAAATGTAACTTATTCTTGTTTCAATTGTTCGCGCGTTTATTATTTTAATTGCGTAACTGTTGTTTGTACGATACGAATTCGAGTTGAAATATTACATAAATAATATTTTGAATACATTCAGGTTATTAAATAATGTCATATTATTTAATAAAAAAATCGTTCACCAACGTCCGTATTAATTGAATTGAATTGCATTCGATTTGAAACTTGTATTATTTAATCAAATCGCATACTTGTATATATTCAACAATATATATATATTGATACATTAATTAGCCTAACACAGAACTAATTACATGTATTACACTTGATTAGGCACTAATTACTAGTCCTAATTTGACGGGTGTCACAATTGGTGGCAGATCTTACTGCTTGGTAGTTATTGATGACTACTCAAGATTTTCGTGGGTTTATTTTCTTGCTTCAAAGGGTGAGACTGCGGATATTTTGGTATACCTGTTGGATAAGTTGAAAAATTTGTGTAACTTAAAGGTGAAGAGACTGCGCAGTGATAATGGAACCGAATTTAAGAATTCTACTCTCCAGTTATATTGTCCTTCAAAAGGCATTGATCATCAATTCAGTGCTCCAAGAACTCCTCAATAGAATGGAGTTGCAGAACGTAAGAATAGGACCATCATCGAGACAGCTCGGACTATGTTAGCTGATTCAAAGTTACCTATCATATTCTGGGCTGCGGCAGTTAGCACTCCTTGTTATGTTCTGAATCGGGTGCTTACAGTTAAGAAGAAGAACAAGACATGTTATGAACTTTTTAATAACCGTAAGCCAAATCTGCAGTTTCTAGAGCCGTTTGGGTGTCCATGTTTGATTATGATTACAAAAGATAAAGTCTCAAAGTTTGGTGAGAAAGCTGTTGAAGGGATCTTTCTTGGCTATTCGGTTAATTCCCCGAATAAAAGAGTTTACATCAAATCAACATACCAAGTAGAGGAGCATTTTGAGGTCAAATGTTTGCGTTATACGGATCCTCCTCAAAGAATGGGTCTGGATTGGTTTTACAATTATGCGGACGTTTTTAACTCTTTCAACATACCAGAAGAAGATCAAGAGGAAGAGTTGGTCACCCTACTTCATGGAATCAGTATTTCTGAAGAAACAACTGATCCCTTCTTTAAACCATCTGACCCAAACCCCGAATCGACATTCAACCAAACATCAGCCTCAACACCTACTCCAACACCCACTCCATCACCTACTCTAACTGTACCATCTCCCACTACCCCATCTTCGGATGTTCCTTCTACTTCAGGAATGATCAATGCAAAGGATCTTCCGAATGATCCAAACATGCCTCCTTAAGAGGAAGAGGAAGAAGAAAAAGAAGAAATGGTCCACTCTCATTTTTTTACTCATGAAGATGAGGCCCCACAAGAACCCTTGCTACTTGAAAGTTCTACTGGTCCTGAATCTACAATTGTTCCTGCCACTGAGGGTGATATGAACAACTTGGAGTTGGTCCTTGAACCGGATACAATTCCAGTGACTCGTGTACATAAGGATCATCCCATTGAAAATATTATTGGTGATCCTCATGCTTCGTTTCAAACACGAAAACAAGTGAAATAGTCTCAAACTCAGCAACTTCTGACTCTTGTTGCTCAGATAAATTCATGTCATCTATCTCAAGTTGAACCAAAGAGGGTTGATGAGGCCTTAAAAGATCCATCTTGGGTTGAGGCCATGCAAGAGGAATTACAACAATTTCAGAAGCTACACGTTTGGGAAATAGTTCCATTACCCAAAGGTGCCCACTTGACTGGCACTCATTGGGTATATCGAAATAAGAAGGATGATCAGGGCATTGTGGTTCATAACAAAGCATGTTTGGTAGTTCAAGGCTTCAGTCAATTTGAGGGTTTGGACTATGATGAAGTATTTGCTCCTGTTGCTCGACTGGAGTCAGTTCGCATCTTCTTAGCATACGCCTCCTACAAAGGATTTCACATCAATCAACTTGATGTAAACAGTGCCTTTCTGTATGGGCAAGTGGATACGGAAGTGTATGTTAAGCAGCCTCCAGGGTTTGAAGACCCTGTGCATCCAGAATACGTCTGCAAATTGAACAAGGCGTTATATGGTCTTCATCAAGATCTGAGACTTTGGTATGAGCGGCTTACTACTCATCTGATGAAACATGGTTTTATTAGGGGAAACATTGATAGTACTTTATTCATCCATAGAGAACAGTCTGGGGATAGAGAAGATATGTTACTCATGCAGGTTTACGTGGATGACATCATTTTCGGCTCTACAAATGAGGCAATGTGCAAGAACTTCAAGCAAATCATGAAGTCTGAGTTTGAGATGAGTGTGATGGGGGAGCTCAAATTCTTTTTAGGTGTACAAGTTGAGTAGTCTGCCAAAGGTATCTATATTCATCAGTCAAAATATGTCAATGACATGTTGACTAGGTATGACTTGCTCGATTGTAAAACCTATGGGACTCCTATCGAGATTAATCACAATCTTAGACTTGCGGAGGATGAAGAAGATTGCACAGAAAAAGACTATCATTCTATGATAGGTTCTCTCATGTACTTGACTGCCTCTCGACCGGATATTATGTTCACTGTATCCATTTGCTCACGCTATCAAGCTAAGACCTAGGTGTCTCATATGAAGGCGGTAAAGCGAATTTTTGGTTATCTCAAACATAGACCCAATCTTGGTCTATGGTATTCGAATGAAAAAACATTCGCTCTTACTGCCTATTCGGATTATGATCATGGTGGTTGCAGCATAGACAAGAAGTCCACAACTGGTGGATGCCAATTTCTCGGATCGCGCTTGGTCTCGTGGCAGTGCAAGAAACAGACTACGGTTTCTCTTTCAACATCGGAGGCTGAGTACGTTGCTGCTGCCAGTTGCTGTTCTCAGGTTCTGTGGATTCAGCATCAACTGCGTGATTACGGGTTACTTCATACTATGACTCCTATTCATATAGATAACACTGCTGCCATATCAATCACACGTAATCCCGTACAACACTCTAAGACTAAACACATAGAACTTAGGTTCCACTTTATACGGGATTGCTATGAAAAACACATGATAGATCTTGTCCATATAGACACCATTAAGCAAAACGCCGACCTATTCACCATAGCTTTTTCGCGTACTTGATTTGATGAACTAATCAATATGATTGGTTTTAGGTTCTTTGTGACTAAATAGTAACTTGTAACTTGGAACGTAAATTTATATGCTTTTATGTGTGTTTAAAAAAAAATGGGCAACAACCACTCTTTATACTCTTTAGTATCAAAGAAATGCACGGTTGCTACATTTTAAAAATAAACGTTGAGTTGTGTTTGTAAAAAACTTGAGATATGATAGTACATCGGGTGACATGCACAAAATGGAATCTTAAGGTTTATCTTGGATGTGTCAGTAGGCTTATCTGACATGTTAAAAAACAGTTTTTATGAACATTATCTTCATCATACGATGTATATAGTTAAAATTAAGCAAACACAAGTCAAAGTACTTGAAAAGTCTATAAAAATTAAGATACCTAACGAGGTCGCCAAAATGGTTTGACCAAGTCTGGTTTTGCTTAAACCTGAATCAAGCTATGTCGCTCTATTGTACGTAAGTACAGACCCGTCACCGTTGACTTGGTTCTTAAAAATGATTTTCTTATATTCTTTCTATAAATGGAAGAAGGTCTATGTCTTAAGTTAAGATGTATATCTATGGTGGAGACCACAAAGAAATATACATACAAATAATAATAAATTAGCTCCTAGATGTGAGTGTAATATGTTTAAGAGGACAAATATACTGATAATCGTTTTGAAATAATTTTTATAAAAGGTGTTTTTAGCATGCCAAGTAAATTTAAAGTGAAAAAATATACCGATGATCGAAATAACACTTACTATTCCTAATAATTGCATGTTATTCTAATATGATCCCTAACAAGACTCAATCAACTCCGTTACCAAAAAGAATGTCTTAATTTTCTATTTGTAATTTTGCGTTAATTCTGTTTTAATTTATTTTATCTTATTTAGTTTTATTTTGTGTTATAACCAAGTTACAGTTACCTTCAAATTTGAGTACCAAATTCAAAACGCAAATGATCGACAAAATCTCAAAATTTACAAAAAATTTTAACTGTAAGGTGGGTGTGCCTCAGGAAGGTGTGGCGGTGTGGCTTCATCTTCTTCTGTCTCTTCCTCTTCTTCTTCTATTTCTTCTTCTATCTCTTCCTCTTCCTTCACCTCTTCTTCCTCAGTGTTGGAGGTAATCGTAATGGGTTCTTCAGACATCAGGGCGCCTGGTTTAGAATCATCATCCGAGGTAACTCTTCCTGTCGATATCGCACATATCTCCGCATTCTCTGTGATAGCTTGATCAGCTTGATCGATCTTGAAGGTGATAGTCTCTCCATGAGATCTAAGACTGATGGTCTGAGAATAGACGTTAATGATAGTGCGTACGATGTTCAAGAATGGTCTACCTAAGATAATAGGGATATGGACATCTTCCTGAATGTCCATCACAACAAAGTCTGTGGGATATAGGAACTTATCCACTTAAACCATGATGTTCTCAGCTATTCCTTTAGGATATCTAATGGATTGGTCAGCTAGCTGGACACTCATCTTAGTAGGTTTAAGGGGTCCTAATTCCAGTCTAGTGTAAATTGAATAGGGCATCAGGTTGATACTGGCTCCTAGGTCGGCTAGAGAGTGTATCATGCCCGAGTGATAGATCGAACATGGAAGGGTAAAGCGTCCTGTATCTCCTAGTTTCTTAGGTATAGAGTTCTTAATAATAGCTGAACATTCCACGTTCAGTGCGACATTGGGTACTTCGGGTACCTTATTCTTGGTCGACAAGAGTTTTAGGATGTACTTTGAACTGGAAGGGGTTCTAGACACGGTGTCCATGAACTTTCCATCGAGTCGGAAGTTGTTAACCTTACAGGCTTTCTTAAGATAGCCAGGAAAAGGAATGCGTACTTCCATTTATGGTGTAGGGACAGACGTAGGCTCGACTATCAGCGAGACATGTTTATCTTCCTTCACCGGGGAAGGAGTGGAAGGTTGGCTCGGTGCCACCTTTTTGTTTGTAGTACTCATCTGTTTGGCCTCTTCTACGTGTGGGTTTTGTACCGTGTTACTAGGGAGATTACCCTGAGGCCTAGAATCAGTGACACCTTGATAGCGTCACTTACCCTAAGTGACGCTAGATTTGATTTCTGATTTTCAAACACTGTTTCATGCGACACTCCCTAAGTCTCGGTAGTGTTTATGCATCACTTACTAAGTGACGCCTAAAATCAGAATTTAACTTTTAACTGTGTTTGAATATTTGAGCTTATTCTGTAACGATGTTTTCGGTTATCTTTTATGTATTTTAGCTTAAGATGGCAGATCTTCACAATTATTATCACTGCACGAATACTCGCCACAACATTGTTGCGTTTCTGGATTCAACGCACAAAAACTCGATTCCATTCCGGCCGATGATTGAGTTTCTTCGTAGATCAAGGATTCATCATGCTATTACAACTTCTACCCCGGTTTATATGAATCAAATCGAGGAGTTCTACGATCACGTGCTTATCAGAACCGAGAATGATGTGTCAAGAATTGTTTCGACCATGTTAGGTCAGCAGATTGAGATTACCGAGGACACAGTTCGTCATGTATTGCAATTTCATGATACACATGACATGCCAACCCTGTATGAGATGACGTTTATTTTTGGGGTTCTTAAGAGGATGGGCTATCCGAAGGATCACTTCTCTGATTTCAGGAAACAGTATCTCTGTCGGAATTGGAGGTATTTGTGTCATATCATAACTGTTTGTTTATCTCCGAGGAAGGGAGGTTACGACGCTGGCAACTATTCCACTCTTTCTCTGATGTTGGCTTTGATTTACAATAAACCATACAACTTCAGTGGATATATCTTTGGAAATATGGTTGTGAATATTCAGGATGGAAAGGATAAATGGTTACAATATCCTCGTTTTGTGCAACTTATTTTGAATGACATGGATTTAGGTATCGCTCCTGATCAGCGATCATTGTTGCATCCAACACTGATACTTTTGCGTGTTTTCAATGACTGCAAATTATCGGCAAAGGATGCTGCTGTTTTGCCAGATCGTGAGCTTTTCAGGCACATAGTCAATGAAAACTATGTTGCGGCGCCTAATGATGGGTTTGAGGATGTTGTTATTCCTCCTGTGGTTAATGAAGAGGATTTAGTTGAAAATCAAGTAGCTCAGGACTTGGATGACATTGATCAAGTTGAGAATGTCGAGGCAGACGATGATGATGATGGTGGACCCACACCATCCGACTCCGAGGGTGATGTGCCTCCACCGAATGCTTTGGATGCTATTCAGTTGATTGATCCTCGACGCTTTAAGCGTATTTTGAGAAGGATATCTGAGGGTAGGGTTCATGTGCCAAAGAATACTGGGAAGCGACCAGCTGGGTCTTCTCCTTCATATGCTGATCTATCGCATGGGAGACGCCAGAGAACAGGGATCGTGATACAAGAACCTGGTCAACAACCTCCACAACAACAACCACCACAACAACAGCTTGCATCTCTTCAGCAACTTCTTCCTCAGATGGAGCAGATGAATAAATGATTTGAAGATCAAGCTGCGGTTATTGCAGCTCAGGCTGGGAAAATTCAAGATTTAGAGATCAAGGCGACACGGGTTGAGGATTTACAATTGCAATTGAAAGGTCTTGAGTCTAGGTTGGTAGAATTCGAGTCTGTTATGATTGTTTTAGGGGAGGATGGTAATCGTACCTTGGAAACAAATGTAACACCTCCCCCAGAACCGGCAAATGTATAAAGTTCTGATTTCAATGAAAACATCGAATTGGATTATTATCTTGATGTTCAAGGTCAACCGAGACCGATTGCAGTTGACTACTCAAATATCAATCTCACGTATCTGCAAAGTTTGATTAATCCGGTTGATGAAGATGATAGATCAGTTGATCCTGATGATGTAGAAATGGATGCAGAGATTCCAGGGCCGGATGAGGTTTATATGGAAAACCCGAATCAAGAACCGGCACCTGAGAGAGAACCTGAACCTATTCAGAAACAACCGGCTCAACCATATGATTTTGATGCACCAATCATTGAGTCAGATTCTTTGGAAGATGAGGAAGAACAAACGGTGGAAAATATTCAGGAACATCCAAGTGTTCAATCAATTCCTGAATCATCATCTCATTCAGTACCAGAAGGTGAATCAATTTCGGAAAGTGCTGAATCTTCAAAATCGGTTCTTCGAGATTCTACAAAGCTGCATATGTAACACCCCGTAAATTTAAACGCGATTACGTACACTAAACATTTGCATTTTAGGCTAATTCCCTAGCTTTGAGTGAATTCACAACTACTTTTAGAGGTAAGTGTAGCAAAACCCAACTAGTTAAAACGTGAAGTATTACTTATTCATAATTAGTTGTAATTATGTACAAAACGAATTGGAACAAACACGACAAAAATATACGACTGTTGGTGAACAAAAATTTATTTAGTGAAACAATATTATTAAATAGCTTAAACACTTATTTAAATATTATGTTGATAATATTTACAAGTATTTCGTAACGAGTAACATTTATTTTGTACAATTAAAATAGAAACAAAGTTTAAAATTTTAGTAACTCAACTAAATTAGTTCTTACAAAATATCTCAATTTAAAAATATAATAGAATACGTATTTAAATAATTATAATTTAAGAACAATTTGATAATTAACGAACACGGGTAAAATACCACAAATTGGGACAAAGTCCCCTCCTCTTTTTGGCTCCAAAAGGGCAGCTACCACCCCCACTTCCAACCCACCATCCTCATTTCTTCACTTCATCTCTTTCTCTCTACCTCTACTTTCTCTCTATCCCTCTCACTAAAAACTAAACAAAAGCCACAAAAACTACTACAAAAATGTCACGAATCACCGAGCCCATTTAGAGAAAAACAACCACGACAACGAGATCTACATTTCCATCTTCTCGGATTTCTCAGGCGATAACTTTGTAAGATCCCGACAATCCCGCAAACTCTTAAATCTTGCTATTTTCTTTGATATCTCATGTTTATGATACTTAATATACCATGTTTTAGTGTTTTTAACAACTGATTATGTCCAAATCGAAGCTTAATTCGTTATTTTTAAACTGATCTACGAACAGTCCTAAGTGACGCATCAGGCCCAAAAACAGTACCGCGTCACTTAAGTGACGCACTAAGCCCTCTTTTTGCGTCACTTCACCATGTGACGCTACAAACCCTCTTTTTCCGACACTTACACCGACACTTCAACCTGTCACTACTATGCGTCACTAGCTTAAGTGACGCCTATACTTGAATACTGATTTATACCCGACACTTGTACCCGTCACTTATATACGTGACGCCCCATATGCGTCACTTCTTAAAGTGACGCTAATAATGCAGAACTTACCATTTTATGCGACACTTCCTAAATGTCGATACCCTAAGGCAAGTGACGCCTCAATTGACGCTAAAAACAGAAATTTTACAACTTTTTCACTAAGTGTTTAGGATGAGATTTTACCACCTGATTTTACTCTAAAATGAAATTTCGAATGCGTTTTCACTACAGTTCGACCCCAGCCAGGGGCTCTGCCCCATGGACCCCGCCATGGGTTGCCACCCCTTGGACCCTGCTACTAGGGGCGCTACCCCCGGACCCCCGTACACAATTTCATACTTTATGAACCATAATGAAACGAATATAAAAAATGTTTTCAGAGATTTCTATTACAAACAGTTACCAACGAGTCGTATACATTTTCACAACTACGAAATACAAACGTAAACGTTAAACAAATACCTTGGACATAACTTAGTTGTACGAACACTAGCATGGATGGTCAACTTAGACATCCACGTATTTATTAAAATCTCATACGTTTAGGGCGTTAGGAGATTTCGACTAGACTTCTTGGGATTTAGTCTTTGCTAGCACTCGAACATACTCAACTCAACAGGTGAGTTCACAACCCCACTTTTAACTGTTTTACTGCTTTCAACTTGGGGTGCGAAGCATAGTCAACTGCTTTATTGATTGCCATAACTGCTTTTACTTACACGATTGTATACTTTTTTTACTCGAACGATTAGAGTACTGTGAACTGTTGAACTCTTACACAAAACTGGTATTTATGAAACAACATTTTCATACTATAAACTTATTAAACTTTGATTGGTAAACCAGAGAATGACCGGTACTTTTATGTAAACGCTGGAGAACGACCAACAATGTATTTTAGTGCCAGAGAACGACTGGCCAAATGGACGGGAGAACGACCCGTGCGTCTTTTGACCGGAGAACGACCGGTTCTGTGTTTTGCTGGAGAATGACCAGCAGTATCTATTGCCAGAGAATGACTGGCCGAGTTTGGACGGGAGAACGACCCATGCGTCTTTTGGCCGGAGAACGACCGATACTGTTTTGGAAACGCTGGAGAACGACCAGCAACGTATAGCAACCTGTATTTTGGGTAACATCCCACGTAAACGGTATTTGTATAACATCCCACACAAACGGTATTTTGGGTGACCTCCCAACCGAACTATACTTGGATAACATTCCACAAAACGTTTACTTAACTATTATGGCAATAACTATTTGTGAACGTATTGGTTTTAACAACTGTGCTTACAAACTTGATTCAACTATTGCAAACATAAAACCTGTGAATTCACTCAACCTCGTTGTTGACTTTTACTATGTTTTTCAGGGAATTAGCTGCATGTAAGACATCCTACACACATGGAACGTAGGCGACCCCCGAAGGAATAGGATGCCAACTTTTGACAACTGGATTTCTTTTATTTAACTAAGCTGTTTAGTCATATTTACGAAATCTACTTTTGTAACTTAAATACTTTTAAACTTATACGATTTGATGAATCGTAAACTTTGTAACTATTATCTTTGGCATCTTGATATATATTATGTTCTGTTGTAATCATAAGCTCTGATACGTATGCATGTACTGTGTATTGTGGCACTCCCCATGATTAATTAAATGCTTCCGCTAAACTCAATCAGCGAATTTTAGGGGTGTTACAGCATATGAGTTATTTTCCAGCCAAACCTAAATTGAAGAAGTGTAAATTTTTTGAGGTTCGAGGTGAACTTATGGGTTTGATCAAAAGTTGGAAATTTGATGCAGAAAATTTTCTGATCTTGATTAAAAGAAGAGACAGCGGGCAATATTTCAAAACAAGATTTAGTCATATCCGCATGTTGCCAAAGGTCGAAATAAATCATCTTGCTCAGCTAAACATAGTCAATCATACGGATGATCTTCGAGGAAATATGTTTCAGAAGCTATTAAGGAAAGAGATCTTGATATCGCGTAAAAAGTCATGTTTTTACTACCGATATCTCTCTCATTCTTGAACAATTCTTGGCATTTTAAACTCAAAAACAATACAAATTAATGATATTATGCCAAGATGGTCAAAACAAGGTTGCACGACAAATATCAAGCAAAACGAATGAAAAACGAAGATTCCACGCACGTTTGAAGATTCAAGGCATCAAAACGAGATTTCAAGATAAAAGGGCCCATCACCAACATCCATCTCACCCAAGATGTTCGTTTTCAAATTACAAATCCAACAGAAGAAGAATCAACAAAAACGGACGAAGAATGAAGATTCTACGTACGCCGGAAAATCCAAACGATTCGTACGACACATCTAATGTTCAGAGACATATTTTTGGGATTTCTTTTCACTAAAAGATTCATTTTTGATTTACAAATCCAACGCAAAAAGAATCAATGCAAACGGACGCGTAACGAAGAAGATACGCGCGAATTAAGCAACACAGTGAAAGAAAGCGAACTGGTGCGGCAGGGTGGCGTACCAGGCCGGCTGGCAACCCCCCACCGCAGGCCACCACATGGCCACCTCCAGCCAGAACCCCCTGCATGGATCCCGCTTTTTGGTCCTTTCGTGTACCCGGTGTTAGACCTTTACATGCTTTTCGTACCTGGTGCCACTACCTTTTTCACCTTTTCGTACCTGGTGCCACTACCTTTTCCACCTTTTGCTATTGTGATCTTCCACTTGCTAAAATGCACCAAAACTCTCCTATAAATAGGAGGCATGAGGCTCATTTGCAAAACACACCTTCCTAGCTTATCTTTCTTACTCTAGAAATAAGCTCCCACTTTCTCACTCTATATTTCTTTCTTTAGATTAGTTTTAACTAGTATGTAAACTAGTTTAGGAGTTTTATTAGAAGTAGAAGGAAAGTGTGGAACGCATTGTAATCTTCGGTGTATGCTTGGAATTGTGTCAATTAATTCAAGTCTATTCTCTCTCGCATTTAATCCTGGTTCTTTCTATCCCTATCTATCTTAATTAATTACGTTTATATAGATTATGCTAGATTTAGTTATTGCCATGATTAGAGGGTAGTATACTTGTTGTGTTTGTTTGCGATGTAGTTATCTAATTATGGGATGATTTATAATTAAATATTAAAGATCGGTAGTATCGCTTTGATCATCTTATTGCATGTTCTTGTTTGATTGTAGCCTTAGGATTATCATAGTGGTAAAATATAAACGGTCTTAATTATCGTAAAGTAATATGATGACCCCTATTCGACTGTTACTCGATATAGTACTGGAAACACTTCAAGGTGGAGTACAAATGTATGAAAGTCGAGGAACGACCGAAGGTAGTCATATTACGAAACGGTACAATATTACGAAGTAATATGATGGCCCCTATTCGACTGTTACTCGATATAGTACTGGAAACACTTAAAGGTGGAGTACAAATGTATGGAAGTCGAGTAACGACCGAAGGTAGTTATATTACGGATTAACATATAAAATGAGAAACCTAGTTTAATTAACCTTTCTAAATAGACTTTTAAACTTCAATTTAATCTATCGCCTTTCCACCAATAAACGTGATTACAACACCTTTTTAACGACGTCCAATTAAAAGGTAGTCAGTCATCTGTGTCAATATAATTTGTCAAAGGTATGAAACTATGGAACCGCAAGGCTACATGGGGGATTATCGTAGGGCAAGACATGGTCAAGGTTTGAAGCGGTGGAACCACTTAAAGTGAGGAACGCTGTGAATAACTAGGGGATTTATTGGGTAGTCTTAAGTAAGGGCTGGTTTAAAGTCATAAATGAACCGTTTTAAATACATGAATCTGTTAGGATGACAAAGAATCGTTATATGATTCAGTTATGTCTAGTACCTTAAGATTTTGTTCCCGTTTATATGAAAGTATTATTAAACCGTAGTCGAGATTTTGCTTATTATTCTAAATACTTTGTGATGTTACCATAACCTAGCTCCCGGTGTGACATGCTAATAGGATTTTAATTAGTAGGGAATCTAGTGTTTACATCACGAGTATTCAAGATTAATAATTAACAAATATCTTTCAACACAGTTTCTCCAAACATCATCCCATAACTTAATTAACGAAATCTCAGCAAACACTATCTTTATTTTATCTGCTTTATCTTTTATTTTTATTTCGCTTTTATTTATTTATTTTCCTAAGTTAATAAAAAACCCAAAACTGCCCTACTATCTTATAAACCCTTCACTAGTTTGAAAGCCCTCATCTACCACGCCTTAGTTTCAATTCAGTCGGTTTGAAGAACGACTCTAGGTCATACCTACCACTTGCTCACCCTTAGGATTAGCATTGTTAGGGAAAACTTAGGCCCCGCAATTACAAATTTAAAACACCCACTGATGCCCACCGCCAGTAGCCGTTGCAACGACAAGGGTTGAAATCCTTACCGACCGCTGGTGACGCATCAAGTTTTTAGCGCCGCTGCCGGGGAACCAACTGTACGATCCTTAGGCGTTAAGAGGAACTTACTTACTAGTGAACCTTTAAGATTTTTTTTTAGATCCCTACGTCTTTCTTTATTTTTTCCTTCCTTTTACCACTTTTAGAAATGACCACCCCTATCCATTCAACTAGTCAACCACCTGCCAATGAGACTATGACTGCTGCACGTGTAACTCTCGCTGAAGACTCTAAACCTTTGATTGAAGGTCGAGGAGGACCAATCGTCTATCCGGAAACTGATAGAACTTCATTTGAATTAAAGCCCCATATTGTTCAGTTAGTCCAAAACCTCTGTCAATTTCGTGGCCTACCAAATGATGATCCCAACTCCCACCTTGACAAATTCATTTCCTTATCCAACTCCTTTAAGCCGATTGGGGTTAATCAGGACATAGTCTATCTATACCTATTTCCCTATTCACTCACTCTCAATGCACAAACCTGGTTTGAGTAACTAGAAATCAACTCTATAACCTCTTGGGTAGAATTAGCAACCAAATTTTTGGCCAAATATTTTCCCCCATCAAAACAAGCCACGTTTAGGTCCAACATCATAAACTTCCGCCAAGTTCACGATGAATCAATCTACGATGCATGGGAACGCTTTAAGAAATTACTTAAGAAATGTCCAAATCATCGTTTTGAGCGCTCAGACCAGTTGCGCATTTTCTACAATGGTCTCCTCCTACATCACCGTCCTTTACTTGGTACCGCCTCTCGAGGCAGTTTCATGAATTGTACAACCAATGAAGCTTGGAGCCTTATTGAGGAAATGACAATGCACAACCATGACTGGAACAGTGAAAATCACCCATCACTAGTGAATTCACCTACTACAATCGGGAATGAAGCTATCAAAACTCTCGCTCAGCAAGTGGCAGACCTAACCAAGGAGATCAAGGAATTGAAAAGTCAACAACAACAAGTCTGTCAAGTTCAAACTTGCCTTAATTGTGCTAATTTGAACCACTCAGCCCAAGATTTCCAATCTCATCTAACACCACCCAATACTAACCATTCTCCTTACCTACCTACGAATAGCCCACCAACTAACCAACCTAAACCGTTTGAACCCTCACAAACCTCTAGTTTTGACGACACCCTGATACAAGTCATTCAAGGACTCTCGGCTAGACAAGACCAAACTGATCTCATCTTAAGAGATCATTTGGCTTTGTTAAAAGCTTTCGAATCCCAATTAGGACAATTAGCACAACATATTAACGCTAAAACTCAGGATAGTCCAACTAGTTTCCATAAGGAGGCTTCTCATATTCAAGACTCTCAGGTAGCATATAGCCCACCTACGGTTTCTTCTCCGGTGAAGGAACCACCTATTGTCCCATCGACAATGGATTTAGAGTTCACACCAAATAGGAAAATAAACATTCCATTTCCGGCTCGTCTTAAACAACGACCCGACAAGCTTAAGTCTTTTAAACTTGATAGGAAATTCCTAGATACCGCCTCTGAAGTTCACTCCAAAAAGTACTTTAGAAGACTTCTTACAACAAATGATAAGGTACCCGAAGTACCCCATGTCCCGCTGAACGAGGAATGTTCAGCTATCTTGAAAAATATATTCCAGAAAAACTCGGAGACACAGGACGTTTTACTCTCCCCTGTTCTATCTACAATTCAGGCATCATCTGTTCTCTTGTCGATTTAGGAGCTAGTGTCAATCTTATGCCATACTCTCTTTTCAAGAGGCTTGAGTTAGAAAATCTCCGACCTACCAAAATGACCATACAGCTTGCTGACCATTCGGTAAAATACCCTAAGGGAATAGCTGAAAATGTTTTAGTTAGGATTGACAAATTTCATTACCCAGCAGATTTTGTAGTAATGGATATGCAGGAAGACGTACACATCCCAATCATACTAGGAAGACCTTTCATGAATACGGCCAAGGCAATCATCAACGTCTTCGCACAAACTATTAGCTTGCAGTCTCAGGGAGAAACCATCACTTTCCATATCGACAACCCAAACCCTGGAGAGCAAGCCGATATATACATGATCTCCAAGAACAAGACCATGGAGGATGAAGAAACTGCAAAGTCAATAAGTGAAAGGAAATCTAGCAAGGAACTTGCAATCATGCCATATTTTCCGATTGACCTTCGATGAATAGGACAAAAGATGAAAAATGCATCAGTGAAAAACTCAATGATGGAAGAAATTGGGATGAGAAAGATGGAAAAAGAAAACAAAAGCTGCATACCGCCAATTAATCCTTTTACCACTGAAGAAATGGCGGGAAGTAACCACGACCATCCTACGAGAAGAGAAACACTGGAGGAATATTCAAAACGCACAAGATACCAACCGCAAACCATCATAGATCACAAAGTGCTCGAAGAATTCATCCAAAATATGACAAAGTAGTAGGAGGAATAAGCGGTGTAGTAAACATGCTGTCTCTTTCCCCTGCTGAACTGCAATTCTGTCAACAACAGAAATGGACTTACGCTAGGATCTACAATGCCCTTAAAAGATCTAACATCCCATTCACCTCAACGCAATGGGAGATGTTAGGATCCATTAGAGCACATATGAAAGAGACTACTGGACATCCGAGCAGTCGTGCTGACTTTTCAATGATGAATGACCTCACATCATTGCTTAACTTGCTAAGTATAGAATATCACCTCAGTTCCAAGGAAAGCAGATCTATGGTTATCAACTCCACTATGGAAAAACAAATTGAGTTAATGATTAAAGAACTTAGTGATCATGTTTGGGAGGAATCAAGGCGCGAACAACCTTTTAGGGCCAGACATGAATCACCACTTGATATCGCTACTTTTGTTATGATCCATCTACGGGAGATTCAACAACAGAAAAGTAACTCTAGAAGAAGCTTCATATTTTACTCAGGATGCAAGGAGATACTTCGTCAGCTTGTTCTAGTTTTCTCAGAATCCGACTTTCCATTCAACAACCATCAGCACCAGCAAATAGAGGGCCTGTGCACGTCCATCAGAAGATTCAACGGAGACCCCAAGACCGAGAATTACGAAGGCATAAAACTGCAATTCTTGGCGTTTGTATGCTCTCTCTGGCAGAACCCACCGCCAAGAGAGGTTGCTATGACAGGCACAACCACCATGACCGACCCTAGTGGGACAGTCACGAAAGCAGTCGATTACATCACCTTCGGACTTCACGGACTTGCAAGGACAACTTCAGAGCACCTTCTGAACTTCAAGGAAACATCGAGAGATAGTCCACTTGAGCTGATTACGACAATTATCAATCATTTCATGAGAATATATCAACTTCGATACACTTTTCCGCAACCTAGGGCCCACAACATCAACACAGTGAATCCCATGGATGCATCCATCTACATCTAGCTAGGAGAGAAGAAGTCGAGCTCTCGACTTTAAAAGAGCACTTCTCGGGAGGCAACCCGTGTTTACATTTATGCAATTTTACATTCAAAGAAGTGATGAAGTCTCCGACTATCTTTCACACTTGGATATATGAAGAAGACCGACGCATCAAGTTTTTGGCGCCGCATCAAACATCAAATTTTTGGCACCGGAATTAAGAAAAGTATATCCAACGTGTTCACACCTACGAGACAAATCAAAAAAGACTTGAAGAAATCGGAGCACACAACAACAACGAAGGGACACTACGGAAAAGTCGAAAATCATGTGCTTCGGAGCACTCCTCATCATCACCAACAAGCCATATATATATATGGGGAGTACTTCTATACCGTTTCTTTCATTCGTTATAAATATACCATATCCACTATGCTTATCTCTAAGTGTGGGATTCAAACCCAAAACACATAGCTAAAAGAATACGTCTTAGATGTTTTAAATCCTAAGTGTGAGATTTTACCCCAATCAGAGCTTTGAATAACTTCGAGGTCGATGTTCCTTTAAGTGTGGGATAGCAGTAGTTACACTACTGTAAAATGGATAATGGTATATGCTTGATTCTAAACTCGTTACTCTTTAGACCATCCTTCTCCAATAAGCAAACAAAATTTTTCAAAATTGAGTTAAAAATGTGTTGAAAATGAAAATTTTTTAACGAAGAATGATTTACTTTGGGGAAGAAGGATAAATAAAATACAAATTCCTTTGAAAAATTAGTTTAGTAATCCCATAAAGAGCATCGCATGACTAGGCACACAACAAACCAAGTTTCGATTCGTGAGGTATCTTGAGCCATATAAAGCATTTACCTTTAATGCTTCACATCTTCGATTCTTGAGTGTGCCGATGTATGCGTTTAGAATCAGAACTTGCTCCTGTTATGCATTTCAAACCCGAATTGGTGAATGAAAAGGAGATTGAATCACATCATTCTAAAACCCATCCATACACCCAAAAATAGACACATTACCCCTGCTTTCTCAAAAGCAACCCCAAACTTTAAAATAAAGTTCCAAAGATGAAAGAAGAGAAATCGCAAGGAGGTGACGTCGAAAAAAAAAAAAGAGAAAAGAAGTTCAAGAAGAAAAATTTGAAGAAAAATAAAATCAATTGTAGAAAAAGACTCCTCCCGCAAACACCAAAAGAAAAAGGGCGTCAATCCTCCCAAAAATTCCAACTTCAACGAAAAACCTAACAAAACCCCCTCTCATATCACCAACACTTCACTTCGAAAAACCCTACATCAGTTCCCTTAGAATGATTGTGGCTAGATCGACTTCGCGCTCACCAAAAAGGTAACGATTTGATTCTCGATCAAGCCTATGACGATAAACGATACATGACTGGCGTTCTGAGTGATTGATAATTTTAGAATAGGAAACCCTAAACACTTTGAGTGATTTGAGTGACCACCTTGAGAGGATCGCCTAGTCATGTATCCAAGATCAAAGATCAAAAGCATGCTCCCAAAGATTACAACCTCGTTTTTCAAAGAACAAATATTTCATTTTTTCTAAAACCCCCTTTAGTAAAAAGTTCCGCCTCAAAATATTTCATTATCCGCTTATCTTTAACCATGTTGAAATTCGAGTTTGCTTGAGGACAAGCAAAGTTCTAAGTGTGGGATACTTGATATCGCGTAAAAAGTCATGTTTTTAGTACCGATATCTCTCTCATTCTGGAACAATTCTTGGCATTTTAAACTCAAAAACAATACAAATCAATGATATTATGCCAAGATGGTCAAAACAAGGTTGCACGACAAAAATCAAGCAAAACGAATGAAAAATGAAGATTCCACGCACGTTTGAAGATTCAAGGCATCAAAACGAGATTTCAAGATAAAAGTGCCCATCACCAACATCCATCTCACCCAATATGTTTGTTTTCAAATTACGAATCCAACAGAAGAAGAATCAACAAAAACGGATGAAGAATGAAGATTCTACGTACGCCAGAAGATCCAAACGATTTGTACGACACATCTAAAGTTCAGAGACATATTTTTGGGATTTCTTTTCACCAAAAGCTTCGTTTTTGATTTACGAATCCAACGCAAAAAGAATCAACGCAAACGGACGCGTAACGAAGAAAATACGCGCGAATTAAGCAACGCAGTGAAAGAAAGCGAACTGGTGCGGCAGGGTGGCGTACCAGGCCGGCTGGCAGCCCCCCACCGCAGGCCACCACATGGCCACCTCCGGCCAGAACCCCCTGCATGGATCCCGCTTTTTGGTCCTTTCGTGTACCCGGTGTTAGACCTTTACATGCTTTTCGTACCTGGTGCCACTACCTTATTCACCTTTTCGTACCTGGTGCCACTACCTTTTCCACCTTTTGCTATTGTGATCTTCCACTTGCTAAAATGCACCAAAACTCTCCTATAAATAGGAGGCATGAGGCTCATTTGCAAAACACACCTTCCTAGCTTATCTTTCTTACTCTAGAAATAAGCTCCCACTTTCTCACTCTATATTTCTTTCTTTAGATTAGTTTTAACTAGTATGTAAACTAGTTTAGGAGTTTTATTAGAAGTAGAAGGAAAGTGTGGAACGCATTGTAATCTTCAGTGTATGCTTGGAATTGTGTCAATTAATTCAAGTCTATTCTCTCTCGCATTTAATCCTGGTTCTTTCTATCCCTATCTATCTTAATTAATTACGTTTATATAGATTATGCTAGATTTAGTTATTGCCATGATTAGAGGGTAGTATACTTGTTGTGTTTGTTTGCGATGTAGTTAACTAATTATGGGATGATTTATAATTAAATATTAAAGATTGGTAGTATCGCTTTGATCATCTTATTGCATGTTCTTGTTTGATTGTAGCCTTAGGATTATCATAGTGGTAAAATATAAACGGTCTTAATTATCGTAAAGTAATATGATGGCCCCTATTCGACTGTTACTCGATATAGTACTGGAAACACTTCAAGGTGGAGTACAAATGTATGGAAGTCGAGGAATGACCGAAGGTAGTCATATTACGAAACGGTACAATATTACGAAGTAATATGATGGCCCCTATTCGACTGTTACTCGATATAGTACTGGAAACACTTAAAGGTGGAGTACAAATGTATGGAAGTCGAGTAACGACCGAAGGTAGTTATATTACCGACTAACATATAAAATGAGAAACCTAGTTTAATTAACCTTTCTAAATAGACTTTTAAACTTCAATTTAATCTATCGCCTTTCCACCAATAAACGTGATTACAACACCTTTTTAACGACGTCCAATTAAAAGGTAGTCAGTCATCTGTGTCAATATAATTTGTCAAAGGTATGAAACTATGGAACCGCAAGGCTACATGGGGGATTATCGTAGGGCAAGACATGGTCAAGGTTTGAAGCGGTGGAACCACTTAAAGTGAGGAACGCTGTGAATAACTAGGGGATTTATTGGGTAGTCTTAAGCAAGGGCTGGTTTAAAGTCATAAATGAACCGTTTTAAATACATGAATCTGTTAGGATGACAAAGAATCGTTATATGATTCAGTTATGTCTAGTACCTTAAGATTTTGTTCCCGTTTATATGAAAGTATTATTAAACCGTAGTCGAGATTTTGCTTATTATTCTAAATACTTTGTGATGTTACCATAACCTAGCTCCCAGTGTGACATGCTAATAGGATTTTAATTAGTAGGGAATCTAGTATTTACATCACGAGTATTCAAGATTAATAATTAACAAATATCTTTCAACACAGTTTTTCCAAACATCATCCTATAACTTAATTAACGAAATCTCAGCAAACACTATCTTTATTTTATCTGCTTTATCTTTTATTTTTATTTCGCTTTTATTTATTTATTTGCCTGAGTTAATAAAAAACCCAAAACTGCCCTACTATCTTATAAACCCTTCACTAGTTTGAAAGCTCTCATCTACCACGCCTTAGTTTCAATTCAGTCGGTCTGAAAAACGACTCTAGGTCATACCTACCACTTGCTCACCCTTAGGATTAGCATTGTTAGGGAAAACTTAGGCCCCACAATTACAATTTTAAAACACCCACTGATGCCCGCCACCAGTAGCCAGTGCAACGACAAGGTTTGAAATCTTTACCGACCACTGGTGACGCATCAGATCTACAGCAAGACGTATATCTGGATTAGACCAGAGCTGGGAGTTCGTTTCTGTTATAAGAAGAAAATTGATCCGAGAACTCAGGAACCAATAGTGAAATATCATTATCCGCCAGCTGCTTGTCTGAAGAAAGTTCCCTTACAGTCATTACCACTGGATTTTCTTAAGTATGTACGATATTGGTGGTTTAACCCTGATACCTAAGAAGCTGTTATTGAATATCCTACCAGGAAAGAGTCTGAGAAAGAAAAGACTAAATGGAATATCAAAGGAGCTCTTGGTAAGAGTGTTCGTGTGTTTGACCCGCTCAACCTTATTAATATGTCAAAGAATGATTTGAAAGCTCTCCATAAAAATAAGATGCGATATAATCAGATCGATCAAGAGGAAGCTTTAAAATTCATAAAGGTTGTCGAGGTTTGTGTTAGAATGGGTGTTCATGCTGGTGGAACATTCCCAAAAGGCTGGTGCTGATGAAAGATTTTTTAAAAATTGAAGATTTTTAGAGACCAAGCTGATGACATGGTGGAGTTTGTTGGTACATTTAGTGTGTCAGTTAGTTAGTCTATCGAGTTGTAAGTGTCGTTAGTTATGCGTAATAGAAAAGTCATTTTTGTACTTAGTGACACTTAACTTTAGTAGTAGGCGACACTTGCCTTAGTGACGCATAGCGACACTTAGGTAAGTGACACATGAAGGTGGCCACATGCGACACTAGCCAAGTGACGCATGTCTGCCGAATTCTGTTTAGTATAAATACAAACCTACGGGTTTCAGGCTAGGGTTGACGAAACCCTAGCACCATTTGTCAAAATTGCAAGTCTGTAAACAAGCTAATAGGTTATGATTATCAATACAAAGTTGATTTTGATTCGTTTATTGGATTTCGGTTTGTGTTTACATATTACTTGTGTGATTATTTATTTCCGCCTTACGATCATTGTTATCAATCACTTAGATCCGTAGCAAGGGGCACTCACACAATTTCTAACAAATTTTTCAATAGTTGAACCCTGTATAGAATAGGTAGGTGTTACCCTTTTGAACATTTCCTTATGAAATGCACTTAGTCTCATAGCTCACTGTAGACGTGATGTCTTTGAACTGGTCTGTCATTCGCGTAGACGACAATACACTTCACACAAGATTCTCCCTATTATTGTCAAGTCCTCGTAGTCGTGTTCATTATGGTCCTGAAACACTAGCCTGGTTCTGCGAGAGCTATTAAGAATTATGCCCATTAATTCCATTTGAAGCGACCTCACTTCTCTCTCACATAGGTGACTCTTTAGAAATAAAACAACTTATGCTTATTTCTTTAGCAATCATTAAAAGCTAAAAGCTTAGCCTCATATAATTGTCACTGTTACTTATTGGAATGGACTAGATAGTTGAATAACTTCCTTAATTGGTTCTGGAGGTTTAAGAACTCCCTCATAGTGACCTCAATTTATACAAGTAGGTTTTCCTATTGAACCCAGATCTTGGAATCTCCAGTTAACTGGGTCATGTTTTCCTTCATATAAACTATTCAATACGGGCTTTAGTCTCATTCACCAACTTTATCTCCTCTCAACCCTATGGTTTTCGGATCTGAAATATTATCATTTTACATCAAAGAATTAAAAATGATAAGTCACATAGAGATTAGTTGGTCTACACTTTAACAATATCAAGTCTTGTACTACTTTTGTAATGTAATACACTTAATCAATATTGATTCTTATAACCTTTGTAATCTTACATTTGGTCAACACCGACTCATATCAATTAGAATTATCGACTCAATTCTCATTTGATAGCCTTTCAAAGAATCAATTTCTTATTAATAATGAATTTTGTATCAAAATGCAAGACACCCCCACATTTTCATGCTATTGTGCAAAAGTCCTCCCTTTTTCACAATCAATTAGGGTTAATGTTTTTCCTTAACAAAGCTTCCCCCATATGTCTTGCAACTTGATATAAGTTTCAATCATAATCATATATATCCTATATGATTCTAATCAATGATGCAGTCAAATGCCCCCACATAAGATTTACATCTTTTGTGTTCCAGATTTTTGTACATTTTTGAGCAATTCTTAGTCATAATCTAGGTTTGACCTACAGACGTCGAATTTAGAGAACTTAACAAAGTTTTCGCACTCAAGTTATAACTCAAAAATCAAAATTCTTTTTAGGCAATCCAAAATCCAAGATAATATAACAAAAGATAAACATCTTAATGTTTATATTATCCTAAATTTCATATCTCTAATTAAATTCCATATATAATGAATACAATCCCTCGTTATTGTCATCATTAGTTCGGTTTCACAATATACCAAATCAACTATTACTCAATGAAACGTTAATTTTGTCTTTATATAAATTTTACACATTGGAATGTTCATTTGTTAATTGATCTCTGCATATGATCATCATTAACAATTTCAAGTCTAGCATGCCATAGACCTCATGATCTAAGCTTAAGAATAGAAGATGCATCATTCTAATTCTCCTTAGCTTTCTTCTAAAAAGAAATGTAACACCATATCCATTGTTAGTAATCATTCTTATAAAGACAAAATCGACTTCACCACCCAAACAAATAACATTAAGGAATAGAAGGTCTCAAACATATTTACTATTGTTATTTATTCAGATATTTCTTTAGAGTCATAGCACAATTGTCTTTGATCTCTAAAGATTCACCAGTTGCCCCATAAATATAACTCGACTCAAGTCGAGGGCAAAGGTTAATTTGTCACTACACATGTGACAAAACATCATACCATATATCACGCTTTCTCAAGGAATACACACAAGTCACTTGCTATATATTGACACCATCTTGTCAACTCTATTTGTAGTCTTGACGTAGTGTCAAACCAACTAGGGTGATAGAATCATTTATTAACAAACACTAATCGTACTAGATTTTGTATCTTAGTGTTAAATCTTAAATTCATATTGAATTTTTCATATTATGACATATCCTTAAGTCAGGTCCATCAGATTGACATGCTTCTTTAAAATCATAAATTTGTAACAATCTAACATGATATGCTCAAATTTAACATAATGATTTTAAAGTTTAATTCAAGTCAAAAAATGACTTAAGGAATTTTCTTTACAATAATGTCATGGGAATAACAACAATAAATAAAACCACGACTCTGATTGTTCTATTAAAATCATTTTTTTTAACTTTAAATTATCCTTTAAAACATTATTACATAATATCATTTTGAAAAAACTCTTAAATGAAATAAACTAGTTTTGCATCATTCCATATTTTGGATATTAACAAATATACGTTATGTAATAACATAATCCAACTAGAATATTTCTATCATAAGTTTTATTCAAATAATTTTAGCGAATACATAACCAATCTCATGACAAGTATAAAGACGAAACTTAAACATTATGAATGCCTCTTCACTTTCTTCATTAGATTTGTCAATCACATCTATATTTTCATCATGATCCCTTTCGAGTGATCACGAGTTCATCACTAAGATGTACATCACATTCACCTAGTTCCCATTACGGCCCCTTGTAGAATACACTTCGGTTCTCCCATGTTGAAGATCCCAACATACTATCATGTATTCATGTTTTATTAAAAAACCAAAACTTAGAACAATCAACAATAAGTTCTACAGTTTTTCTCTTAAATAGTTAATGAAACTACATCATTCTTGAGTAGTAGGTAATTAAAAATTTGCGTTAACTATTATTTATGAAGATATTGAACCTTACGTCTTCAATAAAACGTATATTCCAAAACTAATAAGGTACCAAACCTTACATGATTAACACATTCCAAAACCAACAAGTCTCAATAGACCATACGTTTTGAATAATATGTATTCCAAAGCAATTCGATTGTATTCTCTTTATCAAACTGTAACTTATTTGTTGCACCCCCAAATTTCGGGTTGCGGAAGCGAATCGGGTCGGGGCGGTACTAATCAATAATCATAACACAATGATATATTGAACGACTCTATATGCGTCATTTTACAACTTGTATTGAAAAAAACCAAAGTTTACATCAAAATATAGTTTACATTAGCTCAGTTTCTAAATTAAGAGATTTACATACATTATTAATTTATACAAAATATAATAATACACCTAAATCTCTGAATGTTTTGCATGATGACTCGAGCTAATGATATCCTGAAGGGCAGTCCAACCTACTGCTGAGTACCTGTGATACATGCTAAAATGGAACAGCGAAACGCTGGTGAGCTCACGGGTTTATATGTCAAAACATATTGAATGAACCGCAAGATTTAATTGAATTTAAAGTGAAATTCAGCAAATTAAAAGTTATACATCCATGAGCACATAGTATGAGCTTAACTCGAGGTGTCAGGTCCACATTTAAGGTATCTTGATCGAGGTGTCTCCCACGAGTGCCTAATATACACTCATCTGAACAAATATTAATACATCCGTTTAACCAGTTAGTGCGTGCTAACCCGGATGAGGATGGTCAATCCTATATGGTACCATATACTAATATTTACGCTACAATGTATTACCAAACTATGTTGAGGAGGGCTTTGGAAAGATTAGTGAGATAATTCATGTAGTATTTGTTTGATTTCGTACTTGCGTTCATATAGTAAAATAAAATAGGCAATGATATCACACCCCTGAGTAAAACGGTAAAATAGGGGCTATGAGAGTCACCTGAGTCTTGAGAGTTTAACTTAATAAACTTGAGTTGATTAGCTGAGTAGTGATGACCGGAGATTTGTAACCCGAGGGTGTCCACGACACGCGATGGTTATAAATGTGAGTAGGTATCTATAAAGACTACCTTTGTAGTTGTTCGTCCAACTAGAATGTCCAAATTACTATGATTTGGTTGATTAACTAGTCCAAGTTACTACTCCTTGGTTGATTTGATTATGTTTCGAAAACGTGTACGGCCCGTTGGTGATTGGTTGTAATAATAATCTCTCTATTATTATTATGATTTTTTTTGAAGTGTTATGTTCCAAAACGTGTCCCAATGTGTTTTAGAAGTGGTATCGTACAAGTGTTTGAAGTTATACGAGCTTGACACTTAGTATGAAAATAGGTTGTAAACATTCTGTTTTTAGCGTCACTCATAGCGACGCTTTGGGGTTTATGCGACACTCAGGAAGTGCCGCATCAAATGGGAAATTCTTAGTTATAAGCGTCACTTAGGGAAGTGTCGCATAAGGGGCAACACTTAAGGAAGTGTCGTGTACAAGTGTCGGTATTTAGGGTCATGCGTCATTAGGGTTAGTGTCGGATGAAATCAGATTTCAATTATAGGCGACACTTGGACAAGTGTCGCTAGAAATGTCGGTTAGGAGTGTCGGGTATTGAATTTGCGACACTTAGGCAAGTGTCGGGAAAAAGGGGTTTTATGCGGCACTTAGGCAAGTGACGCAAGATTAGGACTTTTAGCGACACTTAGTGCGTCACTTAAGAAAGTGACGCATCACTGCTTTGGTCCGTGCGACTGATGCCGCCCAAAGCGTCTGGTTGTTAAGTTCTCTCCTTGTGAAGGGGGAGGACCATCCTCGTCGTCGAAGGACTAACCTAACAGTATTGGGCTGCGCATCAGGGAGGTTTTAAAATTTGTAAATGCGGGGCCTAGTATACTTAAAACTATGAGAGTACAGTAGTAAGTATGACCTAGGGTCATTCTATAAACAGCTGTATTGTGAAACGTTGATGTTAGAGGTGATTTATCTAACTAGTAATGGTTTTTAACAGATTTTTGGGGGGTTTGTTTTGGTTTTTTTATACTTAGGCGGAAAATTTAAATAAAGCAAATTAAAATATGGGTAGTTAGCAGATAATCTAGAGGGGGTGTTTGATATGACTTCGGTAGCTTTCTTAACTGGGATGATGTATGATTTATAAAATGATCTTAATAGATTTGTATTTCGTTCATTCCAAGTATTATTGGAGTAAGCACTAGTTCCCTACTGATAGATTCCTCGATCAGTATGTCACTGAGTAACTAGGCTATCGTGATTCCGATCGGAGTAGTTTATCCAGCCATACAACACTAACCGATGAAGGTATAGTGACCCTTATATGGAAATGAATCCCGGGTGCATGAATATTACGACAAACCAATCTCGATGTCCGACCGTTCTTAACCCCACAAGAATACTTTAGTCTAAACAAAACATTTAAGTTGCACAAACTGAAGACAGATTCGATCCTTTCGATCCACCTGATTAGACCGATGAACCTTCCGTGCCCTTGAAATTTAGCAGCTTGCAGCTTATAAAATCCTTGTAAGAGCTAGGTTTGATGACATGAGTAGTGTCAACGGTGTCATCACTTCTCCTAGAGGTTCAGGGTGATTCCTGAGTAGCCAGGGCTTTGGCCACAACTCGGGAAACAATGGCAACAATTTCGGCATCGCTATCACTTTTCTTCTTTGGCTGCATGATTCTTCAAGAAAGAAACAAGAGTACATGAGAGATTGTACCAGAATGATAAATGAGATAGAGGTATATATAAGAGTGGTAATATACACATCACAATGTAAGGACCAATAATGTAAAGTAATAGAGAGAAATTGTGAATTGATATTATAGAGTAAAATGATTACAGCCAATTTCGAGTCACGAGTTTCAAAAGTTACAGACTTAGGTAGTTTGCTAAAGATGCCGGGAATTCTTACATCCAGTCGAATTACATAGATCCTACGGAAGAACAATAGATTACTAGATAGTTACTACACTAATCTCGGTGTAGATTGAGTTATGGAAGCAGTGAGGTGAGATGGTCCATAGACTTTGCAAGTCTGCTAACCATTCTGAGAGCATCCTCAGTTTCCCACAGACGCGTCTCACATTCTTGCAGCCTTGATTGTAAAATGGAGATCTCATTTTGGTTATTGATTACTTGTTTATGAACGATCTCCATGGTTTGTGTGGTATCTTCCACTTGGTCGTGAGTTCGAGTCAAAGTGTCCGAGATGTCTTCATGACCTATGTACAACTGTGCGATACCGTCTTGAGTTTTCTCCATCCAGTTAGGGCGAATATTACGTTGTTCGATTTCCATGTCGTGTAGCCTGCTTTCGTGATGGTGCACTTGAGCAGCTAACACATGGACAATGAAGTGAGCAGGTTCTTGGGTATAGGGAGAGACTTCCATGCTGGAATATCCTCCATCTGATGTGGGGAGTTAGATTCCTTCCTCGTCCCTCCAGGTGTTAAGTTAGTTTGATAACCACCGCCATTGGCTATTGTTGTCTACTTTTGGGGCTGGTTATGGAGTTGGTTTTGAGTGGGATATGGGCTAGCTCGAGGCAACCCAGTGTTCCTCCTAGCTACCCTTGAGTTTCGTGATCCATCCGGAGGAGAGCGAGATGAATTGGGTGGTGTGTTTGCCATTTCTGAGATAAAGCGTTAGAAGGAATGAGACCTATATTGGTATATAATATAGCCTAAGATTTATAGATAGTTCTATCTATGTATATATATGTATATCACATAATAGCCTATTGAGTGTCTAGCACAAACATGTTTGAGTCTCGATTCTCTCGAGGTCAAAGTCGACTAGTGTATCCCTATTCAACATAACCGTTTCAGGTCTCACATCATCTTTCTTTAATTGTACATAGTTGATCAGGCTATGTTAAATTAAACTCATATGATGTAATCCCTGAACCAATCATACCTAATAAGGAAATACTGCCTAACGGTCATAGTCTAAGCCCACTAAATGCAACCTAGTTCACTATAACCTTAGGCTCTGATACCAATCTGTCGCACCCCCGAATTTTGGGTTGCGGAAGTGAATCAGGTCGGGGCGCGACTAATCAATAATCACAGCACAAAGATATAATGAACGACTCTATATTCGTCATTTTACAACTTGTATTGAAAAAAACCAAAGTTTACATCAAAATATAGTTTCCATTAGCTCAGTTTCTAAATTGAGAGATTTAAATACATAATTAATTTATACAAAATATAATAATGTAGCTAAATCTCTGAATGTTTTGCATGATGAATCAAGCTAATGATATCCTGAAGGGCAGTCCAACCTACTGCTGAGTACATGTGATACATGCTAAAATGGATCAGCGAAACGCTGTTAAGCTCACAAGTTTGTATGTCAAAACATATTGAATGAATCGTAAGATTTAATTGAATTTAAAGTGCAATTAAGAAAATTAAAAGTTATACATCCATGAGCACATAGTCTGAGCTTAACTCGAGGTGTCAGGTCCACATTTAAGGTATCCAGATTGAGGTGCCTCCCACGAGTGCCTAATCTACACTCGTCTGAACAAATATTAATACATCCGTTTAACCAGTTAGTGCGTGCTAACCCGGATGAGGATGGTCAATCCTATATGGTACCATATACTAATATTCATGCTACAAAGTATTACCAAACTATGCTGAGGAGGGCTTTGAAAAGATTAGTAAGATAACTCATGTAGTATTTGTTTGATTTCGTACTTATGTTCATATAGTAAAATAAAACAGGTAATGATATCACACCCTTGAGTAAAACGGTAAAATAGGGGCTATGAGACTCACCTGAGTCTTGAGAGTTTAACTTAATAAACTTGAGTTGATTAGCTGAGTTGTGATGTCCGGAGACTTGTAACCCGAGGGTGTCCACGACACGCGATGGTTATAAATGTGAGTAGGTATCTATAAAGACTACCTTTGTAGTTGTTCGTCCAACTAGAATGTCCAAATTACTATGATTTGGTTGATTAACTTGTCTAAGTTACTACTCCTTGGTTGATTTTGTTGGGATCTGAGCTTATTTGATAAGTGTTGAAGTCTAGCCACTGTTCAATTTAATGACAACCACTGCTAATGTAGAAGCAGTGCCACTGCTGGAAGGATTGAAGAACTAGCCACTGCTAGTGAAATTGTAGAAGCAGTGCCACTGTTAGTGTAAGTATACTTGTGTCTGTAAAGGGAACTTACTATCACTGTTGGTATAATGTAAGTTGCTTCCATTGTTGATGTTTATAAGTCGGTTAGAGTTATTTATGGGATAGATTTGATTTCCATAATAACTAGAGATTGTATAGGACTCTATGTATTATAAATAGAGATCCGTAGACCTAGATTAGGTTAAGATTAGTTTTACGCAGCTTCAAGGTTTTCTGTAACCCTAATACTTAAGTGTATTCGTCTTATATCATTAATAAGATTGAAGTTTTTGATAATCAATTGTGAATTACTTATTGTTTAATTCTTGATATTCTTAATATTATTGAGTGTGATTCCGCAACTTCTCAATAATAATTCAACGCTTATAGAATTGTTTATTAGATAATTATGGGTTTAACAAGTGGTATCAAAGCAAGGTGGCTCGTTATCTAGGATCTACAAGTTTTACAAGCAAGAGAAGCCATATCGAAGAAACCCTAGAAGATTGCAAGAAAAATTCGTAATTCGTCACTTTCTGCACAGCCATGGTAAAAAATTCGGATCTCCTTCGTTAACCGTTAGATCATCATGAAATTTGAACTGTAGCTTCCTAACATACAGGTTCACATACTGACTAGAGGAATTTTCGATCCGAACCTTTAATTGAGAGATATTCATTGTCGAATTTGGTTGCTGAAATTTCAGAATGGCAGAAGTAAAACGGTCACTGTGTCTTTGTTATTTAATGAAAGTATATGATTTTTGGATATGTTATATAAGACATAATTTTCTACATTGTGTTAAAATTTCATTGTGATCGGATGTCTCTACATAGAGATATGGAAATTCGAATCTGCTGCAGTAAGTTTGTGGTTTCTGTTTGTGCAGCTGTATTGATTTAATTGTTGTGTGGTCGTTAACCGTTGGATCGACTTGCTTTTTGGATATGGTGTTTAAAGTACATAGTTGTACGTTGTGTAAAAAGTTGAGCACGATCAGATCTATCTACCATGAGATACATAATTTTTAGTGTGCTGCAAGTTTTGAACAGGAATTAAAGAAAACGATGAACAAGAAAAGGAAACAAGGGATCAAGTATTGTTATTGATGTCCTTGGATTTGAAGAATGTTAAAACGATTAGTGGAAAATACGATTACCCTTGTTGCTATTAGTGGAATTCAAAGGAAATTACCATTGTTAATGCAAAGTGGTTTCCACTGTTTATTGATTTTGAAAATTGTTTCCACTATTTGTTGATTTGTTTGGAAGATGTTGAAACTGTTAGGTAAAAACAGTTTAAACTATTTGTTATAACAGTTAAAACTGTTAGTTATAACAGTTACAACTGTTAGTACAAAATAGTTAACACTGTTAGTACTAATTGTTATAACTGTTAGTTCAACTGATGGTTTTGGATCTCGATTGGAATTGTTTTCATAACAATTTATTTGTATTGATTTATGGCTCGTTTTTGAAGATGTGATTACGAAGAAGATCGATCATAGCTTATTTGATATTGTAGTTGAGTTTGACAGGTTTGTATCTTATCGTATCTCAAAGTGGAGGATGAAGAACTTTGAAGATAACTTGTTTGGTTTGTATGGTGATGACGAAGACTTGACAAATCTAGCAAACATGTGAGATTTACAAACTTATGATGCTCAATGCTCACATTTGCTATCACTTGGAAGAGTTTGGTGTGCTCGGTGACTTATTTTGGAAAATAAGGATTTTTGTCAAAGAGATTGTGATCTACTTATACATAGGATTATAAGTTCGACGTCGTGAATAGTACAAGATATAAGGTACAAGTTTGGAAGACTTAATTTCTTTATTAAGTTTTTTATATTTTATTTTCTTCATCGTGATCATTACATAGAGTCAAGAGATTCAAGAGATGGTGAATATATTTTAAGGGAAGCTTACTGTTTAATGTTTCATCATCTACATGTACCACTTGAGGGGAAGTATTTACAAGTTGCAAAAGATTCATATTTGATTATTACAAAAAGGGGAAGAAGGATATTGATTTTGCAGCTTAGTATGGGTGGTGACATGTTCAAGAAGATATTAAGTCAAGGGGAAGTATTGAAGATGGTTTCATTCATGAAGATTGTTTTGTAATATCAAATAGGGGAAGATTGTAGGGATTCTAGATTTGAGATTACAAAACAAAATATGCATAAATAAAGAATGATGAAACTAGAAGGACTTAATGTGTAATATTAAGTTTAATTCCTATGCAAGTTAGGTTTTCTTGTAAACCCTAATATCTCTACTATATAAAGAGACATTAGGGACGTAGGAAAAAGTGTGCACACATAATGTAGACGTCTAGGAGTTTTTATCCCTAAGGTTCTTTGTAACCCCGATACAAAGTGTATCCGTCTTGTTGATTAATTAATAAGATTAGGGATTTGGTTTGTGATAACATTGATTCATTATTATTTCGCTGCATATTAGTTTATTTGTTATCATTATATCCTAGATCAAGATCTAAACAATCTGAGTTAGATCATTATTACAGCAAGTGACCCCACAGGAGGTTCCTGTTGCTCATTTGTCTCAGCCATCTATTTTATCACAGCAAGTGACCCCACAGGAGATGGGTGGTCATTCTGGAAGGGCTGCCACTACTCCTTATAGTCCACTGACAGAGGAGGGCAGTGGTAACATCTATAAGACCCAACCAGAGGCAACTTCTATTGCAGAACCTACGGGTAATGAAGCAGGTGAAGGTCCCAGTACCAAGAAAAAGGGAACTTCTGTTGACCATGCTAGGCATGAGGCAAAAGATGCTTTTGTCAATGATTCATCTAGAAGGTCCCACTCTAATGATGATGAGACTAGATCTCACATTGAATTGACGAATGTACAATTGATAGAGGCAGTTGATTTACTTTGGGAGAAATTGGTGAAGGAAAAAAGGGTTAATAAAGCTCAAGATGTTAAAATTGTAGAGCAAGCTGCTAAGATTGATTAGCAAGGGAAAGTTATTGATGAACTCAAAGAAAGGTTTGCTGTGTTAGAAGCTTTATTGGTGAGTAACACTTTCAAAAAGGGGGAGAAGAATGCAGAAGAGATGGTTGATGATGATGTGTTTATGTATGATCATGTGGATGAGGTTGTGGGTGAAACAGATGTTATGTCTAATGCTAACACTGAAGTCTTGGAAGATGATACGCAGACTGAAATTGTTGAAAGTGTTATGCAAAAGACTGTTGAGAGGGTTGATGGTGAGACAGAGGTGATTATTGAGGTAGAAGATGGTGAAGAGGTGGTACAACCAGTGGATGATGTGGTGAGTATGGAAACTGAACAGATGAAAGGTGATGGTGATGATGCAGAGGCAGAGGGGGAGTCAATGCCAAGATCAGTTCCTAAGCTTACATATGGCAGGAAGAAATCTGTACCATTGTTCAGCATAAAAGCTAAAAAGATGGAAGAGATCAGAAAATCAAAGTCTAGTAGTCCCACTGCTAAAGTGGCTACCACTGCTACAACTACTTCCACTGCTACCACTACCACTGTTAAAACAAAACCAACCACTGCTAGAACTCCAGAAGTACCTTTTGTCATCAAAGAATCTAGAGTGGACAAACCTGAGTCTAAGCTTCCAAAGATTGATCCAAAAGACAAAGGTAAGGGCAAATTGGTGGAAAAGCCAAAGTTGAAGAAGGTGACACAGAATGTTGAGCATGACTTGGAGTATGCTATGAGGTTGCAGGCTGAATTGGATGAACAGGACAGACTTGAAACTGAAAAAGAGCTGCTAAATCTCAAAAGTCTGTGCCAGTCAAGATGAAAGAATCTGAGGTTGATGAAGTGGATGTGATACTTGAGAATGGTCAGATTGTAAAAATGACTAAAAAAGCCAGCAGAGTGTATGCAGATATGAAAGCAAAGGGGTTAAATGATGATACTGTATATCATGCTTATGAAGAAAAGAAAAAGGGTAATCCTCTGCAGATGGCCTTAAAGAAGAAAATTGAAAGAGAGAAGAAGGAGAAAAAGGAAAAAGAAGATGCTAAGAGGAGAGCAAAGAAACCAACAAGGGCTGAATTGAAAAATGATCTGGTATGTAAGTTAAGAGGAGATAGGATTCCTACAGGTCAATTGAGAAAAATGTCACTGGAACAATTGCAAAAGATGTATGATAATAATCCTTATGTCAATCCTGAAGCAAAGAAAAGATTAGAAAAGAAAAGAAAAGATGATGCAGAGATTCAAAGAAGATTACAGGAAAGATATGATCTGATTGATGAAGAGCTTGAGAAGGAAAAGGAATTGAAATTGAAAATTGAAGGTGTTAGAAGGTCATTTGCTAAATTTCAAGAGATGGATGATAATGTTTGTGATTTGGATAGGGATGAGGAGATATTAGAACAGATGATTGTAGTTAAGCCTGACAGATCAGAAAACATCAATTTGAATGGTGAAGAATTCTCAGAAATTATCAAATGGGAAGCAGTATTGATAGCAACTGAAGAAATGGCTTATGAAATAAGGATTGAAAGAAAGAATGGAGTTGTAAGCTTTCACAAGTCAATGCAGGATATTCTGAAAAGAATTCACAAATTTGATGTATATGATATGTATAAGATTGGGTTAGAAAAGGATTTGAAAAATGTTAAAGCTAGTCTTGAAAGGCATGTGTGGGAATGGATACAAATGATGTTTGAGCCTGAGATGTATGGAGATATATTTTTGTGTGTTGAGTTGGTTGCTTACTGGAGACATTTTGCTAGAGCAGGAGTGCAGTGTATTTCTCTCAAGAATGGTAAATATGTGTATATGTTGGAAGAGAGAGAGTACATTCTGAGTATAGTACTATTGAGACAACTAATGGAAAAGAAATTGCAAGTTGCAGTGAAGACTGAAAAAGGCAAAGACATTATCTACTGGATTATGAATCAATTCTATAAAAGAGATCAAGCAAGCAAGAAAAGATAAATCTCTCCTACAAAAGAAGGAAGCTGAATGCAGAAACTTAATGCAATGCAAGATTGATCAAGTTTAGGGGGAGATTGTTGGGATCTGAGCTTATTTGATAAGTGTTGAAGTCTAGCCACTGTTCGATTTAATGACAGCCACTGCTAATGTAGAAGCAGTGCCACTGCTGGAAGGATTGAAGAACTAGCCACTACTAGTGAAATTGTAGAAGCAGTGCCACTGTTAGTGTAAGTATACTTGTGTCTGTAAAGGGAACTTACTATCACTGTTGGTATAACGTAAGTTGCTTCCGCTGTTGATGTTTATAAGTCGGTTAGAGTTATTTATGGGATAGATTTGATTTCCATAATAACTAGAGATTGTATAGGACTCTATGTATTATAAATAGAGATCCTTAGACCTAGATTAGGTTAAGATTAGTTTTACGCAGCTTCAAGGTTTTCTGTAACCCTAATACTTAAGTGTATTCGTCTTATATCATTAATAAGATTGAACATTTTGATAATCAATTGTGAATTACTTATTGTTTAATTCTTGATCTTCTTAATATTATTGAGTGTGATTCTGCAACTTCTCAATAATAATTCAATGCTTATAGAATTGTTTATTAGATAATTCTGGGTTTGACAGATTTGATTATGTTTTGAAAACGTGTACGGCCTGTTGGTGATTGGTTGTAATAATAATCTCTCTATTATTATTATGATTTTTTTTGAAGTGTTATGTTCAAAAACGTGTCCCAATGTGTTTTAGAAGTGGTATCGTACAAGTGTTTGAAGTTATATGAGCTTGACACTAAGTATGAAAATAGGTTGTAAACATTCTGTTTTTAGCGTCACTCATAGCGACGCTGTGGGGTTTATGCGACACTCAGGAAGTGCCGCATCAAATGGGAAATTCTTAGTTATAAGCGTCACTTATGGAAGTGTCGCATAAGGGGCAACACTTAAGGAAGTGTCATGTACAAGTGTCGGTATTTAGGGTCATGCATCATTAGGGTTAGTGTCGGATGAAATCAGATTTCAATTATAGGCGACACTTGGACAAGTGTCGCTAGAAATGTCGGTTAGGAGTGTCGGGTATTGAATTTGCGACACTTAGGCAAGTGTCGGGAAAAAGGGGTTTTATGCGGCACTTAGGCAAGTGACGCAAGATTAGGGCTTTTAGCGACACTTAGTGCGTCACTTAAGAAAGTGACGCATCACTGCTTTGGTCCGTGCGACTGATGCCGCCCAAAGCGTCTGGTTGTTAAGTTCTCTCCTTGTGAAGGGGGAGGACCATCCTCGTCGTCGAAGGACTAACCTAATAGTATTGGGCTGCGCATCAGGGAGGTTTTAAAATTTGTAAATGCGGGGCCTAGTATACTTAAAACTATGAGAGTACAGTAGTAAGTATGACCTAGGGTCATTCTATAAACAGCTGTATTGTGAAACGTTGATGTTAGAGGTGATTTATCTAACTAGTAATGGTTTTTAACAGATTTTTGGGGGGTTTGTTTTGGTTTTTTTATACTTAGGCGGAATATTTAAATAAAGCAAATTAAAATATGGGTAGTTAGCAGATAATCTAGAGGGGGTGTTTGATATGACTTCGGTAGCTTTCTTAACTGGGATGATGTATGATTTATAAAATGATCTTAATAGATTTGTATTTCGTTCATTCCAAGTATTAGTGGAGTAAGCACTATTTCCCTACTGATAGATTCCTCGATCAGTATGTCACTGAGTAACTAGGCTATCGTGATTCCGATCGGAGTAGTTTATCCAGCCATACAACACTAACCGATGAAGGTATAGTGACCCTTATATGGAAATGAATCCCGGGTGCATGAATATTACGACAAACCAATCTCGATGTCCGACCGTTCTTAACCCCACAAGAATACTTTAGTCTAAACAAAACATTTAAGTTCAAGATCAGGTTTTGTATGTGTTGATCACTCTCTATCGATGGGTTTGTAAAGTCTAGGTATGATGATTTACACAGTAGGTAACTACGACTCTTCCCGTGGATATACCAAGTTCTTAGCTGAATTACGGTACCTACTTTGCTTTAACCCCTAGACTTGTTTAACTAAGTTTGTATTTAAGCACAGTAATTATCCATCTATGCTATAAATCAGCCCTTACTTTAAAATGCCAATAAATCCCTAATTTATTAACAGTGTAATATTTGCGTTCAATGAGAAAACATTATTTCCAGTCACTGTGTACTTTGCATTCTAATGGGAAAGCAATATTTCCACAGTTCTGGTGTACTTTGCATTCAGTTTAGAAAACATTGTTCCATAATCACATTGTACTTTGCGTTCAATAGTGAAAGCATTATTTCCATGGTGACGATGTACTTAGTGTCCGGTTTAGAAAACAATGTTTACACTTTTTATAAATTAGACGATGTTTTAGACACAGATAACTAAGCACCTTTGGATAGGGTTCCCCACGTCCTATCATTAAGGCCATAATCACGTTTACTGGTCGAAAGGCGTTAAGTTTAATTGAGGTTATCATAGATAGAAAGTGAATCAACACATTATAGATTAACATTAATAAACAATGGATTGTACCCATGACTTTCATAGTTTCCACGTTCCGTAATCCACACATTCGTGATGTTTCCGGCACTATACAAATGAAAGCCGTATAACGTTACCTCCGTTGTTTTCATAATGACATCATCCCAATTAATACGGCTGATTACGTCATAGAAAACACGTAATACTACTACTCGCTAAACATGGCAAATGATCCTAAATCTAGCATGACAACAGTAATAACAATCATCATAATAAAAATAGATAAAGGATATATATAACCAGAGTACCTCCAACCACAATCATCATAATAAAAAAAACATGAAAGAATACAAGCGGAACTCTGAGTACCTCCAAACAATATTACAATATTACCCCTCTACTCGTCCGGTTAATACCGTGACTAACTAGCTGCTAACTACGAAAAATAAAAATCTAATCTAGAGAGAGAGTAGTGAGAGAAGTGAAGTGTGTGTATGATAGAAAAAATGAGAGTGTTGAATGAGGTGATTTGATCCCATATATATACTAGTTGCTCAGCCGTATTCCTCAGCCGTATTTCCACCTTCAAAATCTCAGCCATATTTCCTAACCATATCAAAATCCAACCTTGTACGGGTAAATCATAGAATACGGGAGCGAGGCCATATACGGGGGAGATTGGCCGTATTCGGGAGGGACCAGGCCGTATACGGGAGGGATTGGCTGTATATTGCTGAGGCTTAGCCGTATACGGTTGGTCTTGCCCGTATACGGCTTGGCTCTCCCGTATCTCGGTCTTCGGTTGCCTTGATTCTTCGTTCGGGCGTAACTTTCTCGTCGGTTGTCCATTTTGAGTGTTCTTATATATCCACGTGTTCGTAATTTCCTAAGGAAGAAAATGACATAGGTTAGAGGTCATAATTCCAAGCGGAGCTCAAAAAGTGCTATAACACGTGAACGAGAATGCTTAAGATCGTTTGTGCTCTATTTTAATCGTTTTAAGGCCTTTTTGGTTGATTCTTGAAGCATCATGTATATTTCAGCCATCATTATGAATGTTCGTAATAAAATATATATTTCGAATGTTTTCATCCATAATCGGGCTAAAAAGGTGAGGTAATAACGCACAAAAACTTGACTTTTTGCGTGTTATCAAATATCCCACACTTAGACTTTGCTTGTCCTCAAGCAAAACTCAAATTTCTCACTTGCTTTCCGAAGGAAAATATTTGAAAGTGGTAATGCATTTTGGGTGAATCAAAATGTTAAGAGCAAACAATCCCATACACAAGTAACATATCCTGGAAACTGAGAGAAAATAAGGTATTTGTTTCAGAAGCATGAAATAATTCTCTTGGGCATGTTTTTGGGATATACATGACTAGGCGATCTCACCAGGGTGGTCACTCAATTCACTCAGAAGTTTTTCGGGTTACCTATCATTCTAATCAAATGAAATCGGTCAAAAGCCAGTCATGCAACATCCATCGTCATAAGCTTGCTCGAGATTCACATCTCCACCACTTAGGTGAGGACGGCACTAATCATCCCAGGACATTCAGACGGGTTATAATGTTTGGTGAGGGTTAAAGGGAATGGATAGATTGGAAAATTGGTTTAAATAAAAGGGTTTTGCTTATCTTAGGTCTCTTTAAACTTATGAAAATTTTTATTTAGATAAACTTTTAATGAAAACGGAAACAGATAACGATAAGGGGATGAGATAACTATTTTGACTTCTATCTCATTGAAAACACAAGGAAGATGTTTAATATCTTTTAGAGAGCATAGTTTTTCGGGAGAATCGAAGCACTTAGCTTTATTACGTATTTTGCACTTCTTTTCTTTTTCTATATTTTTGGCTTAGAACTTATTTGCCAAGGAATTTCTAAAGCATTTTTATTTCATTGCCCTTCTGAGATCCTTTCTTACTTTCATTTTTTCAATCTTTTAACATCTTCGAATTTACTAGGTGCCAATTTTTCGCACCACAAGATTCTTGACTTTGAGTATTTATCATGGAAACGCACGCGAGAAGTTATGAGTAAACACAAAATTTTGGATTTTGAGTGAAAGTGATGGCACCCGAAAGCGTCGGTGTCGTTGATTGTAACTTAATCGGGCGTCATCAGGGGTTTTAAAATTTATAATTACCGGGGCTTAAATTATATGTACTACCTACTCTGGTTAGTAAGCGGTAAGTATAACCTAAGATCGTTCTATGAATCCAAACATGTGGGTAAATTAAAGTTGGCACTTTCGGTAGGGAAATATCTAGGATGGAACAAAGTAGGTAGGTTTGGGGGTTAAAGACAAGTAATTAAAATGCAGGAAATTAAAGAAAGCAGATAAAGATAAATATGTGATTGTTGAGATTTCGATAATTAATATTTCGGGATGACATAATAAATAGGGATGATACTAATGTGGCAACCAAACTACTAGGCGTAAACTCTAGAACCCTACCAACTCAATTTCCCATTGGCATGTCACTAGGAACTAGGTTATCATAATTCTGATCGGAGCAATAAGCAAACTTCCAATACTTATATAGTTGAAAGATAAGCAACCTATTTTGGTTCTATACCGAGGTTCATGAATCAGTAGCGTATCGTCTCATAGGTTCGACCGTTCTTAACTCCTAAGGTAGTTTACTGTTCTATTAGCATGCAGATTAATAACTTTGTATGTTTAGACCATCGTTTTATAAGATTTGGTGTTTTAAAGATTCTAGGTCATTACAACTTTTGATCTTATTCTGAAATCTTGTTATCATTCATTTAAGCTCTAGTTATTTCGACTTATGATTCAAATCTCTCATTTTCAAATAGTTATACATCCCCGGATTATTCGCAGTTTGTTAAAACGTGTTTCATATGCGGACCATGCCTTTCAATGATAGACAGTGTACTTTACGTAGTAGTTCCACGGTTTCTCACATCAACATGCGGTCGAGAGTAATTGATAGTGAAAATGACACTCTATCTAACTAAATGTAAAGCAGTGCAGAAATGTAAACCTAATTACTAGGTTGCAGTCACGTGGATAACCAGAAAGGGTAATCCATAAATTAAACTTGAATTCATAAAGTCTTGACGCTACAAGGGTTACTAATTCCTATTTTATCTGAGCGTATTTTACGAACATCATTTTATAGTGTTTTGACTTTCGTAGGATATACCAGTTAGTTGTGAAGTTGTATTACCTCTTCGGGATTCCAACCATTAAACCAGAGCTGATTCCAGAGATATAACTACCTTCGTTCGTTTACCAACTTCCATAAATTTGTACTCCGCCTTAAAGCGTTTCCAGTACTATATCGGATAAACAGTCGAATAGGGGCCGTCATATATCTTTACGATTGTCGTGCATTAATTATATAATGTCATCCTTATAATTATCTACATCATCAACAACCACAATTGTAACACCCCCAAAATTCTGTAACACCCCCAAAATTCGTTGATTTAATTTAGCGGAAGCATTTAGTTAAGTATGGGGAGTGCCACAATATACAGTACATGCATACGTATCATAGCATATGATTACAACAGAACAAATATATTAAGATGCCAAAGTATTAGTTGCAAAGTTTACGATTCCTCGAATCGTACAAGTTAAAAGTATTAAGTTTACAAAAGTAGATTTCATAAATATCACTAAAATCACTTTAGTTATACAAAAGAAATCCAGTTGTCAAAAGTTGGCATCCTATTCCTTCATGGGTCGCCTATGTTTCATGTGTGCAGGTCGTCTTACATGCAGCTAATTCCCTGAAAAACATAGTAAAAGTCAACAACGAGGTTGAGTGAATTCACAGGTTTTATGTTTACAATGATAGTTGGTTGTTTCAAAGCGTTCACAATTCGTTATCGTCATCACGATCCAATAAAGTTTCGTGGAGTGTTATCCAATGTGTACGTTTAGTGGGATGTAGCCCAAAGATGTAGTTACGTGGGATGTTACCCAAAACCTAGTTTAAGTTTCATAGGAAAGCGGTATCCTATTAGTATTTGTAGGAATGTAAGTATCCTAATGGTTGTTCGTAGGAATGTCAGTATCCTGATAGTTGTTAACGGATCCATGTCAGTAGGATCGAGTACCCATGTCAGTAGGGTTCACCTAGTGGGGAGTGTCAGTGTCCCCTGTTCTACAAGTATAACGGATCCATGTCAGAAGGATCTAGTACCCATGTCAGTAGGGTTCAAATAGTAGGGAGTGTCAGTGTCCCATGTTCAATAAGTATAATGGATCCATGTCAGTAGGATCTAGTACCCATGTCAGTAGGGTTCAAATAGTAGGGAGTGTCAGTGTCCCTTAATCCATGTCAGTAGGATCTGGTCCATGTCAGAAGGACCCATTAGTTACCTAGTCAATTAAGTAATAGTGCGAGAGCTAGCAAAGCCTAAAGTCCAAGTCTAATCCGAAATCTCCTAACGCCCTAAACGTATGAAATTTATAAGTATGAGTAAGTGGATGTCTTAGTTAACCATCCATGCTAGTGTTCTCTCAACTAGATATGTCCAAATGGTTTAGTTGTTTGTTCGTGTTTTAAAAATTGTATACAGAACGTTGGTGAGTTTTTGTAATAATAATTTCAAGTATTATTATTAAGTGTTTCATTGTTTTGTACACTTATAAAAGGGTATGCGAGAGTATAATTAAGTTTACGTTTATTTTTCCGAAAGTGTATGTTTTAGCCGAAGTTAATGAAAGTCAAAGTTACTGTTCATGCGTGAGTCAACAAAAGTCAAAGTTACTGTTCATGCATGAGTCAACAAGTCAAAGTTATTGTTCATGCATGAGTCAACCAAAGTCAAAGTTACTGTTCATGCGTGAGTCAACAAAAGTCAAAGTTACTGTTCATGCGTGAGTGTGATTCACGGATTCCTTGTGATTTTTATATAAAATATTAACCATTATCGAATCGTTTTGAAATTTTTACATGATGTTCCCACATATGTTATGTACTTCTTGGAAATTTTTTTATGAATTTTGGAGGTAGCTTGTTATTTTATAAAAATTCACTAAATGTCAGGGTTCAGTTTAATCCGAGATTAGACCACTTCTCACTAATCTAATTTTATGGAGAAATGGGTGCATTTCTGGAATGAGCCAAAGAAGGACTTTTTGTAGATAACAAATTTATCAAGATTTTCCAAGTGGTCTCACACGTTTTTGAGGTCTAGAACTAGAGATATAGTCCCGAGAATTTACTGAAAATTCCTGTCTGCCAGAACAGTAAACCTATGTCACCGGAGAAAAATGTTTTTGAGTAGCAAACAGAGTCAAAAAGTCACGAGACTAATTTTGTTGGAAAAATAACTTCTTGTACTACGTTCTAGGCTTAAGAAACACATCATTTCATCGAGAAATGATTTTCAAATAATTCATTGAAGTTAGAATAGTAATCTGGACAGGAAACAAAATTATATATTTCGAGTTTTAAAACGCATTTCGTTTTATATTTTGGACATTTTATAGTTGAGTAAACATACTAACATGTAAATATATATGTTCCAAGTATAATTAATGAAGAATAAAGAGTTCCTTACAAAGAAATGAAGAGGAGAAGGAAAAAAAAGTCGAATGCTCGTTTTTATGCGTTTTCTTGAATTCCGGCGTGGTGGATCTTGGCGGCACTATGGTGGTGATATGGTGGACTTGTGGTGGAGTGAGGGTGGTGTGGTGACTGACCTCTGGTCATTTCTAGAGAGAGGAGAGAAGGTTAGAGAGAGAAATGAGAGAAAAGTGGAGCATGGAAGTGGAAATGGAAGGTATGGTGTGTAGTATGTATGTAAAAGAAATCAACAAGTATGGGAGCCCATACTTGGGCTGCATTTTCTGCAGATTTGGCTGGCTGTTGGCCGGCGGCGGCCGGCTGCCACCCGCCCTGGTCCGTCGTCTTTCGTTGCGTTGCTTAATTCGTGCGTATCTTTTTCGTTATGCGTCCGTTTGTGTTGATTCTTTTTGCGTTGTATTCATAATTCAAAAACGAAGACTTTGATGAAAAGATATCACAAAAATATGTTTCCTATCTCCAGATATTGCGTACGAATCATTTGGATCTTCCAGCTGGCGTAGAATCTTCATTCTTTATCCGCTTTTGTTGATTCTTCTTCTGTTGGATTTGTAATTTGAAAACGAACATCTTGGGTGAGATGGATGTTGATGATGGGCACTTTTGTCTTGAAATCTCGTTTTGATGCCTTGAATCTTTAAACGTGTGTGGAATCTTTATTTTTCACCCGTTTTGCTTGATTTTTATCGTGCAACCTTGTTTTGACCATCTTGGCATAATATCATTGATTTGTAGTGGTTTTGATTTTAAAATGCCAAGAATCGTTCCAGAATGAGAGAGATATTGATAGTAAAAACATGACTTTTTTTTGCTTGTCCTCAAGCAAACTCATTCTTAAAAAGCTTCTGGAAAGATTCTAATCGCATTAGTTTTTAGAGATACCATTTTCCAAAGAATATAAAGTTACAGTTATGAAAGAGTTTTCACCGGAAACTAAGGGTTTATAGAATTTGATACCTTCTTCGAGCAACATATATGATGATCATGACTAGGAAACCCTCACAAGTGGGCCACTCAAATCACTCAAGTGTTTAGGGTTTCCTACTTACTAGTGTCAATCACTCAGATAGCCTGTCATGCAACATTCTCTTCATAGGCTTGATCGAGAATCAGATCTCCATCACTTTTGATGAGGACGGTACTAACCTTTTGAGATATCTTGGAAGGAATCGGATGTTTTAGGTTGAAGAAGGTGTGAGGGTTTTCCTTGTATTTTCTAGAAACTTTTCTTGAGAGAGTTTCTTTGGAATTTCTCAGATTTTGAAAGGACTACATAGCCTTTTTCTTCCTTTTTCTTTGGAATTTTTCTTTTCTTGGCCCTTTTACTTGATCCTTGGGCTTTTAGGTTTTTTCTGACAGCTTTGCTTTTCCTAAATTTCTTTTTCTTGGAGCTCCTTTTACTGATGATGCTCATCCTTTGGGGAACACCGATATATTTTATGGCTTTGTATTAAGTTGCAGAAGTCTTGGAAAATCAAGAGTATTTTTGAGAGTTTGTTGGAAAATGAAACTTCTGTAGGTTTGGGATGAATATTAGGAGGTTTTGATTGGGTGTGAAGAGTGAAGGTTGAGTGGGTGGATGTTTGATGGTGGAAGGGCGTTTGGATTCTTTAGAAGTTATCAAGATGGGTTGTACCTATGCCACGTATGGCACTCATCGATGTAATCTCGAAATGCATTACAAGAGCAAGTTCTAATTCAAATGCATACATCAGCGCACACATGAAACGAAAAGTGAAGCATTTTAGAGATGAATGCTAATGATGGGCTCAATCCTCACGCATCGAATGTTTTGGTCAATGTGTGCCTAGCCATGTGTTGCCCTTTTCGTCCGTATCTTATTCTAAAACAGTTTTGTTTCGTTGTCAAAACTCGTTTTTTGCTGTAATTTATAATTTTGGAACATAGGATTTCTAAAGAACGATGTTTTTGAATCTAAATTTTTTGAAATTTTATCTATTTTTAGCCTTTTAATGAAAATATTGTTTGATTTACGGACAAGAGGTAAAAACTTGCGGTTGAAGGCCGTATATCCTACACTTAGAGGAACATTGTCCCTAATGTTCGAATCTATTTGTTGAGTACCTCTTATTGAAGTATCCCACACTTAGAGATTCTACTTATTTTCGGATTGTTTTGTAAGTGTAGTGTGGTTTTGATTACCCCACACTTTGTGTTTGGAATATCGGATGAGATAATCAATTCTTTAAACGGGTAGAGGGTTTTGGAACGGTGTACCGCTTTTGCTGTGCACGTTGTTGGTTATTCGTTAGAAGTCTGCTGGTCCGTGGCTTGTAGCTTATGGCTCTCGACATTCTTCTTTGTGTGGTCCACAGCTTCCCTTGCTTCGGCCTACTATAGTTTCTCAAACAAACCACTCAATTCAATCAAGTAATAGCTGCTGATAAGAAAAGTAAAGTAATAGCATAATAAAGTAATAATTGGATAGATGTGATGTCTATGCATCCACAGTACATCAATTACACACAATAATAATAAGGTCTTGATAGAAAATAGAAAGGAGTCAGAAAGCGGAGCAATCTATTGCTCGGCTGGTGGTGATACTGCAGTTGAAGATACTATAGGTCCAGGAGATGTCTCATCTGATGAAGAATCATCATGCTGATAGTGGGTGCCTTTGTCTGATGCATCTCGATCAGCCTCTGCATCTAGTGTACCTATGGTGAATACCCCCATCCTATATCAAATGGTCAAAAAAATTCCCCTGCGGGCATGTCAAAGCTGTCCAGTGGAATCTCAGGTGTCCTCTGTTGAGAGTGTCCTCTGAATAAATCAGTCTGTCTATGAGAGGATACTGGATCAATCGGTGATCTGCAGGGCTGGTGCTCCTGAGAATCCTGTGACTCTGAACAATGGTGGCTCGTGTAGGGGTTTTGGATATCCTACTGCCTCTCGAGGTCTGCCCTCTAGCCGATCCAACAATAGAAGGAACATGCTGTCTCTGAGTAGGAACCTGTGCTGGTGGTGCTTGTGGCCTAGGTGGAACTGTGCGAGGTGGTAAACCATGGCCACAGTCAAGAACTGGATGTCGGTGAGGTGCTGGAGTAGGAACTGCAGGGGGATATAAGTGTGGTGGTGCTCGGCCCAATCCACAGGGTAAGTCATGAAGTGGGCTCACTGGTATCCCTGCTGTTTACTGTCTCATAGCCTTATAACATACGACCTGCATCTGCATCATCCAGTACCAATAGTCTGGCCCTGGTGGTGACCCATAGTGGTATATGTAAGGGGGCACCCGAGATCTAGGAGCTGGGGTGGAAGGTCCTGCCCTAGTAGGTTGTGGTACTACTGGTGGTGGTGCAACTGGGTCGTCATAATCATCCTCATCCTTATCTGAATCTGTGTCTGAATCTTAGTTATTTGGCACTTTTGGTTGTTTCCTCTTTCTTCCCTCTCTTGGTAAAACTAGACCTGGTACCAATTCATCCATACTTTCGGTTTTTGATGATCGTGCCCTGATGTAAACGGTGCCATCTCTCATAATCTTGAGTATATCCATGCCCCTAAGAAAGTCATAATCTATCGGGTGGGCACTCCATCCTGGCAGGCTTTTGAATTTTTATACCTCTGCCGTCCTAAGCAATCCCATTCTAAGAATCAGCCTTGTAATTACTGGACCCATATATGATCTCTTTGCACCAAAATCCTTTTCTTCCAGAATCCGCTGGGCAACTAAATGGGCAACCTGAATATTCCTCTTTTCGAGGATGCATGTCATCATAGCAATATCAAATCTGGCAACTCGACCGCTTGTCGTGTATTTTCCATCAAATGAACAAGCTATCAGCTTGTGTAGGATTTTTAAGACCGGATCTCTGAGTTTGGTAGCTTTTATACCCGAGAAATATGTTGATGATGATAACTTACTCCATGCCTCGGATGGTGTGGTCGAGATGGATATCGAAATGGCTCCATTAGTGAACAGTGGGGAATGTATCTCCTCAGGTGTGTATAGAAATGTTGTGCGAACTGAGCCAGTGACAAGGTGAATGAACTTCCCATGTATCGAAATGTGATCGAACTGTCTCCAACTCTACTCCTTGTCTTAAATTTGTATGTGGTCATGAACTCGGTAACCATTTCCATGTATACCGGTTCATCAATGCTGAACACTTTTTTGAAGGACTCGAACTGCTGACCCTCAACTGGATAACTGAGTAGGTTCTCTAGTCTTTGTCTGAATCCCAATACTTGCAACTTTTCCCAGTCCACATATCTAAAACGTCGGAGCTTTTTGTCTCTCCAAATGCGTGCCATCTTATCGTGATCAGGTGATGCACTAAGATAGGCGAGAGATCCTATAAGTGGTCGTGTTGGGTTTAGTTTTTTCTTCTTCGGCGACATAGTACCTGAGAACATGAGAGAATTAAAGTAATGGATTCTCAAGAAGGAGAAAATTTAAAGCACTTATTGAAATTTCCAATGGAAGATTTGAAATGAGGGCTTTAAATTTTTGACAGTCCAAAGATTACAGTAAATATCAAATGTCCCCAAGTAACCAATAATTAGTTTAAACAAATAATAAGGCAATCATTAATAGGTGAAAAATATATAGTCATGAAATGGCAATAGCTTTATTGTGAAGTAATGCAATTTACAAAGTTTGGTGTCACCCAAATTTGAAATGTCATTATTTCACTGTTTATAATTATCGGTAGGTTTTGATTTTAAAAAGTTCAAGTTGAAGTAAGGTTTAAAAATTCAATTGATTTGTTTTAAGAATGCAATACTTCAAGTTGACTTTTTAGGTCAAAGTTTACTTCAAATAATGACTTCGTATGCCAAAATTATATCCTATGCATGTAAATATGACCTAAACTATTTCGATCATTTCCTATTTGGTAAACAAGCTTGGTCATGCAATAAGAGTTATGTCATCTATGTGTTTGATTTTATTCAAGACTTTTATTTTCACAATAATGATTTTCTAGTTATTTTGCCTACCTTGACTAGTCAAGCAAGTACAAGATTCTAGTGAGCAAGAATTGTCAAGTAATTTTAATTTACTATTCTATTCAAGCAAGCTAGCTAGCTAATCTTTTGTAGATTTTCAAAAATCAACTTGCTAATCCTAATTCATCCGCATTGTGCACTTAACATAGGGTAATCATTACCATGATCATTCAAATACCTAACAACTACACTTAATCATGAAAAATCATAGACTTAATTAATAGGTCAAAGTTCATCTTTTTAATAAAGTCAAACATGTGTGAATTAGCATGGGTAAGTGGTAGTAGTATGTAATTTCTAAGCATTCAACCAAGAAAAGTAGTGATTCCTAGTTACTAACTTAGCTAATTTCATAAAATAGGATATTCAAAGTTCAAAGTAGGTTTCTTATGATCATACCTTTATTGTAGTGCGTAAAACTTCAAAATAAATGTACAACCGAGAATAATATGCAACGAGGAGTTCAAAAGGACGCAAAGTTATAGAGTTTGATGGAGATTTAATGGTGGTTTATGGTGGTGTGGGTGGAGGTGTGGAGGGGTGGATGTGGCCGGCCATGAGGATCAAAGGAGAGGAAGAAAGTGTTTTTGATTTTGAATTATGGGAGTGCATGGAAGTCTTAATGGTCCTCTAGGAATATATGTCCTAGTTCCAAGTACCATATTCCTTACATGGTCCCTAATGTACTTTTAAGCTAATAATCTAAGTTAACTTCTAATGTCCTATTAATAATGATTATGAATCCTGAGTGTATTTATTGTGACTTGTTACTTGTTATTTTCTTGTCACGTTATAAATAATTTAGGGAACGCGCACATTTTTGCGGGACGATTATAATTAACCTAAAATATTAAACTTAAGTTATTTATTATATATTATAATTTTTTTTTATTTTTTTTAACAGAAACTTTCAAAAGTTATATATTAAAAATAAGTTCGTTTAAAGTTGTGAGCCTCGACCTTTTAGGAAAGAATTATTTTATGATTTGTTCCGATCTCTCCGTAGGGAAAGGGTCGAGATTTGTTCCCTTAGACGAATGTTTTTAGACACAAAGCATTTTGAAAGCTCTCAGATGATGTTATAAATTAAATAATGACTGTTCTCTATGTCCCCTAGAGTTTCTCTTTCTTCATATCCTAAATTGACAAGATCACTAATTAACTTATTATATGCCTTTCTTATCTTCTTAGGGTTTGACAATCCGTCGTGAGGTCCTTGATCTTTGTAATTTAGGTCGTGATTGAGTTTATCCATGATTTCCAGGAATGCTTTATCTTCTTGCGAATCAGCTTCTCCGGTTGTAGAATTGACTATTCTTACGAGTTTACTGATTAGGGCTTTCTGTGTGAAAGTGAAGGGGTATTTGGTGAAAGCGAAGATTTGAACAAGTTTAACGTGAAGGTCTTTCCGTTTAGCGAAGAAAGCGGTGTCATGTCTTTTGGTGGAATCAGGAAAAACATCTCGCAATTTTGAGATCAAGTAAGAAGCGGGGTCAATAAAGAATGGAATTTTACCAGGGATGATGATAGGAATCATCGGGTCCCGTTCTACCCAGAACTCAAGTTCATTGATCATTGCAGTGACATTATGATTGATTAATATCATAGATATTGGTTGGAAATCCATGTCGGCAAGTGATTCAAAAAGTAGATCCAAATCTGCTATAAACTTTAGTTCTTGGTCTCTGAAATTGGTGGAAGTGCTTTCGCATTCATGATTTGACAGGCGAGATGGGAAATTGAGTTGTTCGTCAAGATTGGTAATCTTTTCTCGTTGGTCATATGAAAAAGGAAAGTCAGAGGATTCTAATTTCCTAACAAATGCCCTATAAACATCTATTATGCAAGAAGGATAAAAGGATGTGCCTAAGTGGCGTTCTTCAGAACAAGGTTTTTCTGGCTCAACTGATGGAACTTTATCCACCACTCGATAGATGGTGTATTCATGTTCTTGTGAAAGGAATGGAAAGATGCTGTTATTACAAGAATTTGACAGAGGGTTGCAATACACTGACGTTTCAGGAATGAGGGTGATTAAGTCACATAATTTCGGAGGTTTTTCTTCGTAATCTTCTTCGGAAGGACTATCGAAGTGGACAGAATTTGGTATTTGAGGCGAATGCAAAGTTGCAAAGTGATCTTTTGGAGATGATGCCAGGTCAGGCAACTGATCCGTGTCATCAAAGTCTAGGAAATGTTTTGGAATAGAAAATGAGATCCTAAATTCTTCTAGGGTTTCGGAGGTTTCTTTAGCTTTATAGGAAGAGGGTGAAAAGAAATCATATCCTATTTCTCCTACTAAGTAGTCAAAAAATTCCGTATCGTCCATTGCCGTCAGTTCGTCTTTTGAAATGAGGTAAGAAGTGGATTTTCGATTTGTCATTTTAAAATAATACTATCCTAATTAACTAATACTTAAATAAATAATTAATACTAAATTACTCAATTTAACTTTCGAGAGATACCCGGAAAGGTTTCGTTCGGAAGGATATCCTAAATACTACTACTTACGGTGGCTTTAAATTGTACGTTTGTGATTCCCCGGCAGTGGCGCCAAAACCTTGATGGCACCCGAAAGCGTCGGTGTCGTTGATTGTAACTTAATCGGGCGCCATCAGGGGTTTTAAAATTTATAATTAGCGGGGCTTAAATTATATGTACTACCTACTCTGGTTAGTAAGCGGTAAGTATAACCTAAGATCGTTCTATGAATCCAAACGTGTGGGTAAATTAAAGTTGGCACTTTCGGTAGGGAAATATCTAGGATGGAACAAAGTAGGTAGGTTTGGGGGTTAAAGACAAGTAATTAAAATGCAAGAAATTAAAGAAAGCAGATAAAGATAAATATGTGATTGTTGAGATTTCGATAATTAATATTTCGGGATGACAGAATAAATAGGGATGATACAAATGTGGCAACGAAACTGCTAGGCGTAAACTCTAGAACCCTACCAACTCAATTTCCCATTGGCATGTCACTAGGAACTAGGTTATCATGATTCTGATCGGAGCAATACGCAAACTTCCAATACTTATCTAGTTGAAAGATAAGCAACCTATTTTGGTTCTATACCGAGGTTCATGAATCAGTAGCGTATCGTCTCATAGGTCCGACCGTTCTTAACTCCTAAGGTAGTTTACTGTTCTATTAGCATGCAGATTAATAACTTTGTATGTTTAGAGCGCCGATTTTATAAGATTTGGTGTTTTAATGATTCTAGGTCATTACGACTTTTGATCTTATTCCGAAATCTTGTTATCATTCATTTAAGCTCTAGTTACTTCGACTTATGATTCAAATCTCTCCTTTTCAAACAGTTATACATCCCCGGATTATTCGCAATTTGTTAAAACGTGTTTCATATGCGGACCATGCCTTTCAATGATATATAGTGTACTTTACGTAGTAGTTCCACGGTTTCTCACATCAACATGCGGTCGAGAGTAATTGACAGTGAAAATGACACTCTATCTAACTAATGTAAAGCAGTGCAGAAATGTAAACCTAATATATACAACGAGTGGTTTCAATGTATCTTACTTATTGCATGTCATGGGCACAGATAACTACTTACCATAATTAAGGTTGATCAGGTCCTAATTACTTGGTTGCAGTCACGTGGATAACCAGAAAGGGTAATCCATAAATTAAACTTGAATTCATAAAGTCTTGACGCTACAAGGGTTACTAATTCCTATTTTATCTGAGCGTATTTTACGAACATCATTTTATAGTGTTTTGACTTTCGTAGGATATACCAGTTAGTTGTGAAGTTGTATTACCCCTTCGGGATTCCAACCATTAAACCAGAGCTGATTCCAAAGATATAACTACCTTCGGTCATTTACCAACTTTCATAAATTTGTACTCCGCTTTAATGCGTTTCCGGTACTATATCGGATAAACAGTCGAATAGGGGCCGTAATATCTCTTTACGATTGTCGTGCATTAATTATATAATGTCATCCTTACTTATAATTATCTACATCATCAAAAACCACAATAAGAAACTACTCGCAATTCATGGCAACAAATATATCACATATCAAGCAATAACACATATTTAAAATATAGAATAAATAAGTATGATAAAGGTTTAGATATCAACCGGAATTAAATGCGTAGCAGCGTATTATTATGATTGACAACTCGTTTACGCGTACAAAGATGAATCTTCAAACCTCCTAACGTTCGTTCTAGCCTCTATACTAATCCGAAGATTAATTACAATAATCCTAGACTATAAGAGAATTTCTAGAGTGAGAAAGTGGAAATGGAAGAGGAGTGTGTGAGTGTATTAGAATGTAGAAGTGTCTTTTGAGTGTGTGTTAAAATGAGTCTTAGGGGCTGCTCTTTATAGGCAAAATATGGCTCACATTAGCATTCCTAGGCTCACATTAAAAAAAGTAGCGAAAGGTGGTGCACCAGGTACGAAAAAGTAGCGAAAGGTGGTGCACCAGGTACGAAAAAGTAGCGAAAGGTGGTGCACCGGGTACGAAAAAGTAACAAAAGGTGGTGCACCGGGTAGGGGTAGGGGGCAGCACCGCCTGGCTGCTGGCCGGCGGCGGCTGGCTGTTGGACGGCGGCGGCCGGCTGCCACCCGTCCCAGTCCGTCGTCATTTGTTGCGTTGCTTAATTCATGCGTATCTTCTTCGTTATGCGTCTGTTTGCGTTGATTCTTTTTGCGTTGGATTGGTAATTTAAAAATGAAGACGTTGATAAAAAGATATCCCAAAAATATGTTTCCTATCTCCAGATATTGCGTACGAATCTTTTGGATCTTCCGGCAGGCATAGAATCTTCATTCGTTATCCGTTTTTGTTGATTCTTCTTCTGTTGGATTCGTAATTTAAAAACGAACATATTGGGTGATATGGATGTTGATGATGGGCAATTTTTTCTTGAAATCTCATTTTGATGCCTTGAATCTTTAAACGTGTGTGGATTCTTCTTTTTTCACCCGTTTTGCTTGATTTTTATCGTGCAACCTTGTTTTAACCATCTTGGCATAATATCATTGATTTGTAGTGGTTTTGAGGTGCAACCTTGTTTTGACCATCTTGGCATAATATCATTGATTTGTAGTGGTTTTGAGTTTAAAATGCCAAGAATCAATCCAGAATGAGAGAGATATCGGTAGTAAAAACATAACTTTTTACGCGATATCAGAAAGCAAAAAAGAATATCTAAATAGCATTTTTCAAAAATTAAAAAAATTCTAAGATAAGGTTTTGGTGGGTGTGGAAGTGAATAGGTTTAAAGTTCGGGTTTTTAAAGAAATGAAAAGGCCAAGGCTCAACAGGATTTTCTAGGCGGATCATCAACACTTAACATGAGTGTTGGAAGGGTTTTGGGTTTGAAGAGATATGTAAAAAGGGTTAAATCCTAAGGAATGTCAAGGTCCTCTGATTGCACCTATATTGCGTACGGTACTCTACCAATGTGGTCTTGACATGTATGACATGAGCAAGTTCTAATTCCGGATGCAAGCATCAACACACACTCATCAAACAAATAGTGAAGCATTAAAATTTGAATGCTTTTCATGGGCTCAAGATACCTCACTACAAGTATGGGTTATATGTGCCTAGCCATGCGCTGCCCTTTTTAGATTATTATTTCAGATCAAGAAATTCCTAACTTATTTAATCTTATTCTCCAAAATACACTACTTATATATGAAAATGATTCCCCTCAAGACATTTTAACTCAAAAAAAATTTTGAAATTTTTTAAGCAAAAGTGAGTTTTTATGAAAATTAAGCCAATTGAATGAGTGGCATATCAACCGTCGAAGTTAGGCTTGTGAATTTGAGAAACATTTTCTGAGTTTGCTTTTGGAAATAAGAATCTAACCTAAGGTATTCTATACCGCTATCCCACACTTAGAGGAACATTGTCCCTAATGTTCTCTTGAGTTGAGATTTTATTGCATGTAAAATCCCACACTTAGAGTTTGAACATATCGAAAAATGTTTCTCAAGTGTTTGTTTTGGGCAAAATAAAGCAAAATAATCAATATAAAAACAAGGATAAGAACGAGAGAACTCCCCTATCAAGGTGGTTGAAGGAGGCTGAGAGTCTGAAGATATGCTACCTTTGAAGAAGAGTACTTGCCAGATATCCTTCTTGTGGCAGTTCCATGAAGTTCATTCGGCCTTTTGTGAAGAGCACTTGGTACAAGATGGCTCAATTCTTCATTTTCTCTACTACTTTCTGTCGTGTGAAAATATCTCGTAAGTGTGAACACGTTGGATATACTTTTTGACCAACTTCTCATTTTATAGCTTTTTACCGAAGGAGTGTCACTATCCCAGAATGCGAAAAGATGTTTTCTAATACAAATCATTTGTAACACATGTGTTTTAAACGATTTCGAGCATAATGCATGAAAGTAGCATGCAAGTACCTCAAATGCTCGAAACACATGAATTATCATTTTGAAAATGTTTCCTATATTCTGGAATTAGTGATGTGGTAAAAGCTGTTAGTTTAAAAATGAAGTGGTGTTTTGAAAGCATTTGTATATCCAAGTGTGAAAGATAGTCGGAGATATTTCACTTCTTGGAATTCAAAAATAGAATACTACTAATACTAAAGTATATTTATTCCACATGTTGCCTCCCGAGAAGCGCTTCAATTTAAAGTCGAGGGCTCGACTCTTGTTCCTCCTGGATCAGCCGAAAGAGGAACCTCCAGGGCTAGAGATGCTCGGTGGTGCCCTGGAGTTTTGTGGATAAAACTTGAGGAAATAGCGAGTGATGACTTGGGTGATGTTCGGGATTCTTGAGATGAAGAGAGGGAAACTATTGAAGTGTTCCTCAGCCACACTCTATAAGTATAAGAGGTCCCAGGAGATATCATAGACTGCTTTGGAGGTGGGTCCATCGGAATCTATGAAGTAGGTCCCATTGTACTCAAGTCTCTCACGCTCTGGTCGTTCATTTCTAAACGAATCCATGAATCCGAAGAAGCGCAATTGGATGTCTTCATGAGTGCTGCCGATGGTGCTTCTTTCTAATTGTTCGATGGACTCGAGGATGCCTTGAATGAGCTACTTTTGATGATTAAAATATGTGAGGTCAGGTTTACTAAAGATGTTAATCATTCTATTGTAAACCTCACGCAGTCCATCATGAAACAACTGTCTGGGCTCCCCTGTGAAGACAGTACCGAAGATATCTCTAAGCTGTTCTGTGATGAAGTTCATGGTGTTAACCAACGAACCGTCAGGAATGGATGAAGGGATGTCACACTTCCTCTCATCATGGCTCACATGCTCTAGCCTTTCGATAATCTTGTGAGCATGAAATTCTAAAGTGCAGTCAATTTAAAACCTGTGTGGTGAAGAATCGTCGATATGATCATTATTAGCCATAGAGTTCATCAATCCCTGAAGATCGCTCATCATCTATTTATCTACTTCATCATCAGGGTTCCCAGTAGCATAGTCCATATTGTATCTGTAAGAATGTAGAAACTCCATCTGCTTGTGTGAATATGGAAATGCAGACCTAACTAGTGCTTCGTATACCTTGCCATATATGATTTTCTGGTTTTTAAAGAACTCAAGATCATCTACAGATGGCTCATCATTGTTTAGAGGTTCTTGCAGAAGCTGAGTAGCGAGATCTTCGGCGAAGGCATGGATGCGGTTTTGTAGATGTTGAGGACTTTGAGAGTTGGTGGCACAATAAACATCATATTCTGCTTCAATTTCTTCGATCAAGTCTCTCTGATATAGCGTGTACTCAATCGTAGAATCTCTGATAATCGCCATCAAGGTACGAAAGTCATCCTCATATTGCTCAATAGCACTAATCATCTCTTCGTGAGTAAAGACGATCGGTACTTAGATAGTTCGAGAGGAGAGTCTGGAATGGTGGAAGGTAGATGAAGGTGAATAGAACAGATATCAATCGGAACATCAATGAATACGATGTCGTCCTCATCACTCTATGTCGCTGGGGGATCAACCTCTAGTGAATCAGGGAACTCCATAACGGTTGATTGTGACTGAAGGAAGGGCTCATCTCAACCCTGCTTATAGTGCTTGGGTGAGAACGGATCAAAGTGTTCGCTCTCTAGAAGAATTGTTCAGAGACTCGTCGGTGATCTGAGATATCGGCTAAGAAGAGATCATCTCAATTTCCTTTTTTTCCTGAGAATCGGGATTATGACTAGAACCAGAAGTACATCCTAGCTTGAGTTGAGTTTGAAGTCTAGGAAAGGTGAGAGGATCGATGTCTGATGCGATGAGTTTCCTCATAGTGAGCAAGCGTTCAGCATCATAAGAATGATCTTCCATTGGTTCTTCTTCCTCTGAATCACTATCTGGCAGCGGAATAAAACTTCGAGTGTAGTCTATCTGCATTATTTCTGCTGTCGGAAGGTATGACTCAGGAAGGTAAGTTGGTGTGGTGTGATCTTCTTCTGTCTCGTCCTCCTCTTCTTCTTCTATTTCCTCTTCAGTCTCTTCCTCTTCTTCCATTTCTTCTTCCTTAGTGTCGGAAGTAGTGGCCTCGTCAGACATCCGTATGTCTGGTTCTGAATCATCAGCTGAAGTAACCCTGCCTGTAGAAATCATACATATCTCCGCATGATCGGTCAAAGCCTGGTCAATCTGATCAATCTTGAAGGTGATAGTCTCTCTGTGAGATCTAAGACTGACAGTCTATGAATAAACGTCGATGATAGTACGCGCGGTGTTCAAGAATGGTCTTCCTAAGATGATAGGGATATGCACATCCTCCTGAATGTCCATCACTACAAAGTTTGTGGGATATAGGAACTTATCTACCTTAACCATGATATTCTCAGCTATTCCCTTCGGGTATCTAATGGATTGGTCAGCTAGCTAGATGCTCATCTTGGTAGGCTTAAGGGGTCCTAATTCCACTCTCAATAAGGCATAAGGTTGATACTGGCTCCTAGGTCGGCTAGAGAGTGTATCATGCCCGAGTGATAGATTGAACATGGAAGACTAAATCATCCCGTATCTCCTAATTTCTCAGGTAAGGAATTTTTAATTATTGCTGAACATTCCGCGTTCAGTGAGACATTGGGTACTTCGGGTACCTTGTCCTTGGTAGATAGGAGTTTAAGGATGTATTTTGAACTGGAAGGGGTTCTGGACATGGTGTCCAAGAACTTTCCATCGAGTCGGAAGGTGTTAGCCTTCTAGGCTTTCCCTAGACAGCTAGGAAACGGAATTCGTACTTCCCTTGGTGGTGTAGGGACAGACGTGGTTTCGACTGTCGGTGGGACAGGAGAAGTAGTGGAAGGTTGGCCCGGTGCCTCCTTCTTGTCTGTAGTACTCATCTGTTTAGCCTCTTCTACGTGGGGGGGTTTTGTACCGTGTTACTAGGAAAATTACCCTGAGGCCTAGAGTCAAGACGTTGGGCTAGTTGTCCAATCTGGGCCTCAAGATTTTTGAGAACGGCCAGTTGGTTCCTAAGGTATGGGTCAGTTTGATCTTGCCTAGCGCTAGTCTTCTGGTAGAACTGGTGTTGGCCTTGGATGAACTTGGTAAGGGTGTCATCTGGACTAGTAATGGGCACAAGGGTTTTGTTAGGTTCATTCGGTTGAGTTGCGTCAGGTGCAGTCAATAACAATGGTTGGTTGTAGGTGAGTTGGGGTTGTTGTGGGTACCTAGGTTGGTATAACACCCCATCTTTTACAACATTATTTAAATATATTTTATATCGGAAGTGTAAGTTCAAGCAAACATTAACAATTCAGTTATAGAATATTAAGAAATTAAACCATAATATTTCAAAAACTATAGTATATCTAAAATGGGTGTTATTAATTCCAAATATAATTTGGATTTATTCCAATCCAATAACAGAGTAAGCCGTCTGGTCAAACATTCCCTCCCGAACAAGCTTCTTGCCAATCCCTTTATATCAAAACCATAACCTGCAAGAAGTGGGGTGGTGGGGTTAGCATAACGCTAAGTGAGGGAATACATAACCAACAACCTAACTTAGAATAACAACCTTGTTTACAGCAAATCATCGTAAACAAATAACGTCACAATAGATCGATGGTTCTTGGGGAAATCTTCAGCCAAGAATACCAACAGTAAACACATAATATCACTGAGATAACATCTCAATACACAACATATCAATGAGGATCGGTGGCTCTGGAGATATCATAATACCCGGGGATTCTCCCAGAACACTTACCCAACAATCTGTATGGCCAATACAGAATAGACCGATAGCTTGGTACTAATCTCATACGATCTAATTTCCTATTAACGATGTGTACAAGGAAATTCCTGTCATCTTCAATAGTAACCAAGCCCAACCAACCAACACGTTGACCTCAATACACTGATGCCCGAAGGCCAAATATCAAGTGATCACATATTCACATATTCAATCAAGTCAACATATCAGACCAACCAGTCTATCAACAATATTATTACTATCAAACCAAATTAGTCATGGCAAACCAAAAGCAGTAATAATACGATTACCCGTTGTAACCAAACCTATTACAACTAAATTACACTAAGGATTAAGATCCACTCACCGACACCTCAGTTGTCCACTCAGTAGTCTAATGTCACTGAGTCTTCTCCATATCTGAGAATACAATTAAACAAAATGAGTTAGTAACTCATTCATAGTAATCAATTTATGTTAATATAATATCACATGGTTCATAATCCAAATCTCAATGAGTTATTACTTGAATCATTATATTATATCAATGTCTGTTTCAAACTCATTATCAATATTCAACACGCTTAGTAACTATAAACTTCATAGTTAACCAATCATGATCATTTATCAAGTTATGATTCTTATGATTACAATATCACTTTATGTATCACCTAGTAGCATGATTAAACCACTACTAGGTCATTAACTTCAATATCACTAGATAATCAAAGTCTCAATATTAGGTTTCATGAATACTTAGCCACACAATTTCTAACTTTACTCTTTGATTATTAATCAAATATTCTAAATCATAATCCATACCGAATTTATCATCTAACTCATGAACATCATCATAATCATTATAATTCTCAAGAACACTTTAATCAATCTATAACTTTTAACTTGAATAATTTTATCATCGTCATTAATCAACAATTATCAATGTATACATCATTATTCTAAGCTTTAAAAACATAAATCATGTAAAATCACTCAAACTCCTAACTTTATTCATGAACATATATCAAATTATTCATTTCTAGGTTATGGCTTAACTATTAATCATGAATTAGGCACTAACTATCAATAATATAATCACTACAAGCTTCAATTTCTTATTAATCATCTTAATTTCATCATATACACAAATACCCATTTCCTAGGGTTTATATAAATCAAGAAATCAACACTTACAAGATGATTAGAATGATAAAGAGATGATTTAATCACATTTTTGAAGCTTAATTCAAAGTTCCTTAGCTTCAATTTCACTCCAAGACTTGTTTTGAAATATTAGAATCATCCCTGTGCGTGATATACTTCGGCCAAACAAAGAACAGGGAGAAGAAGACTTTGATTCTTACAAAATTTGTGATACTTGATAATGATTTAGGGTTCTAAGTATTTCTCTCGCTCACGATCGATCTCTCTTGAATTTTTGTGAAGTTTCATACATATTACACACATATAACAGATATATGTGTACTAGTTTTTATCCCCTTTAATATCTATTGTCTGGAACTTAAAAACCAATTGCGAAGAAACATTATTTTATTTTACCGTCAACTGAATTAATTTAAAACAGTTAATAATTTACTAGTCACAATAAATTATTCGACTCTTTTACCCATTTATTTTCAAATAACAAATGAAACTATTTTCTGACACGTTAAATAATAATTCACAATCAGAAAATATTAAAATACTACTAGAGCCGAGGAGTGGGTGTTACAAATCCCTCCCTCTTAAAGAGATTTCGTCCTTGAAATCTGATCACACTTAATCAATCTACTGTGACAGAATCACCTATTTATTTCCATTTCAATTCACTATTTATATAGTTCTCATATACCCCTAACCACATAACTATTCATTACTATGAACATACAAGATGTGGTTATAATTTAATTTACTTATGCATATCATCATTATGCATATCTTTAATCATACAACACCAAATGTATCTACATATATTTATTTAGATATATGTTATTTCATCAACTTACACACCACCAGTGTGTATTACAATTGAATTCATATAAACACATAATATCTATCACAAAATACAATATCCAGCATAAATGATAGTATTATTAACTATTTAATCATAATATATACACATATCAAACGTTACTCCCGTGAGCAACTTACAAATATGAATACATGTTTTCAATTCTTTCCACATGCTCATATCCAACTGTACATGCTTCTGTCTTTTTCCCCTGCACATATATTGTGCATAAACCCTATTTCCATTCATAAAGTAATTACTTATATAAATTGTTTATCAATAATTAGTCATTCAACCCCTTTGAAAACATATAATTACTTAACAAGTGGAATACAAAACCACTTACAATCAGAAACTAGCAATATGCCAGAATCATTGACAATTATAAATATTTATGATATTCTGATAATCATAAATTAGCAATATGCTAAAATCTTTAACAGTTATCTTCTTAACAACAAGAATAAACAATATCAATAACAGTGGTTATAAAACCACAATACACATATTTAACAATGAATTTCAAATTCATTTCATAACTAGTAACTAACTAGTATCCACATATCACCTTAAGTGGTGAAACAATTGGATTCAACTTTTGCAATTAGTTCATTACTAATTTACAACTTGTAATTATAAACATCACAAGGTTATATGAACTCTTTACTCTAACTTAATTCAAATCATATAACCATAAACACATAAGAGTAAACAATATGTAGAGGTCAAATCTTATGGTTAAAACCATTTTTTTTTACTGAATCAATTAGCATCTTATCATATCAAATAGGATACTAAATCAACACCAGTTGATACTATGCATTATCAGCATAATTCTTTCAACACATCAACATAAGGTGTTGTCATTAGTCACATATTCAACAATATCATTACATTGTTATCGGCAGTCAACTGACCTCTACCTTGCTTAACTCATCTTTTACTTATTACTAGTTGCAATTTATCACATACACATTTCTTGTACCATAGGTACCATAGTAAAACAACAGATTAGTGGTCTAGTACTCTTTTATTTCAGTCAATCAATGACTATTTCTCCACTACAGGTCAACATATCTTACTTGTTATTTCAAAATCACTTTAAGTTCTCTGGTACTTGGTAACCTCAACAATTCCATGTAAAATGGCATAATATAAATACATTGGCCAGACGTCGTCATATTATGTCAGGTACACTTTATTTTCAGGTTACTTCATACCATCAATCTCCAAAGTGGTTAACTTTTACTTTCTCATATCTCACAAGGTGATATTAATAATTATCACACATATAAGAACACTTTGTAGCAGTTATATGACCACTTATTAACTTGATACCAATTTCATTTATCACTTTGAATGAATAACTAATCACATAATCATGTAGATATAATTCTTTTTACTATTTCATTATCACAGATGTAATATCCAACACAATTACATCAATCCAACACTTTTATTACCTGATTCAATATTAATCACTAATATGGCAATTAATACTTAGAGTACTGGATAGAACATTTAGTATTAATATCTTATCAACATCATGTGTATTATTCAACACATAATCATCAATCTATATACCCTTAGTTAAATCACAATTGAGCATTTCATGTTCAATTATCACATAGTTATAAGCTCATGTACTTGGTTTACAATTTCTTAAAATGCTCAATTTAACACTTTTTATTATTCTACATGATTCAAATACTTTATCATATTTCAATTAATTCACATATATGATCCACATAACTCTATAATCAATAGTTACTAACCTTGTTAGCAACAATCAACAATACCAGTTACTGGTATATTTCGGTAGTTAAATAAACCGTTTGAACACAACTTATATACAATATCATAGGTAGACCTCTTAGATAAGTTTTACTATTGTATATAGTCATTAGAACGATCCCTGGGCTTAAAGAAACAAAGGCCCAATACAGAACGTAAGCTAAAAGTCTGAAATAAGGTCCGAAAAACAATAAAATGCCATTTTCGGGCCCCAAACGACCCCGAACTGCCCAAAACTGTCAGGGCTCATGGCAAAGCGAAGAGCTTTGACCGTTGGGCCGTTTCCGAGTGGACATGTAAATTTCGTATTAATCGGACACCGAAATTTTATAGCGGAAAATTCTACGTTAAACGTCATTTTAAACGTCGGATAAAAGGAAATCCGATTTTCTCACCAAACATGTTATACCCGATCGGTTAGGACACCATACCCGATCGGCTAGGACACCATACCCGATCGGCTCACCTTGTTCACCCGATCGGTTACCCTTTAAAATTTTCAAAGGTTAAGTTCTGTGACGTTTTTACACTAAATTACCCGATCAACTCATTTTACCCGATCAGTTGAATTACTAATACCCGATCGGCTCACCTTTATAGCCGACCGGCTCACATAACGTGTTCGAGGCTTTTTATTTGGACATTAACTTCTGTACTCGTTTTGTTCTAATTAAGCCGTTCTGCTAAACTTAGCCGTTCGGCTATCAAGCCATACCCGATCGGCTCAACATCCTTAGCCGATCGGCTATGCTTCTGTCAGTTAAGATTACTGCAATTTTCCGAAATTCAAACGAGCATATCTCACAAACCGTAAAGAGTTAGATCCTGAAATTTTACAGGCACCTTCATATAATCAAAATGCAACTTTCCCTTTTTGTACTTTTTCATTTTACACGTTTTACGAGAAAACGGACGTATTACTCATTTTGGACCATTTTTAACCATTTTGGTTGACACGCCATATTCCAAATGGCTTAGTTTCTGACTTTAACCTTTTAACCACATGTTTATACATATCATTATGACGTGTGGGCATATTCACCACCCCCACATACCCATTCTATCATGTTTTAACTCGTTGACCCGTTTAGGGGTCCAATTGGGCGTTTTAACCAAATTCAACCATATTGACTATATTAACACTTACAACACATATCCCTACTATATGTAGGACTTAAAGTCACTATTACATTGGTCATAACCAAACCAACACTCATTTGAACTATATAACCATTAAGTGACCCGCATGGGCACCTTAACAACCATTTGGGTTTCAACCCATATATCCACCATTCTAGCACCCAATTTACCCTTCCTTGACTATTTTAAGTCAAACAAAACTGTTTTCATTACTGGTGTTACATTATGACCGTACAACACCAATTTCACATCTATTCATCATATATAGACCAATTTCTCTTCAATTTCAACAAGTTTTCAAATTTTGACTTTTTACAACTTGTCAACACATATAGGACTCGTTGACCACTTGACTTTCTTATTGCACAACTTTTAATAGATTGATCATAATTTAACCACAATCATGATCAATATTAAACACCAAAGTATCTAGCCACTTTTATCACTTTTTAACATAGCAATTACCAATGTGACTCTATATCACATTCAACTTTGACTTTTCCAAGTCAACGACATACATTTCAATTAATGGTCACTTTCTAATTCAAGTAACAACATGGCTCTAACTCACATTCATTGAAATATACCACGCTTAATCATGAGTGGTGGTCATATTAACTTTGTTTATCCAGATTTACTACTACGCTTAATCATATTGCTCCTAAAATCATTATTCCACAAAAGCAAGTACTTACACACACACAATTCATAGTATCACATTAACATGTATTGATCACCAAAGACTCACAAATGGGGATTCATATCAGTCTGACTCAATTTACTTTACTATCAATCATATCATAGCAAAGTAAACAATTCAAGTTTATTGAAATACACCAAGCTTATCGAAGAGTACCTGATATACATAGGCCCACGAGTATTGAGGAATCATTGAGAATACCAAACGGTTCCTCATGTTCCTCCGTCTCTGCAACCAAAATAACACTTTTGCAACTTTTATAGGTTAGTACACATTTAATAACTACTTTCTCATGCAACCACTAATCCCACACCCTGGAATGTTTGACTTGACACTTTTCTAAGTTTGGGATTGAACATCTTGCAATGTACAATTCACCCAAACTCAGGCTCTGATACCAACTTATAACACCCCATCTTTTACAATATTATTTAAATATATTTTATATCGGAAGCGTAAGTTCAAGCAAACATTAACAATTCAGTTATAGAATATTAAGAAATTAAACCATAATATTTCAAAAACTATAGTATATCTAAAATGGGTGTTATTAAATTCCAAATATAATTTGGATTTATTCCAATCCAATAACAGAGTAAGTCGTCTGGTCAAACATTCCCTCCCGAACAAGCTTCTTGCCAATCCCTTTATATCAAAACCATAACCTGCAAGAAGTGGGGTGGTGGGGTTAGCATAACGCTAAGTGAGGGAATACATAACCAACAACCTAACTTAGAATAACAACCTTGTTTACAGCAAATCATCATAAACAAATAACGTCACAATAGATCGATGGTTCTTGGGGAAACCTTCAGCCAAGAATACCAACAGTAAACACATAATATCACTGAGATAACATCTCAATACACAACATATTAATGAGGATCGGTGGCTCTGGAGATATCATAATACCCGGGGATTCTCCCAGAACACTTACCCAACAATCTGTATGGCCAATACAGAATAGACCGATAGCTTGGTACTAATCTCATACGACCTAATTTCCTATTAACGATGTGTACAAGGAAATTCCCATCGTCTTCAATAGTAACCAAGCCCAACCAACCAACACGTTGACCTCAATACACTGATGCCCGAAGGCCAAATATCAAGTGATCACGTATTCACATATTCAATCAAGTCAACATATTAGACCAACCAGTCTATCAACAGTATTATTACTATCAAACCAAATTAGTCATGGCAAACCAAAAGCAGTAATAATACGATTACCCGTTGTAACCAAACCTATTACAACTAAATTACACTAAGGATTAAGATCCACTCACCGACACCTCAGTTGTCCACTCAGTAGTCTAATGTCACTGAGTCTTCTCCATATCTGAGAATACAATTAAACAAAATGAGTTAGTAACTCATTCATAGTAATCAATTTATGTTAATATAATATCACATGGTTCATAATCCAAATCTCAATGAGTTATTACTTGAATCATTATATTATATCAATGTCTGTTTCAAACTCATTATCAATATTCAACACACTTAGTAACTATAAACTTCATAGTTAACCAATCATGATCATTTATCAAGTTATGATTCTTATGATTACAATATCACTTTATTTATCACCTAGTAGCATGATTAAACCACTACTTGGTCATTAACTTCAATATCACTAGATAATCAAAGTCTCAATATTAGGTTTCATGAATACTTAGCCACACAATTTCTAACTTTACTCTTTGATTATTAATCAAATATTCTAAATCATAATCCATACCGAATTTCTCATATAACTCATGAACATCATGGTAATCATTATAATTCTCAAGAACACTTTAATCAATCTATAACTTTTAACTTGTAATTTTATCATCGTCATTAATCAACACTTATCAATGTATACATCATTATTCTAAGCTTTAAAAACATAATTCATGTAAATCACTCAAACTCCTAACTTTATTCATGAACATATATCAAATTATTCATTTCTAGGTTATGGCTTAACTATTAATCATGAATTAGGCACTAACTATCAATAATATAATCACTACAAGCTTCAATTTCTTATTAATCATCTTAATTTCATCATATACACAAATACCCATTTCCTAGGGTTTATATAAATCAAGAAATCAACACTTACAAGATGATTAGAATGATAAAGAGATGATTTAATCACATTTTTGAAGCTTAATTCAAAGTTCCTTAGCTTCAATTTCACTCCAAGACTTGTTTTGAAATTTTAGAATCATCCCTGTGCGTGATATACTTCGGCCAAACAAAGAACTGGGAGAAGAAGACTTTGATTCTTACAAAATTTGTGATACTTGATAATGATTTAGGGTTCTAAGTATTTCTCTCGCTCACGATCGATCTCTGTGGAATTTTTGTGAAGTTTCATACATATTACACACATATAATAGATATATGTGTACTAGTTTTTATCCCCTTTAATATCTATTGTCTGGAACTTAAAAACCAATTGCGAGGAAATATTATTTTATTTTACCATCAACTAAATTAATTTAAAACAGTTAATAATTTACTAGTCACAATAAATTATTCGACTCTTTTACCCATTTATTTTCAAATAACAAATGAAACTATTTTATGACACGTTAAATAATAATTCACAATCAGAAAATATTAAAATACTACTAGACCCGAGGAGTGGGTGTTACAGTTGGTAGTTAGGCTGAAATGGTGGTTGGTTCCTAGGTGGGTATTGAGTGCCTCTAGTCCTAGGTGGAGACGTTCGAGCGAAACCAGACGGATTTTGAGGGCGAGCTGAAAATTAAGCGTAGTAAACCGTGCCATCAGCAGGATCCTCGTACTCAACCTGATAAGCTTCTGTAGGTAGGTTGGCACAATTCTGGCATGCTTGAGCTTGATGGACGTGCTGGGATGGTTTCTTCATTTCTTCGATCTGTTTCGTCAGGGTTTCGATCTTCTCTGTCAAGAACTTGATAGCTTCAGCCTGGATTGGGTTGGATGCGGCAAGCAGTGCCGATATGAGGAATGCCCACCAGAGTTCCAATCGTGATGGTGCATCATCATATTTTCGATCAGGTTCCATGCCTCTTCGTGAGTTAACTGCATGAAGTTTCCTTGAGCAGCAGCGTCAAGATTGATGCGGTGGTTTGGAACAAGACCGTTGTAAAACGTGCACAGTTGGCTGGTTTTCTCAATTAGGTGGTTAGGACATTTGTTTAGGAGACTCTTGAATCTCTCCCATGCAATATAGATAGATTCATCATAAGCTTGGTGAAAGTTCATGATGTCATTATTACATTTGGTTTGTTTGGTCGGAGGGAAGTACTTAGTTAAAAACTCAGAACCCATCTCCGCCCAAGAGGAGATAGAGCCAGTATCTAATCCCTCAAACCAAGTCAAGGCATGGTGAGTAAGAGAATAGGGGAACAGGTATAGGCGGACTATGTCCTGATCAACCCCATTCTGTTTATAAGAGTTGGTGGTTTGAATGAATCGGTTTATGTGGGCGTTTGGGTCTTCGTTGGTTAATCCATGGAATTCCTTGATTAGCTGAACGATATGGTGCTTAAGTTCGAAAGACGCGCCGTCGATAACTGGATAGTTGATAGGTCTACCTCGTCCTTCGATGCTATCGGTGAGAGTGACACGAGCAACCATCGGTTGTCGAGTGCGTTTTTCTTTGCGAGCGGTTCGGATAATCGACTCAGGATCGGGTACGAAAATGAGAGGTTCAGATCAGGATGATCTGGTCGAATATCGCTGTGGGTTGAGGGAAGGAATTTTTGTCTGGAATAAGGAAAGAAAAGTAAAACTAAACTACGGATATTTACTGGAAAGAAAAATTCGTCTATAACGTCTTAGGATCTTACAGCTGATTCCCCGGCAATGACGCCAACAACTTGATGTCGCCCGAAGCATCAGGTCATAAAGTTCTCTCCTTGTGAAGGGGGACGACCGTCCTCGTCGTCGAAGGAATAACCCAACAGTATCGGGCTGCGCATTAGGGAGGTTTTTAAATTTGTAAGTATGGGGCCTAAGTATACTTAAAACTATGAGAGTACAGTAGTAAGTATGACCTAGGGTCGTTCTATAAACCAGCTGTATTGTGAAACATTGACGTTGGAGGTGATTTATCTAACTAGTAATGGTTTTTAACAGATTTTTGGGGGGTTTGTTTTAGTTTTTTTTATACTTAGGAGGAAAATTTATATAAAACAAATTAAAATATGGGTAGTTAGCAAATAATCTAGAGGATGTGTTTGCTATGACTTCGGTAGCTTTCTTTACTGGGATGATGTATGATTTATAGAATAATCTTAAAAGATTTGTATTTCATTCATTCCAAGTATTAGTGGGGTAAGCACTAGTTCCCTACTGATAGATTCCTCGATCAGTATGTCACTGAGTAACTAGGCTATCGTGATTCCAATCGGAGTAGTTTATCTAGCCATACAACACTAACCGATGAAGGTATAGTGACCCTTATATGGAAATGAATCCTGGGTGCGTGAATATGATGACAAACCAATCTCGATGTCCGACCGTTCTTAACCCTACAAGAATACTTTAGTCTAAACAAAACATTTAAGTTCAAGATCAGGTTTTGTGTGTGTTGATCACTCTCTATCGATGGGTTTGTAAAGTCTAGGTATAATGATTTACACAGTAGGTAACTACAACTCTTCCCGTGGATATACCAAGTTCTTAGCCGAATTACAGTACCTACTTTGCTTTAACCCTATACTTGTTTAACTAAGTTTGTATTTAAGCACATTAATTATCTATCTATGATATAAACCAGCACTTACTTTAAAATCCCAATAAATCCCTAATTTATTAACAGTGTAATATTTGCGTTCAATGAGAAAACATTATTTCCACAGTCACTGTGTACTTTGCATTCTAATGGGAAAGCAATATTTCCACAGTTCCGGCGTACTTTGGATTCAGTTTAGAAAACATTGTTCCATAATCACATTGTACTTTGTGTTCAATAGTGAAAGCAATATTTCCATGGTGATGATGTAGTTAGTGTTCGGTTTAGAAAACAATGTTTACACTATTTATAAATAAGACCATGTTTTAGACACAAATAACTAAGCACCTTTGGATAGGGTTCGCGGCGTCCTATCATTAAGGCCATAATCACGTTTACTGGTCAAAAGGCGTTAAGTTTAATTGAGGTTTAAAATCATAGATAGAAAGTGAATCAACACACTATAGATTAACATTAATCAACAACGAATTGTGCCCACGACTTTCATAGCTTTCACGTTCCGTACTCTACACATTCGTGATGTTTCCGGCGCTATACAAATGAAAGCCGTATAACGTTACCTCCTCCGTTGTTTTCATAATGACATCATCCCAATTAATACGACTGATTACGTCATAGAAAACACGCAATAATACTATTCGCTAAACATGGCAAACGATCCTAAATCTAGCATGACAACAGTAATAACAATCATCATAATAAAAATAGATAAAGGATAGATATAACCAGAGTAACAGCGTAGCTGAATATAACGTGAAAGAATACAAACGGAACTCCGAGTATCCTCTAAGCAATATTACAATATTACCCCTCTACTCGTCCGGTTAATACCGTGACTAACTAGCCGCTAACTACGAAAAATAAAAAATCTAATCTAGAGAGAGAGTAGTGAGAGAAGTGAAGTGTGTGTATGATAGAAAAAATGAGAGTGTTGAATGAGGTGATTTGATCCCATATATATACTAGTTGCTCAGCCGTATTTCCACCTTCAAAATCTCAGCCATATTTCCCAACCGTATCAAAATCCAACCTTGTACGGGCAAATAATAGAATACGGGAGAGATTGGCCGTATACAGGGGAGATTGGCCATATTCGGGAGGGACCAGGCCATATACGGGAGGGATTGGCTGTATACGGCTGAGGCTTGGCCGTATACAGATGGTCTTGCCCGTATACGACTTGGCTCTCCCGTATCTCGGTCTTCGGTTGCCTTGATTGTCCGTTTTGAGCGTTCTTATATATCCACGCATTCATAATTTCCTACGGAAGAAAATGACATAGGTTAGAGGTCATAATTCCAAGCAGAACTCAAAAAGTGCTAAAACACATGAACGAGAATGCTTAAGATCGTTTGTGCTCTATTTTATTCGTTTTAAGGCCTTTTTGGTTGATTCTTGAAGCATCGTCTATATTTTAGCCATCATTATGAAATTTAGTAATAAAATATATATGTCGAATGTTTTTATCCATAATCGGGCTAAAAAGGTGAGATAATAACGCACAAAAACTTGACTTTTTGCGTGTTATCAGCGACACTCCCGTCTGGTCGTGGTTTTTGAGCCCAAAAACGAGTTTTCTGGTTTCCGCTTGGTCCGATTCTTTTACCCAACCCATATTTGGACATTTTAAGCTTATGTAAACAACTTTCAAGTATAATAAATTAAATCGAAGAGTTTTCAAGGTTTGTCGGGATCCTTACAAGTTAACGCGAGACGATTCCGAAAAGATAGAATGTATATCTTGATGCGGTGATCGTTTTTCTCCAAAGGTGCTTTGTGATTCGAGGCCGTTTGACCGTGGTTTTTGGTGGTGATAGGTGGCGGTGGTGATGGGTAGTTTTTGAGAGAAAAAGAGAGAAAGAAAGAGTAGAGAGAGAGAGAAGAATGGTGAAATCAGGAAGAAAATAGGGGAAGGTGGGGTGTTGGTGAAAGCCTCACCCTTCATCCCCTATAAACGCGCTCCATGGGGTGCTCGTTTCCCCAATCGTTTAAACGTTTAAATTATTTTATGCACGTTTAATTATGGGTATTAAAATACGATTAATCATTCGATATTTTTATTGAAGTACTTTACCAAATGCTTAATTTTTAAGTTATAAAATATAACTTAACTTTGTTTTGATAATTTGTGCGCTTAATATTTTAATCGCGTAAACGCTTGTTTGTACGATACGAAATAATTACAAATTATTATCAAAATAATATTTTGAATATAATGGTTGCATTAAATAATATTGTATTATTTAATAAAATTGTTCACCAACGTCCGTATTAATTGAACCGAATTCCATTCGATATATAATGAGTACGATTTAATCAAATCGTATAATTGTATATATTCATCAATATATATTTCTATACATTAATTAGCCTAACACGGAACTAATTATATGTATTAATAGTTTATTAGGCTCTAATCACTAGTACTAATTTGACGGATGTCACATTGTTTGTTACATCAATGATGCAAAATCATTTTAACAAATATTACACTATGCCAATTCATGTGGGAGTTACGCAATTCAAACACACAAATGCCACATAGTTTCGAGCCATAGATGCAACTGCTAACACCTTGGTCAATCATTCGAAGAAAAGCCAACATGCATGGATATGTAATTTCGAAACAATTTATTTTTCTCCGGTTGCACTTGCAAGCACAAGTTCAGGGAATGATGGACCAGTTTGATCCACATCCATTATTTTGCAAATTGTAACCCCTTGTGTACACACAAAGAGACACCTTATTCCTACATTACACGAGGTCTAAGGCTTCTAACCTCTTATTTCCTATGTGTAACCAAAAACGCTTTGATTCTTCACCTATGTGGAACAAAATCATGACATGCATGCACAATCTAGAATCAAAATGACTCTTATGGATTTCAAACTCGAACCAAAATATATAATACTTCATTGAGTTTCATGCCCATCATAAGTTCATTTTCCATGAGTCATTTTTTTCACCTTTGATCATTTGATCAAAATTATACTTTAAAGGCTGTCAGGGAATGATCACGCTTCACCATATTTGTTTTGTATCATTTGTTTCTCAAAACTCACATTGTTATAATTAAAAATTATTCGGGTATCATTTACAAAAATATGTTTTATGATTGTAGGAAATAATATAATGCACCTGAATAAATTTTCATTATTATAACGAATTGTAACAAATTCAAAATCGTATAACACAAAAGTAACTTCAATAAAATTACTATAATGAAATAAAATAAACATGAATAAGAACGAGTAGGATACATAAAGGATATTCATCAACGAATGATGAGCCGAGACCCGTGTTAGACACGGTTCCCTTAAAACAGATTCGCCGTCTGTTTCCCAGAGTACAACGGCCGAAGCAGTAGTACTGCCGGACTTGAACATATGCCCAAAAAGATTGCTGATAGTATCTTCATAAGCTAACACAAGTTTGTTCCTAGCTTGACCAAATCGTTAGGTCCAAATACGACTAGAACAAAACTAGTTTAGTAATATGATATGTGAACTTATGTGTGTTTTGTTTGAGCCAAGGTTTCATGCAAATCTATCTTACAATTAGAGAGTCAAAAAGTGAATTCACTATATTGTCATGAGGAGAAGTTGAAAAGTTAGTTATAATGACCATCAAAATGCCACTTATTTCATAGGTTATGTGAAAATGAAAGCTCATACATTACTTGCAACCAATGCGACATTTACTTACAACAAATATCACATTTACTTGCAACCAATGCCAATCAATTTCCATTGAAACCTTTAATTTTCCAACAGAAAATTGATCACTACCGTTAGCCATAGTTTTAGTTTGTGAAAGTTATTAATATGAAAAAGTGTGTTATTATTAAATTATCATTCCCCTTACTATCAACTTTTGTCTTATTAGGCACGACTTTTAGTATATATTACCATTTTTAACAAAGTTAATAATGATAGTCACTTTAGCCGGATGGTTTGTAAGTTATAAAAAGAAGTTGGGTCGAAGGTTCGAACCTCTACACAACCAGCGAAGATTTTTCTTTTCCCTTAAATATTAATATTGTTATGATATGAGATATAAACACATGCCTATATTTGGTTGCTACTTTTGTCAATGCTAGATCAATAATGTGTTAGTAACTTGTCCCCCTAATTATCCCAAAGTGTTAAATGTATAGTGTATGCAAGTAGTATAAATACTGCATTAGTTGAATGAGAAAATTGAACCTCATGATACATTTTCATAAGTGATATCTTTATACTCTCCATCATGTTCTTCCTTTCTTACTTAAAAGTTCTTATATTATGTTGCTAATAGAGCCTTAATCATAGTAAAATTACAACACGTTATTAGCACGAGAATTCTCTAATTAAGGAAGATCAAAGCAATCCATCTTAATCAAGATAACTAGTCAAGGTAAACATTCTCTTAATTATATGTTATAGTACTAAAAAGATAACTATTATTATAAACTAAATACAAACATGTTCTAAATAATAAGTTATCGTATGTACTAAAAAGATATATATAACTATACATCATAATTAGTAAAAGTAAGTTATATATATTCATGGATATTTGGACTATGGATATTTGGACTACTAACATTTTGGACTACGAACTCTTTATTATTTTGATTTTTTTTATGCATACTAACCATATATTCTTGTGCTAACTTTAATTTTATGCAAGCTAACATTTTATTATCGTACTAATATTTACTTATGCACTCTAACCTTTATTTATGCAAGCTAACAATTTTATTATTGTACTAACCTTTATTTATGCACTCTAACATTTATTTTATTTATTTCCTTATTTGTATACTAATCCTTATTAATTCATCTTACCAACTTTAATTTACAATCATTTCATTATGTTTCAAAATCTTAATATAACCGAGTATAATGTTTTTACAAGTTTACCATTTCATCGTTTAACTTTTTATTTTAAAAATAATATACAACGGTAACAAGGTCGTTGCAAAATATTAGCCGATGGATTTATAACGGCTATCTTTATCACTATATATTGGCTACAATCAATATTGAGTTTCTTTCAAAACATATACTCTTTCACAATCATCTCAGTTCAAAGTTTCTTTCAAGATGATTTATTCAGTTTTAGTTCTGATCTTTGTAATTTTAGTACTACTCATTATCCCACTTGTAATTCTCCCCCGAGGAGAACTGTATTTTTTCTTAGGCTTCTTTATATTTGTGGTTTTTCCACTCCTACGTATTGTTTTGACTATCGATAATATATTCTAATATTTGTTGTTGTTTACTCAAATTGTTGACAGCTACAATATGTCAAGCGTTGCAAAGACAGAGTTTGAACAACTCGATGCAAATGGAATGAATTATATGTCTTGGATACTAGATATGCAATCAAAGCTTGAATCCATGGGTATCTTGGATACCATAAATGAGAACAATGAAAGTTCATCCAAAGATAAATCAACAACATATGTTTTCCTTCGTAAGCATATTCATATTATGCTAAGACTTGAATATCCAAATGTTAGAGACCCAAGTGTACTTTGGGAAATTCTCAAAAGGAGATTTAATATTAAAAAGGAAGTTTTACTTTCAACTGCTAGAGATCAATGGAGGAACTTAAGGTTCCAAGATTTTAAGAAAGTAAATGAATATAGCTCAACTATGTTCCGTATAGTTGCCACACTTAAATTCTGTGGAGATCGTGTAACCGAGGAGGATATGTTGGAGAAAACTTACTCCTCATTTCATTCATCAAACATTAATTTGATGCAGCAATATCGGTTAATGAATTTCAACAAATACTTTGATCTCAATGCATTTCTACTTATTGCAGAACAGAATCAAGAGTTCCTTATAAAAAATCAGGCTCATCTAGCAGGTTCCCTAGCATTAGCTGAGGCAAATGCTACAAATAAAGATGATTCAAAAAACAATACAAATGAACAGGGACGGGACGAGGTCATGGCACAAACGATCGTTACAATCACAACCACAATGGTGGTCATAACTCTAACAGTAATTCTCGTGGACGTGGATGTGGTCGTGTACGTGGACGTGGTTATAAAAGTAATTACCACAATGGTCCATATGATAACAAGTCCCAACCACAAAGAAGAAATCATGATGCTGGAGCAAGCAATTCTAAGAACCTTGATGACATCTGTTATAGATGTGTAAATACAGAGCATTGGTCTAAAATGTGTTGTACACAAGAGCATCTTTGTAAGGTCTATAAGGCATCCATTGCTAGGAAAAATAAAGAGGTTAACCTTGCTGATGAACTTGAGTTCACAAATATTGAGATGAATGCTGCAGATTACTGCAATGACATTGACATATGAATCAATGTGGCTATCAATAATCTATCATAACTATGTTGGTTTTTCATAAATGCATTTCCCTTTTATTAATTATGTTTTCCTACTAGTATTTTCCCTTGCATGACTAGCTTTTCATTTCATGTAATATATTTCTGAAATAAGATGTATCTTTTCTTTACATTCTTCTTATTACTTATATACACTCATTATAAAATTTTCATATTTGAAGTTTGATATGAATTACAATGGGCTAGACCAGAAAGCAAATGATGGAGATCTATGTATACCAGATAGTGGTACAACACACACTATTTTGAAATCGAAAAAAATATTACTCTTAATTGAAACCAACAAAGGCAATAATACATACAATATCAGGACCTGTAGATTTGATGGAAGGAGTTGGAAAAGTCAGATTTACATTGCCAAATGGTACCAAGTTTTTAGTAGAGAATGCTTTATTCTCTCCAAAATCAACAAGAAATCTGTTGAGTTTTAATGACATATATCTTAATGGATATGATCATCAATCTGTGACTACATAAAATGGAAAATATTTGCACATTACTGATAAGAATAATGTGTTGGAAAAATTCCCAATGCTTAATTCTGGCTTACATTATACACATATAAATGTAGCAGAATCGCATATGCTAGTTAAAGAAAAGCATAGTGATCCTAGTATTATCAGTTTATGGCATGACAGGTTAGGTCATCCAGGATCTACAATGATGAAGAGAATAATTGGAAGTACCCATGGACATCCATTTAAGGATCAAAAAATCTCACATGATAAAATGAGTCCATGTAAATCTTGTACTCTTGGAAAACTGATTGTGTGACCTTCACCACTTAAAGTTGAAAATGAATCACCACAATTTCTTGAAAGAGTTCGTGGTGATATATGTGGACCTATTCATCCCCCATCTGGACCATTCAGATACTTTATGGTATTAATAGATGCATCAAGCAAATGGTCTCATGTGTGTTTATTATCAACTCGTAATATGTCATTTGCAAAGTTTCTTGCACAAATTATAAAATTACGAGCACACTTTCCTGATCATGCAATTAAGAAAGTAAGACTTGATAATGCGGGCGAGTTTACATCTCAATCATTTAATGACTATTGAATGTCTATAGGAATTGTTGTTGAACATCCAGTTGTTCACGTTCACACAGAAAATGGTTTTGCTAAATCATTGATTAAACGTCTCCAATTGATTGCTAGACCATTGATAATGAAAACATAATTTCCAGTGTCCATTTGGGGACATGCAATTTTACATGGTGCATCATTAGTTCGTATTAGACCTAGTGCATATCATAAGTATTATCCTCTACAACTTGCTTTTGGGCAAGAACCAAATATTTCTCACCTGAAAATATCTGGTTGTGCAGTATATGTTCCCATTGCACCACCACAACGTACAAAAATGGGTCCTCAAAGGAGATTGGGAATATATGTTGGGTATGAAACATCATCCATAATAAGGTATCTTGAACCTTCAACAAGTGATCTTTTTACAACACGTTTTGCTGATTGTCATTTTAATGAGGAAAATTTCCCAACATTGGGAGGTGAAAAGAAAACTCAAGAAAAAGATGTTTCATGGCGTGAACCTTCATTGTTGTATCTTGATCCTCGCACTAAACAAAGTGATATTGAAGTTCAAAGGATCATGCACTTGCAAGAATTTGCTAATCAGATACCTGATGCATTTACTGATACAAAGAGAGTGACTAAATCTTATATACCGGCTGTTAATGCTACAGCTCGAGTAGAAATTCCAAATGAACAAACTACTGATAAAGTCACTCAAGAGTCTAAAGCACGTTTGAAACGTGGGAGATCAATTGGTTCAAAGGATAAAAATCCTAGACAAAGAAAATGATTGGAACATGCAATTGACCATATGAATGATGTGTTTGAAGAAACACAAAATGTGGATACTTTCCAAAGAGAGGAAGTCAATGACATCAATAAAGAATTTCTATCAATTATGGTAACACAAAAATATTATGGAATCGAGTTGAAATGAAAAATTTCGATGAAATATTTTCTTATGCTATTGCATTTGACATTATTGTTGGAAATGATGATCCTGAGCCAACATCCATCATGGATTGTCAAAATAGACAAGACTGGAATAAATAGAAAGAAGCAATGCAAACGTAATTAAATTCACTTATTAAAAGAAGTGTTTTTGGTCGTCTTGTTCTCACTTCTAAAATAAAACCTGTAGGGCACAAATGGGTTTTCATAAGAAGGCGAAATGAGAAAGATGAAATCACAAGATACAAAGCTAGACTTGTAGCTCAAGGTTTTTATCAAAGACCTGGAATTGATTATGAAGAAATTTATTCTCCTGTTATGGATGCAATCACGTTTAGATATTTGCTCAGTCTATGATATCGCGTAAAAAGTCACGCTTTTACTACCGATATCTCTCTCATTTTGGAATGATTCTTAGCATTTGAACTTAAATAACAAGAATCTGCCAAGGAGGGAAAAACAAGGTTGCACGATAAAAATCAAGCAAAACGAATAAAAAATGAAGATTACACGCACGTTTGAAGATTTAAGGCATCAAAACAAGATTTGAAGACTAAAGTGCCCATCATCAACATCCATCTTATCCAAGATGTTCGTTTTCAAAATACGGGTCTAACAAAAGAAGAATCAACAAAAACGGATAAAGAATGAAGATTCTACGCCACCGGAAGATTCAAATGATATGTACGCAATATCTGGAGATAGGAAGCTCAATTTTGGGATTACTTTTCGTCAAAGTCTCCGTTTTTGAAAAACGAATCCAACGAAAAAAGAATCGACAAAAACGGACGCATAACAAAGAAAACACGTGCGAATTAAGAAACGAAGCAAAAGACAGCGAACCGGGGCGGGTGGCAGCTAGCCGCAGCCGGCCACCATGGTGGTGGTGCCGGCTCCCCTCCCCCGTCTCATTTCCGCTTTTTGGTCCTTTTGTGTACCCGGTGCCACACCTTTACGCGATTGTACGTACCCGGTGCCACACCTTTGCGTGATTGTATGTACCTGGTGCACCACCTTTTCCACCTTTTGCTAAAGTGCTCCTCAAGATGCTAACATGAGCCAGATTTCTCCTATAAATAGGAGGCATGAGGCTTCATTTCAACACACACCTTCAAAACACACTTTACACACCATATGTATTAGTGATATTACTTTCTTACTTTCTTACTTCAAAATTAGTGTTCGGCTAGTTAAGAAGCTTGTTTAGAGTAGAACGAAAGAAAGGAACATCTTGTAATCTTGGGTGTACGATTGAAATTACGTTTAATAATTCAAGTCTATTCCTTCTCGCATTCTAATCCGGGTTCTTTCCTTCCTATTCTATCTTAATTAAATATGTATGATTTAATTATGCTAGAACTAGTTTGTGCCATGATTAGCGATGTAACACCCCCAAAATTCGTTGATTGTGGTTAGCGGAAGCGTTTAGTTAAGTATGGGAAGTGCCACAATACACAATACATGCATACGTATCAGAGCATATGATTACAACAGAACAAATATATTAAGATGCCAAAGTATTAGTTACTGTTGGTACATCTAGATGTGTCTGTCAGTTGGTCTCAGTCTGTAATTGTGTCATTATTGTAATTACGCATTGTATAGATTAGATATAGTTTAATTACAAGTTTTGTAATCTTGCGACACAAGGATTATGTCGCAGATTCACTCTTTGCGACATAAGCATTGTGTCGCAGAACCCGTCCATACGACACAAGGGTTGTGTCGCAGAATCAGTCTATGCGACACAAGGGTTGTGTCGCAGAAAGCTTAACTTGGGCTATAAATAGAAGTTCATCAGCTTCTGTTATACAAGCCACTTCACACACACATAACTCACTATCCAGAGAGAAAAAGTCATTGGTAGGGTTATTTTGTTACTTGTGTGTTTTGTCAAAGTGTATGTTAACTTGTTGATAATATATATATACATACATCTTTGTGTTGTGGTGATATCTAGCTTGAATCTTGCATAACTTGTTGTGTTTAATTTCCGCATTTACATACAAGCAAGCTACTCGTGTTGGTCCGAATAGTTGGAACCTACAATTGGTATCAGAGCCACATACTCTTGAGTTGTGGTTGCGAGTTAGTTTTTGCAAGATTTTAGTCCAAAAAGTGATATTTTTATTTTGTGTGATCTTAGTGTTCTTGGTGAAAAAGGGCATATTTGAGCTTATTTAGGTGTTTAATTCTCAAGTATTTGTGTTTGTCAAACCTTGAAATTTGGTTTACCCAAAAGTTGGTAAGTTTTTGCTTAAAAAATTAGTATTCAGAACTGATGCAAAGTATGGGTTACTTGTTTATTATTTTTTGTGTTGAAAGTTGAAATTTTTGTGGGCTCTAGGCAGTCTGCACGCGCGTCCTTGCGACACAAGCACTGTGTCGTACCACTGTTCATACGACACATCTATACGACATTAACTTGTCTACGACATAGTGTGCGACATACCGTGCGACATAAGCCTACGACACAATCTTCTTTGACCTTAACTGGTCTGCGACACAAGCTGCGACATAACATACGACATTACTGTTGTGTCGCATTTTTGTCTTCTGTCTGATTAAGCTCTGCGACACTTCTCTTGTGTCGTATTGACCTTCTGCGACACAACCACTGTGTCGCATTTTCCCAGACTTAGACAAAATTTCAGCTTGTTTGTGGAATATTTTCTAACTTTTCTTGCAGATTTTCAACATGTCTCTTCAAAGTGTTGATGCAGTTCTACAACATAATGCTACAATCGGTAGTGCAAATAAACCTCCTTACTTTGCGCCAGGAATGGAATACCGAGCTTGGAAACAACGATTTATATCTTTTGTGTTATTCACTGATCCTGTCATGGAATTGGCTCTTCTTGAAAGATATGAAGCTCCGGTTGCTCTTGGAGAACACATGGGCATTCCTCCACCCAAACCTATTCGTTCATACACTCCCGAAGAACGAAAAGCATGGGAAATTGAACGAAAAACTCACTCTGCTATTACTATGTCACTTCCAACTGACGTCTTGGATATGTTTCCTCAAACAATCGCGTATGATCTTTGGATGGCTATTGAGAAGAGATTTGGTGGTAATTCAGAGTTCATCGAGAGCAAACTGGAATTAGTCAAAACTCAGTTTGATTACTTCTATATCCAGAAGAATGAGACTGTCAGAGACATGCTGTGCAGATTTACACGTACTGTAAATGAATTGCAAGCTGGAGGATATAATCTGAAGAATTTTGAAATTAACAAAAAGGCTTTAGCTGCTCTTCCTCCAAGTTGGGAAACGCGAGTTTTGTTGTTAGAAAATGATCCTAAGACAATGCAATTGTCCTTAGATGATCTTGTTGGAAAGCTTGAAGCTGGTGCCTTAGATATTCAAAAGAAGGAAACAAGATCCACTGCTCGTACATCAGAATCAAGTAATAGTGGAGTCGCCTTCATTTCATCTGAAGTTAATTCCCAGAGATCTTCTTCTTACAGTAATCCTGCTGTAGGAACTTTCTCATCCCTCCCAACTTATACTACTTCTTCAAGTAAACCTTGTTCATCATCGTCAGTTCCTTCTTCAGCCACCACAGATGAGCATGCTGCAATGTTCACTGCTTTTCTGTCATCATACGAAGATTTTCTTTCTAAAAGAGTCAGTACTCTAGAACTGACTGATGAAGATTTCAATCAAGTTGATCCAGATGAGTTAGAAAGAATAGATATTAGATGGAATATGGCTATGCTTACTCGCAGAGCAAAGAACTATCTAAGAAGAACTGGAAAGAGATCTCTGGAAGACGCTTCTGACCGAACACCAATGGGATTCGATAAAAGCAAAATCAAATGCTATAAGTGTCAGAATCTTGGTCATTTCGCCAGAGAATGCGAGAAAGGACGACAGCCGGCCACTGGTTTCACAAAGCCATCTGTTACTCCAAAACAGATTGAGAACTCTACGGCTAAGGCTGCATTGTTGATTGAAGATGGTGATGCTTATGACTTTTCTGCTCATGAAACTCAAGAACAGTGCTTCATGGCCATCAACAATGAGGTACAATTTGTGTCATTTTCTTGTGATTCTTGTATAAGTTTAACTGGTAAAGTAAATGGGCTTATGGAACATAATGATAACCTGAAGTCTGATATCTTGAATCTAATGGAGGCAAACAAAGTTTTGAAAAATAATGAGAAACATTTTGAAAGTAACATTAATCAATTAATAGAAGATAAAAAGGAGCTGAAGGCTCTAATTTTCAGTAATCAAGATGAAATTGACAGTTACCTAAAAATGATCGCTCATTTAAAAAAGGAATTGGCTGCCTCCCAAGCCGAAGTTGTTGATTACAAAAGAAAACTCAAGAATATCAATACTTCATCCATGGTCTTTACTGAAATCCTGCAGACGGGTAGGTCTAATACTAAAGATAAATCCGGTCTGGGTTATCATAATCAACCGCCTCCATCTTTAGATGTAAACTTGTGTAGACCGTCCAAGGATGAAATTAAAGATTTTGTGCCTACTATCTTAGTAGATACAAAGCCTGTTGAACAGACGGTTAATGAACCTGCTATCAAGCAAGTAGAGACGCCCTTAGTTGAATCTGTTAGTTTACCTGTTCCTAAGTCACCTGAAGTTTATCAAGCTAACATAGAGGTCAAACATGATAGAAAGAAAACTAAGTTGGTCAAGGCTAAACCAGTGAAGCCTTTCGAACCTGTTAAGTTTACCTCATCAGGATTTGTCCAGTTAACCTCCTTTGGTAGTTTTCAGTCTGCTCCCTCTAAAACTACTGAAAAGAGGGTCGAAGTCGGAGATATTCCTTGTAAGTGTGTGTCTCAATGTGAAAAGAACTACTCTAAGCCTGATCACCACTTTATTACTTCTAAGACAAACGATAAATCTTCACAAAGTAGTACTAAGGCTAAGGCTGAACTTAAAAGGAATGATTTTAAGAATACTGGTTATAAATCAATCAAGAATTCTGTCAAATCCTCTGTTTCACATTCTGAGACATTCACTTCAAAGATGTCTGTATCACCTAAATTCTTAGGGAAAGACGACCAAACCTTTAAGGAGAGACGATCATGTTTCTACTGCAAGAAACAAGGTCACTTGATTAATCAATGTCCGTTGCTTTCGAGAAAAATGTTATCAAAAGGTGTTTCCAAAAATTCAACTGTAAAATCATTTTCAAAGAAAAGTACACTTGCTCAACCGTCTATCTCGAAAGTTAATACTGCTAGGCCTAGTAACCCACCAGTTAAACAGCCTAACATTGTTAACAAGCAACCCTATATTGTTCCTGTGAATGTTTGGAGACCAAAAGAGTCATCAAAAGACTCATCATCAGTTAATACTGCATCAGGAAATACTTATGATCTCCTGAAAAACAAAATTTTAACTGATGTAGTTATTATTGATGAGGTCTCCGGAGTACCCAAGTCTGTAAAGGCCTGGGTCTCCATTTCTAACTAACTTTCTCCTCGTGTTGTGCTGTAGCAGTCAGATCACGTACAAAGCAGTAAATGGTATGTGGATAGTGGCTGCTCACGGCACATGACAGGTGACATGTCTCTTTTGTCAAATGTTAAACCATATCGCGGAGGACATGTTGCTTTTGCTGGAGATACAGGTGGTAACATCACGGGACAAGGTACTCTTACTAATGGAAAAGTAAGTTTTGATAAAGTAAACTATGTCGAGGAACTGCAACACAATCTAATCAGTGTTTCTCAAGTATGCGACAAGAAGTTTACTACAGCATTTACAGATGTTGAATGTTTGATTTTGAAACCGGGATTTGTTATTCCCGAGGAATGGGTGCTACTGAGAGCACCCCGTGTATGCAATTCGTACATTTTGGATATGCAAACAGTTACTACAAAGGAACATACTTGTTTGCTATCAAAAGCATCTTCTAAAGATTCACTGCTTTGGCACAGACGTATGGGACATATTCATTTTCGCAGAATGAATTATCTTGTCAATAATGATCTTGTGTTAGGTGTGCCTAAAAAATCATTCGAAATAGATAATGAATGCGTTTCCTGTATCAAAGGGAAACAACACAAGAAGTTCCATAAGTCTAAGCAGGTGAACTCTATTGAATCTCCTTTGGAATTGCTTCACATGGATTTGTTCGGTCCGGTGAACAAGAAAAGTATAGGAGGAAAGTCATACTGTCTGGTCGTTACTGATGATTACTCAAGATTCTCTTGGGTATATTTCTTGGCTGGAAAGGATGAAACAGCCGATACTTTAACCTACTTGTTTGATCGTCTGGAAAATCTGTGTAACCTGAAAATCAAGAAACTACGCAGCGATAATGGAACAGAATTCAAGAACAGAACCTTGGAAATGTATTGTCTTCGAAAAGGAATCTTCCATCAATTCAGTGCCGCTCGTACTCCTCAGCAAAATGGAGTCGCTGAAAGAAAGAATAGGACAATCATTGAGACAGCAAGAACTATGTTGTCTGACTCGCATCTGCCTACTACATTTTGGGCCGAAGCTGTTAACACTGCCTGCTATGTGTTAAATCGGGTCTCCATGGTTAAGAAGCGAAACAAAACTTGTTATGAATTGCTGAATAATCGCAAACCAAACTTGAAGTTTCTTGAGCCTTTTGGGTGTCCTTGTTCCATCTTAATTACCAAGGACTCCGCAGGGAAATTTGATGAAAAGGCGGTCGATGGTTTATTTTTGGGATATTCTGTGAACTCGCCAAATAAAAGAGTTTTCAACAAATCTACTGGGAGAATTGAGGAACATTTTGAAGTAAGGATCATGAAGTATACTGATTCTCCAAAGGGCAAGGGACCGGAATCCCTGTTTGAGTATGACAAGTTGGTAGACTCTTTTAATCTTCCCAAAGTTAGTGAAGCAGATCAGGTGGTATCTTTACTTCATGGTTTAGATCTCTCTTCTGAAGTCTCTACTTCAGCATCTAGAGCTGTACCACCTGAAAATATTGTCTATGACGATATTTCCTCCGACGCTGATCAGATGGCTACTGAATCAAATCCTGTAACTGAAACTGATATCATCTTACCGGTTGACCATGAAAGCTGTGCTACTGATCACTCAGTTGCTATTGAACATTCAGAAGCCGCTCCTTCTAATCTGGATTCGATCATTGTGCCTGATCCGATTCCTCAACTTCGAATTCATTCTTCCCACCCCACTGATAACATCATTGGTGAACTTCAACAAGGTGTTCTAACTAGAGGTCAAGTAGCTGCCAATGAGATTCGTGAGGAATCTTCTACTGTCTCTCCTGCCTTCTTGGATGAAAATATGGAAGAATGCCTCCTATCTCAGCTTGAACCAAAGAAAATAGACGAAGCTTTGAAAGATCCATACTGGATTGAGGCTATGCAGGAAGAGTTAAATCAATTCAAAAAACTTGATGTCTGGAGATTGGTTCCTTTACCCAAAGATGTCGATCCTATTGGCACTCGCTGGGTATACCATGTGAAAAAGGATGACAGAGGCGTAGTTATTCGAAATAAGGCACGGTTGGTGGTTCAAGGTTTTACTCAAATCGAGGGTTTGGACTATGATGATGTGTTTGCTCCAGTTGCAAGACTGGAATCTATTCGCATCTTTCTGGCTTTTGCAACATTTAAAGGTTTTCGGGTTTATCAACTCGATGTCAAGAGCGCATTTCTGTATGGAGAGGTTCTGAAGGATGTATATGTCAAACAACCTCCAGGTTTTGAAGATCCTATTCATCCTGATTATGTTTGCAAGTTAGGCAAAGCTTTATATGGTCTTCATCAAGCTCCCAGAGCTTGGTATGCGAGGTTGGCAATTCATCTAACGAAAAATGGCTTTTCCCGAGGCCACATCGACAGCACTCTCTTCATTAAAAGGGATGGAAAAGATTTGCTGCTGGTACAGGTTTACGTGGACGACATTATATTTGGTTCAACTAATGATTCTTTGTGCAGGGATTTCGAGAAAATTATGAAGTCCGAGTTTGAGATGAGTGCCATGGGAGAACTCAAATTCTTTCTGGGTGTACAGGTTGAGCAGTCTGATAAAGGACTCTACATTCATCAGTCCAAATATGTCAATGACATGCTGACTCGGTATGAGCTCCATGACTGTAAACCATATGGTACTCCTATTGAAACTGATCACAAACTCGGGCCTGCTGAACACGAAGAAGACTGCAAGGAGCGAGATTATCGTTCTATGATAGGATCATTGATGTATCTTACTGCATCAAGACCAGATATTGTGTTTGCTGTGTCTATTTGTTCCAGGTATCAAGCAAAGCCCAAAGTTTCTCACATGAAGGCTGTAAAGAGAATATTTGGTTACCTCAAATATAGACCATCACTTGGTCTATGGTATTCAAATGAGAAAGATTTTTCTCTCTCTGCCTATTCTGATTCAGATTATGGCGGCTGCAATTCGGATAAGAAGTCAACTACAGGAGGTTGCCAATATCTCGGTTCAAGATTGGTGTCTTGGCAGTGTAAAAAGCAAACAACAGTCTCCACTTCAACAGCGGAAGCTGAATACATTGCTGCTGCAAACTGTTGCTCACAGATTCTGTGGATACAACACCAATTGCGTGATTATGGGTTACTTCTTACCTTGACTCCTATTCATATTGATAACACTGCTGCTATATCTATTATTCGCAATCCTGTTCAACATTCTAAGACCAAACACATAGAGATTAGGTTTCACTTCATAAGAGATTGCTATGAGAAACACTTGATAGACCTTATTCACATTGATACCCTCATGCAAAAGGCCGATCTTTTTACCAAAGCATTTTCGCGTGCTCGTTTCAACGAACTTGTAGATATGATAGGGATGATTTCCCTTGATCTCAAGAAATGATTTGTGACTAGTTTTATGTACAGCGTTGTTAAAAAAAAAAAAAAAAAAAAAAAAAATCGCAACAGCCACTCTTTATACTATGTAGTATCAAAGAAATGCAAGGTTGCTACATTTCTAAAATAGACGTTGATGTTGTGTCTGTAAACAACTTGGGATATGATAGTCCATTGAATGACATGCAATGAATATGGAAACTTTAAGATTTATCCTGGATGTGTCAGTAGATTTATTTGACATATTAAAATCAGTTTTTATAAACATTGTCTTCATCATACGATGTATTAGTAGGCTTGTTATACAAATCTCTTTGAGAATTATTAAGAAGTTTAAATGATAATTGTCCATTTCAAGTGGTCCAACACCATTAGATGTATGACACAAGTCTTAATATCTTACTTAGACTAGATATGTTTTCGTGAAAGAAGTTTATTCGATATCATCTGGGGGTATATATTGATAGTTTCCTCTGTTATACGTAAGTATAGACCTGGCTTCTGTTGATATATATTTTAAAATTAAGCAAACGCAAGTCAAAGTACTTGAAAAGTCTTTAAAATCAAGATACCTTACAAGGTCGCCTAAAGGGTTGGACCATGTTTGGTTTTGCTTAAACCTGAATCAAGTTATGTAGCTCTGTTGTACGCACGTACAGACCTGTCACCGCTGTCTTGATTCTTAAATTTGATTTTCTAATATTCTCTCTGTAAATGGAAACATGGTCTATGTCTCAAGTTAAGATGTATATCTATGGTAGTGTCCACAGCGAAATGAACAGTCCAATAATAATAAAATTATCTCCTAGATGTGAGTATAACACGTTTAAGTGGACAAATATACTAATAATCGTCTTGACATAATTTTTATAAAAAGTGTTTCTAGTACGTCAAGTAAATTTAAAGCGGACAAATATACTGATGATCGAAATAACTCTTACTATTCCTAATTATTGCATGTTGTGTCAATATGATCCCTAACCAGAATTATCATAACTCCGTCACCAAAAAGTATTGTGCTTGTAGATATTTTTGTTAAACTTTATTTTTATAGTTGTAATTAACTTTATCTTATCTTTATTTTGTTTGTCACAAATCGTTTCTCTTGCGAAAATTCTTTAGTCTCAATCAAAATCGAATTCTAAATCAAATTATATGTCGCTAAAATCTGCTCTGTCTTCTGTGCGACACAAGCATTGTGTCGTATTCTATTTATACGACACAAATATTGTGTCGTACATTGTGTCGTATCTCTTCTATACGACATAACCATTGTGTCGTATCTTATGTCGCATGCGAGTTTGGGGTTAACTATTCCCAACATACGACATAACTAATTACGCTTTCATAATTACTCACGACACAACTCATACGACACAAAGGCGTTTTTGCGACACAACTGCGATTTTGCGACACAGTCGTTTTTCTTTTCGATTCTGTTGGTTCTAAGCTATTTCCAGAGATTTGTTGCTCGATTCCTACTCGTCTCATCCTTACGCTTCTTTTGGTATGATCCCTCGTATTTTCTTTGCCTATCATGAGTATAATTTGTTGTGGATATTACGAGTTTTAGGGTTACGGTTATTTCTTTACATTATTTAGGGTTTAGGGATTTCTAGGGTTAGAAACCTTGGTATTCTTGCTCCCTTACTGTTTGCGAACCCTAGGGTATGATTAGTTTTCGAAAACCCCAACATTTTGGTCAAAACCATTTCTGGGTTGTTTTGATGTTCATCTTTGCGACACAACATACGACACAAGTGTTGTGTCGCATAGATCAAACTGTGCTATGTCGTATCGATTCCCTCCGTTTATGTCGTATTATGTACGACACAACATACGACATAATAGCTATGTCGTATCATTTTATACGACACAACCTACGACACAACTGTTGTGTCGCATCTGAGATTAATTTCTCAAAAAATGCTAAATGCAAGGGAAACTCTGTCCGCGTGACACGTGTCATGCGACACAAGCTCTGTGTCGTAGTCTTCCTCTACGACACAAGTACTGTGTCGTATCTCCGTTATGCGACACAACTACTGTGTCGCAGAACATTTGTAAAAAAAAAAAAAAAAAAAAAAACAAACGCGATTATTTTTTTGTGTACTAACGCTAACGCTGCTCGAGTTTTTGGTTGTATTACTGTTATTTTTCAGAAATGGCTGATCAACAACCTGCACAAGTTGCACCACTTCCTGAGATTGATGTCACAAAGTACTTTTGGGAACCGCGTCACAACATTGTGGCTTTCCTGAACACCGCTGTCGAGACATCGCGTCCATATCGACCGATGATATCTTTTCTACGCCGGTCTCGAATCCACAAAGCCATTAGTGCTGACACGCGGATTTTGCGAGATCACATTACTGAGTTTTGGGATAATGCCGTGGTCAACAAAGAGGAACAGGATACTCGTATTATTTCAAAGGTTCGAGGTCACGAGGTTATCTTCTCTGAGCAGCTGATTCGGGATTTCTTCGAATTTGGAGACAACCCTGATATGTTCACTCAGTTTTCTGCTGCGGCCATTGCTCAGGGGATGCAATCTATTGGTTATCAGGACATCCCAGTGGACCAGTACAAGAAAACCTATATGACAAAGGTTTGGCGGTATCTGGCTCACATTGTGATTGTGTGTCTATCCAGCCGAAGGGCAGGCCTCGAGGGAATGAGCTACGCCACTGTTTCAGCTTTTCTTGCGTTGATCTACAACAAGCCATTCAACCTCTCTGGTTATATCTTCCGAGGGTTTGTCAGCAACGCACTGGACACTAGAGAAAAGTGGGCTTTGTATCCAAGGTTCACTCAGTTACTGCTGAATCATCTGCTTCCTGATCTTCCAGTGGCCACTGTTCATACCTTCAAGCAGACACCGATGAACACCAGGATCTACACAATCTGTACCTCTTTTGCTAAGCAGGGTCAGGCACCAGAAAGGGAGGTTGACTTATTCGGTCATATCATTGATCCGGCTTATGTTGGTCCTCCTGGTGAACAGTTTAACGATCCAGCCCCCAGGCCTACTGTTCCACCAACCCCAGTACCACCTCCGGCCCAACAACCACCACCAGTTCAACCACCTGCAGCTCCGCAACCGTCTGTTTTGCCAGATCCTCTAGATCAGGAGTTTGTCGATCTCGATCGTGAGATCGACGCATATCAGCCACCCTCTCCACCTCCTGAATCCTCCAGCCGAGGTAAACGGCCTCGCGATTCTTCTGAGGCTGATATTTTGGATCCTCCGGTTCGCCGCTCTCGCACTTCAACTTCTACATCTTCTGAGCTCCCGAGAACCGAATCTCCTATCACCCCTCACCCGGCGGTTATTCAAGAGCTCCTGCGCAGGCTTGATAAAATGCAGCATGACATGGAAGCTCAACTCACGGTGTTCGAAGCTCAAGATGCCAGAATCTCTATCCTGGAAAAGGAGAATGCTGAGCTGAAATCAAAGATTCTACTGCTGGAAACCCAAGCTATTGCTTCGGGGGAGTCAAGCCAACCGGCTTTAGAATCAACACCTAGGGTTTCCGCCGAGGGCGATGATAATGTAAATACCGAAAATGTAAATGATTCTGTTATCAATGAAACTCCTATTTTAGATTACATTCTTGAGTTACCAGGGCAACCGAAACCGTTAGCTGTAGATTACACCTATTGCAATTTGACATACTTTCAAGCTGCGGTTTATGAGGATGGGGTTGTGCCTGAAGAGCCTTTTGATTTCGAGGCTGCAAATGATAATGATGACATTGAGGTTGACCAGGAAGGGCTTGACCCAAATGAAGAATATGTTGATCAGCCCTCTCACCCACAAGAAGGTATTGTTGTATCTGATTCTTCAGACGATGAGTCAGAGCCTGCATTCAACTACGTACCGGGATCCACCTCAGGATCTTCTTCTCAGGCTACCTCTGCTCCTGAATCGTCTGAACCTATCGGACTTTCTCAAGATCTACCAGTTCCCACAGGATTCTCAAGGACAAATTACAATGACATCTTCCCACATGATACGTTCGAACATGTTCCTGTTGACAGGGAAATGTCCATCAGGGATAACTGGTTCATCAAAGGTAAAAATATCGAACCTGTTCCTGTTACCTGCAAGAAATACAAGGTAGGCGGTGATTATACCGGCCTTATTAAAAGTTGGAAGGTGAACAAGGGAAGGTTCATGATCAAGAGACGTGACGGTATCCAGTACTTTCGTCGATCTCTGAAGAAATTGAGTACGTTGCCAAAGCACGACCTGGTTCGTCTTACTCGACTTCAGTTGATCAATCCTCATAAAGACGGAATAGCTGAAGTTATTCAGAAGGTCATGCGAGCAGAGATTCGATCAAAGAAATATCATTATGTCAGACCTGTGCTGGGTACTCGTTTTACTTTCAAGAAAAAGCTTGACCCAAAGACAAATCAGCCAATCGTCAGAAATCACTATCCTCCTGCTAATTGTCTTCGTGAAGTCTCGCTAGAATCTGTTCCCCTTAATTTGCTGAAACGATTTCATTACTGGGAACTGGATGCTCACACCGGCGAAGCCGTTCTTGTCCACGTGCCTGATTCTGTGCCTCAAACTGGGTCTACTTCTCTGTGGGGTTTACCTAAAGCAGAATTCAGGATATTTGACCCGATGAGCATAATAAACTTGTCAAAGGATGACATGAAGAAACTATTCAACAATCGTATTCGCTACAATCCTGACAACGAGTTCAACACAATTCTGGCGAAGCGATTTCAGAAAATCGTTGATATATGTTTCTCTTTTGGTGTGCATGCTGGTGGAAACTTTCCACCTGGATGGGTTTAAAGACTGAAGCTAATTGAAGAAATTCTTTGAAGACCAAGCTGAAGACACGGGGGAGTTTGTTGGTACATCTAGATGTGTCTGTCAGTTGGTCTCAGTCTGTAATTGTGTCATTATTGTAATTACGCATTGTATAGATTAGATATAGTTTAATTACAAGTTTTGTAATCTTGCGACACAAGGATTATGTCGCAGATTCACTCTTTGCGACATAAGCATTGTGTCGCAGAACCCGTCCATACGACACAAGGGTTGTGTCGCAGAATCAGTCTATGCGACACAAGGGTTGTGTCGCAGAAAGCTTAACTTGGGCTATAAATAGAAGTTCATCAGCTTCTGTTATACAAGCCACTTCACACACACATAACTCACTATCCAGAGAGAAAAAGTCATTGGTAGGGTTATTTTGTTACTTGTGTGTTTTGTCAAAGTGTATGTTAACTTGTTGATAATATATATATACATACATCTTTGTGTTGTGGTGATATCTAGCTTGAATCTTGCATAACTTGTTGTGTTTAATTTCCGCATTTACATACAAGCAAGCTACTCGTGTTGGTCCGAATAGTTGGAACCTACAGTTACAAAGTTTACGATTCCTCGAATCATACAAGTTTAAAAGTATTAAGTTTACAAAAGTAGATTTCGTAAATATGACTAAACAGTTTTAGTTATATAAAAGAAATCCAGTTGTCAAAAGTTGGCATCCTATACTTCGTGGGTCGCCTATGTTCCAACGTGCAGGCGGATCTTACATGCGCAGCTAATTCCCTGAAAAACATAGTAAAAGTCAACAACGAGGTTGAGTGAATTCACAGGTTTTATGTTTGCAATAGTTGAATCAAGTTTGTAAGCACGGTTGTTAAAACCACTACGTTCACAAATAGTTATTGCCATAATAGTGAAGTAATCATTTTGTGGAATGTTATTCAAGTATAGTTCGGTTGGGATGTCACCCAAAATACAGTTTGCGTGAGATGTTACCCAAAATACCGTTTACGTGGGATGTTACCCAAAATACCGTTTACATGGGATGTTACCCAAAATACCGTTTACGTGGGATGTTACCCAAAACACAGTTTGCAATACGTTGATGGTCGTTCTCCAGCGTTTACAAAATAGTACCGGTCGTTCTCCGGTCTAAAATACGCACGTGTCGTTCTCCCGTCCAACTCGGCCAGTCGTTCTCTGGCAATAAATACTGCTGGTCGTTCTCCAGCTAAACACAGTACCGGTCGTTCTCCGGTCAAAAAACGCATGGGTCGTTCTCCCATCCAAATACGCACGGGTCGTTCTCCCGTCCACTTGGCCAGTCGTTCTCTGGCACTAAAATACGTTGCTGGTCGTTCTCCAGCGTTTTCATAAAAAGTACCAGTCGTTCTCCGGCCAAATACGCACGGGTCGTTCTCCCGTTCAAACAAAATAGTTTATCAATTAGTTTACCACGTTTGTTTTAGTTTATGGTATGAAAATGTTATTTCATAAACATTTGTTCACACAATCGTTCAACAGTTCAAAGTACTCTAATCGTTCGAGTAAACAAGTATACAATCATGTAGTAAAAGCAGTTATGGCAATTAATAAAGTAGTTGACTATGTTTTCCACCCCTGTTCAAAAGCAGTTAAACAGTAAAAGTAGGGGCTGTGAACTCACCTGTTGAGTTAAGTAATGTGTGAGTGCTAGCAAAGCCTAAAGCCCAAGTATAGTCCAGAATCTCCTAACGCCCTAAACGTATGAGATTTGATAAGTATGTGGATGTCTTAGTTTGACCATCCATGCTAGTGTTCGTTCAACCAAATTATGTCCAAAGTGTTTGTTTGTCGTTTAAGTTTGTAGCTTTAGAATGTATACGACTCGTTGGTAGCGGTTTGTAATAATAATTTCTGAAAACATCATTATACTCGTTACGTTTTATGCTTAGCAAAATTATATATCTTGGTATGTTAATCATCATTGTAAGAAGTGTAATTGTCGTTACGCGAACGTCGAATTGTTGTACAAAACTCAGTTCGCAGACCAGGTCAGTTCGGCTTGCTCGTTCGGCTCGCAAGCTCGGCTCGCAAGGGTTCAATTCGCATCTCGGTTCGATTCGTAGCTCGGTTCAGTTCGCAGCTCAGTTTGGTTCGCAGCTCAGTTCAGCTCGCAGCTCGGTTCGGCTCGCAACTCGTTCTGTTCGTAGCTCAGTTCGGTTCGCATCACGATCTCGGTTCGCAGCTCGGTTCAGTTCACATTGCGAGCTTGGTTCGCAGCTCGATTCGGTTCGCATCGCGAGCTCGGTTCGCAGCTCGGCTCGGTTCGCAGGAAGAACAGATCTCAGCTCACAGAACGAGCTGATCGTATTTTTAAATTTTAAAAACGCATTTTTAAGTCATTTTTGGACATAATAAGTTGATAGAACACTAATACATAGTATATTAATCATTATAAACATGAAATAACAAAGAAAATACCGAAATCTAAGAGTTTTTGAAAAATGTCGGAAACTTACGCGCGTTGGTTTTAAAATTCGAAAAGGTAGAAATGTTGCTCGTAATCTCGTGAATGTTTTATTCCAAAGGAGCTAGATGATTCAAGTCATTTTTGTGGTAGTTTTGTTGTGATTTGTGGTGAATTTTAGAGAGAGGAAGAGAGTTTAGAGAGAGGGAGGAGAGAAAGTGTGTTTTTGGTGAAATGAAAATGAGAAGGAAATGAGGTGGGGGTGGGGGTATTGGGGCTGATTTGGGGAATCAAAAGGGGAGGGTTTTTTGTCCCAAATTTGTGGTATTTAACCCGTGTTCATTTACCTGATCGTTAAATATTAATTTATTTTAAATTGGAAATTTTTAAATACATTTTAAGATATATATTTTAGTTGAGATATTTTTATAAAGGTAACTTAACTAGGTTGTAACATTATAACTTTGCTTTGTTATAGAAATGTCTCGAATTTGGTTCAGTTTACGAAATACTCGTTAAATATTATCAAAATAATATTTAATAGACGTTAATGTTAACTAATAATCTCCTATTATTAATAAATTTTTGTTCACCAACAGTCGTATATTTTTGTCGCGTTTGCTCCAATCGTTTTGTACGTAATTACGAATAAGTAATACTACGCGTATTAACTAGTGGGCTTTGCTAGACTTATCTCTAAAGTAGTTGTGAATTCACTCAAGTAGGGAATTAGCCTAAATGTGCGTGCTAATGACGTTTTTAATTATGTCGAAATTGCGGGGTGTCACATTCTCCCCTTGTTAGAGAAATCTCGTCCCGAGATTTAGAATCAAGTCGGAACGCCAGTCGTGTATGTTTTCCGAAAAGTCACGTCGTTAATAATAATAATAGTTTGCGTGGTGCTCTAAGTTGCCATAAAGTTCTAACTGTTCATGTATACTTGCGGTATAGTCTTATAAGTGGTGTGTTCGATAAGTGGTCAAAGTTTACCAAGCGTTAGGTTTGAATCGAAATTCAAAGAGTGAAATGTTTAAGCGTAATAGTTTGTTAAAACGTACCAATGTTGGTGTAGGGATCCTTTGGTGCATCCCGTGCACGAAGGATGTATGCGCATCCAGGCGCGTTGGGAACGTTAGCATTTCGGTTGTTGTTGTTGTTCTGATTGTTGCGGTTGTTGTTAAGTTGCGGGCATTGGTTTCGGTAGTTCCCGATTTCGCCACACTCAAAGCACCCATTGTTCGTTCGAGCGGGAGGGTTGGTTTTACAGTTTTGGGCCAAGTGACCCCAGTTCCTGCAGTCTCGGCAAAAGGCGCATTCGCCTGTATGGTGTTTCCCGCACTTATCACACTTTGGTTTGTTGCCAAGGTAGGGTTTGGATCCAGTTGCGGTGGTGGCAATGTATGCTCGGGTGTTCTCCGGGTTCCTGTTCTGTTGACCCTGACGGTCATTGCCCTCATTGTTCCATTTCCGCTTGTTGTTTCTAGAATCGCCAGCATCAGTACGGTTGGGATCACTTTTCCCTGAAGCAGCTTTCAAGGTTCCAATCAGGACCGCATCATCAGTCAAACTTTGAGCCAGATCTACTGCGCTCCTAAAAGTGGCGGGTTTGGAGGACATCACCATGCCTCTGATCTGTGGGGCCAAACCCATGATGTATCGTTTGATGCGTTCCTTTTCGGGAGTCACCATGTGGGGCACAAGACGTGCAAGCTCTTGAAATCTAGTTGTATAACCGGTAATGTCAGCGCCGGTCATCTGAATGTTCCAGAGTTCAGTCTCGAGTTTCTGGATCTCTTTGGGAGAGCAAAACTCCTCCATCATCATCTGTTTCAGAGTCTCCCAGGTCATGGAGTAAGCGGATGAGCGTCCAATAATCTGGACCTGAGCGTTCCACCAGGTTAACGCTTTGTCAACTAGAGTACATGTGGCATATTTCACCACGTTGTTGGTAGTGCAGTCGCTGATGTCGAGGACCGATTCCATCTTCTCGATCCAGTGGACTAGGCCGATGGCCCCTTCAGTCCCGGTGAAGGTGCTTGGTTTGCAAGCCTGGAAGGTTTTGTAAGAACACCCTTGTTGGGTATTCGCAGGAGTTTCGCTGTTGACAGGAGTGGTTCCACTGTTGTGCACCACATTATCACGATTGCGGCTTGCCTCATATTGGGCAATTGCTTTAGCCACACGTCGTTTGATGATCTGTTCGGTAGTTTCGACGACGGCAGGTGTAGGAGCTCGGTGACTGTTTCGGGTATTTCTTCGTTTAGGTGGCATGATGACGTTCTGCGAAGAAGGAGTGCAGAAGTCAATGCCAATGAAAAGGATGTGAAGAATAAAGTTTCAGATATTTTAGTTATCGAGTATTTATAAGAAATGATAGGATTCCCATCACGTACCTCACGACTATGAAACGCCCATATGTACTTAGTATTATATAATCACGTTGGCCAGGCGTCATTATATGATGCTAAATACATACTTCTTTTCATCAACCGTTTAATACGATCAGGTTTGTATGAGATCAGAATGAAAGTGAACGGTTCGGACGTAGTATGGTTCAACAAGTGGATTACGCGTATCGATGTGTCATAACGATAGTTAGTCGTATGCAAATGTGTGTATGCATGTGCATTCTAGCCAAGGCTATAGTCTAGGTCTCTAAGGTCTTTAAGTCACCTAAGAAATCTAGTTCGCTATAACCAATGGCTCTGATACCAATCTGTAACACCCCTAAAATTCGTTAATTGTGGTTAGCGGAAGCGTTTAGTTAAGTATGGGAAGTGCCACAATACACAATACATGCATACGTATCAGAGCATATGATTACAACAGAACAAATATATTAAGATGCCAAAGTATTAGTTACAAAGTTTACGATTCCTCGAATCATACAAGTTTAAAAGTATTAAGTTTACAAAAGTAGATTTCGTAAATATGACTAAACAGTTTTAGTTATATAAAAGAAATCCAGTTGTCAAAAGTTGGCATCCTATACTTCGTGGGTCGCCTATGTTCCAACGTGCAGGCGGTTCTTACAAGCGCAGCTAATTCCCTGAAAAACATAGTAAAAGTCAACAACGAGGTTGAGTGAATTCACAGGTTTTATGTTTGCAATAGTTGAATCAAGTCTGTAAGCACAGTTGTTAAAACCACTACGTTCACAAATAGTTATTGCCATAATAGTCAAGTAATCATTTTGTGGAATGTTATTCAAGTATAGTTCGGTTGGGATGTCACCCAAAATACAGTTTGCGTGAGATGTTACCCAAAATACCGTTTACGTGGGATGTTACCCAAAATACCGTTTACGTGGGATGTTACCCAAAATACCGTTTACGTGGGATGTTACCCAAAACACAGTTTGCAATACGTTGCTGGTCGTTCTCCAGCGTTTACAAAATAGTACCGGTAATGGAAACAAAGTTTCTAACCAAGTACTTTCCGCACTCTAAACAAACCAAACTTTGAAATGACATCATGAACTTCCACCAAGCTTTTGATGAGTCATTATACACCGCATGGGAATGATTTAAAGGAGCACTGAAGAAATGCCCTAATCACCGACTAGACAAATCTGCACAATTGTGTACCTTCTATAATGGTTTAGACCCTAACCACCGAACCACCCTCGACGCTGCCGCACAAGGAAGTTTTATGACAAAGACAGATGAAGAAGGATGGGACCTTATAGAAAATATGACTATGCATCACCATGATTGGAACTCTGGAGATCACTCGACATCTTCAGCACCTCTCGCTGCATCAAATCCAATTCCAGTCAAAGCAATCAAGGTATTAACAGAAAGATGGACACACTTGTCAAGCAGTTCGGAGAACTTAAGAAACAACAACACCAAGTACACCAAGTGCAAGCCTGTCAAAACTGCACCAACTCGTAACCACTCGGTGAATATCAAGTTGAATATGAAGAGACAGACGACACCGTTTACTATGCTCAATACCCCGCTCGACCACAGATTTCTCCACCCGGTTTCAACCAAAACAACAACCAACCTAGAGGACCTCCATTCCCACAAAGAAACAACCAACCTTTCCAACCCCGATACCCACCTAGATACCCACCTTACCCACAACAACAACAACTTCCCTACAACCAACCCCTCGCACTTCCTGAACCCACTTCCGACACAAACCAAACTACTGAACAACCCAACAAGACAAATGCCCCAGCTTCAAGTTCAGAAGACGCTTTCACCCAGTTCATGCAAGGCCAACACATACTTAACCAAAAGACATCCGCTAGGCAAGACATAACTGATCTCTTCATGAGAAATCAATTAGCCGTATTGAAGAACTTGGAAGCTCAAATTGGACAATTGGCACAACGTCTTGAGAACAGACCCAGAGGAAGTTTGCCTAGCAACACGGTTTATAACCCACATGTTGAGGAGGCAAAGCAAGTTACCACTACCAAGGAAGCAGCCACTCCACCACCTACTGCTGTCCCAGTAAAGGAAGAACAAACGGTCAAGACACCAGCTGTGGAAACCACCCTAACCATGAACAAGGAGGTTAGAATCCCTTACCCCGCTAGACTTAAGGTCCAACCTAAGAAATTATCATCCTTTAAGTTAGATGGAAAATTCCTTGATACCATGTCTAGAGTTCCCGGTCGTAATAAGTACATCCAAAAACTGCTATCCACTAAGGATAAACTGCCCGAAGTAAACAACATTCCCCTTAGTTCTGAAACCTCGGCCCTACTTAAGAATAGCCTTCCCGAAATATTAGGAAACACCGGAAGATTTACACTCCCTTGTTCTATTTACCAATCCAGAGAAATAAGCGCCTTAGCCGACCTAGGAGCTAGCATTAACCTCATGCCCTACTCACTATTTAAGAGGCTAGAGCTTGAAAACATGAAACCCACTAAGATGACCATCCAGCTAGCTGACCAATCCGTTAGATACCCAAAAGGAATAGCTGAGAATGTCCTAGTTCAAGTTGACAAATTCTACTTTCCTACGGATTTCGTGGTAATGGACATCCACGAGGACATAAACATCCCGATTATCCTTGGAAGACCATTCATGAACACAGCCTGTGCAGTGATCAATGTGTACAACCACACGATTGTCCTACGCTCACACGGTGAAAGCATCACGTACAAGATCGACCAACCAGAATGCACCCCAGAACAAGAAGAATGTTGTGCTATATTAACATGCAGAATCACCTATAATGATGAATCAGAGCCCGAAGAAGAACAACCTTTCACCCGGTCGTCAGTTTTTATCTCTGACTCTAAGTATGAACCAGAAGAGGAAGAAGAATTTCAAGAAGCAGAGGAAGAAGTTGAATATGAAGACGAAGAACCTGAGGAAGAAAGAGAAGAAGAGACTGAGGAAGAGGAAGAAATGAATGAAGAAATGGAGGACGATGAACATCATGTTGAATCACCACAAATGGCTGAAGTCAAGAGGTTACAAAACTGCGAAGATTACTCTTCATCAGAAGAATCCGTTGATTATGAAACCCTCCGTCAAGAACTAAAGTTCACTCATATAAGAAGAATGGGAAACATTCTTGACTCTTATCTCGACCCATCGAAACCTTTCACCCGAACCCGACTCCGAGATATAGATACGTTTGAAGAAGAACTCCAATCATCAAAGCACCCAGACCTATATACTACACTCTATCAAAAAATTGCTGCATATAAGGCAAGGCAAAAAGGTGGCTTTTATAAAGGAAACCTTCAAGACACAGCTACGAAAGTTAGAACCATCGAACTTGACAGTTCCCAACCTTTCAATAACGCCCCCTCAGATGAAGAATTCCACCAATTTCCAGACTCACGTGACAAGGATTCTGAATATAATAGCGAATGTGATGACGGATATATCAACATTTCTTGCGATGAACGCTCTATTCCCCCTGCTCCAGCAAATTCTCCCATCACCACAACCGAGATATTGGAAATCCCTCTCATAGATACCCACCAAGAGATGATTGACTTGATTGACAAAAATGACAATGTTCGCATCATCGTAGAAGCTATCAGAGAATCAACCAATGACTACAACACCGCTCAAAGGCACCTGATAAGGCAAATCGAACGAGAATATGATTCATACCTCGCCAATTATGGAGAACCAGAACCCCGCGCTCTTCGAAGATATATTCAAGAATTCTCCGAATCCCTTCAAGCACAAATCACCAGAGAAGCTCAATAGCCAGAAAGACCCCACTACCCGATGGGAGAAGTCGAGTTCTACAGCAACCAAAGGCAAATATACCAAAAAGTGTATTGTGCCTTGGCCGGATCTGCTTTTCCCCACTCTTCTAGTCAGAAGGCTATACTTGCATCAATGAGAACCAATCTTGAAAGAGCTACTGGAAACCCATGAAATTATGCAGACATTAGAATGGTGGGAGATCTTAGAACCCTTCTAGATCACATCGAAATGGGAGAACATCTCACAGCCTCGGAAAATTACTGGATCGTCATTCACTCTACCATTGGTCATCATGTTGAACTGATAACTGATGAGTTGAACGAGTCAGCATATAAAGAAGAAACTCGTGACGTACCAAGATTCATTCCACACATGCCGCAGATCAACCTAGCAACCTATGTGACGACTCGAATGCGTGGAATGTACCAAGAAGAAGACGTAGAACTTGACGTTTACCGAAATGGATATCGCAAAATATTCCGAAAGTTAATCTACATATTTACAGACTCGGATTTTCCCTTCAACCGTGAACAACACCAAATCATCAGACAAGTATGCTAAGCAACAAGATCCTTTGGAGGAGATCCTTTGGCTAGTGACTTTGAAGAAGTAAGAACTGAGTTTATGGCTTTAATCGCCTTGATACGTCGAAACCACCCCCAACGTGAGGTTGTCCGAACTTATACCTGCACCAGAATTGACCCTAATGAACCAGTTACACGGTCAGTTAGATACATCAGCTACGGGATGGCCATCCTCGACAGATTAGCCACTGACCGCTTCAAAAGCTTTAGAATGGAATCCACCAACCCACCAACTCTTATTGCCGACATGACAGAGCAATTCCTCCAATACTTTCCTCCAAGATACGCCCTACCTAGAATCCACAATGACCACTCCAGCACTAGGGACGCATCCAGCATCATCTGAAGAAGAAAAGACTACGTCGAGCTCTCGACTTTAAAAGAGCGCTTCTCGGGAGGCAACCCGTGTTTTTAAATTTCTGCAAATTTTACTTACCAAGAAGTGATGAAATCTCCGACTATCTTTCACACACGGATCATACATGCCCCAGCCTACAAGAAAGTATCAACACCCGAAGAATTGTATATCCGACGTGTTCACACCTACGAGACCAATCACAAGAAGACTTGATCAAGAATGCACCAATAAAGACGAAGTGTGGGATTCAAAACCAACACACACCACTAAAAGAATATGTCTTAGATGTTTCAACTCCTAAGTGTGAGATTTTCACCCCGGACATAGCTTAGAATAACATCGAGGATGATGTTCCTTTAAGTGTGGGATATCAGTAGTTGCACTACTGTGAAATGGATAATGGTATATGCTTGATTCTAAAATCGTTGCTCTTTAGACCATCCTTCTCCAAAAAGTAACTCGAAAAAAATAATAATTCAAAATTGAGTTAAAAATATGTTGAAAATGAAAAATTTTATACGAAGAATGATTTACTTTGGGGAAGAAGGATTAATGAAATATGAATTCCTTTGAAAACTTAGTTTAGTAATGCCATAAAGAGCATCGCATGACTAAGCACACAATAAATCAACTTTCGGTTCGTGAGGTATCTTGAGCTATATAAAGAGCATTCATTTTTAATGCTTCACTTTTCGATTCTTGAGTGTGCTGATGTATGCATTTAGAATCAGAACTTGCTCCTGTGATGCATTTGAAATCCGGATTGATGAGTAAAGAGGAGATCGAATCATTTCATTCTTCAACCCATCCATATACCCATAAATAAACACGTTATCCCTACCTTCTCAAAAGCATCCCTCAAACTTCACAGTAAGTCCCAATAATGAAAGAAAAGAAGCTACAAGGATATGACGTCAAAGAAGAAAACCCAAGAAAAGAAAATTCGAAGAAAAGAAAATCAATTGGAGAAAAGGACTCCTTCTGCAAACACCAAAAGAAAAGGGTGTCAATCCTCCCAAAGATTCCAACTTCACCAAAAAAAAACCAATGAAAACCCAACAAAACCCCCTTTCACATCACCAACACTTCACCCCAAAAACCCTTCATCAATTCCCTTAGAATGATTGTGGCTAGATCGACTTCGCGCTCACCAAAAATGTAACGATTTGATCCTCGATCAAGCCTATGATGATAAACGATACATGACTAGAGTTCAGAGTGATTGGTAATACTAAAATAGGAAACCCTAAACACTTTGAGTGATTGGAGTGACCACCTTGAGAGGATCGCCTATTCATATTTCCAAGATCAAAGATCAAAAGCATGCTCCTAAAGATTATAAAACCTTGTTTTTCAAAGAACAAATATTCCATTTTTCCCAAAACCCCCATTTAGTAAAAAGTTCCGCCTCAAAATATTTCATTATCTGCTTATCTTTAACCATGTTGAAACGAGTTTGTTTGAGGACTAGCAAAGTTCTATGTGTGAGATACTTGATATCGCGTAAAAAGTAACGTTTTTACTACCAATATCTCTCTCATTCTGGAACGATTCTTAGCATTTGAACTCAAATAACACTCAAATCAATAAGAATCTGCCAAGGAGGTCAAAACAAGGTTGCATGATAAAAATCAAGCAAAACGAATGAAAAACGAAGATTACACGCACGTTTGAAGATTTAAGGTATCAAAACAAGATTTAAATACTAAAGTGCCCATCATCAACATCCATCTTATCCAAGATGTTCGTTTTCAAAATACGGGTCTAACAAAAGAAGAATCAACAAAAATGGATAAAGAATGAAGATTCTACGCCCGCCGGAAGATTCAAATGATTTGTACGCAATATCTAGAGATAGGAAGCTCAATTTTGGGATTACTTTTCATCAAAGTATTCATTTTTGAAAAACGAATCCAACGAAAAAAGAATCGATGAAAACGGACGCATAACAAAGAAAACACGCACGAATTAAGAAACGAAGCAAAAGACAGCGAACCGAGGCGGGTGGCAGCCAGTCGCCGCCGACCACCACCACACCGCCGCCAGCCACCATGTTGGTGGTGCCGGCCTCCCCTCCCCCATCTCATTTCCTCTTTTTGGTCCTTTTGTGTACCTGGTGCCACACCTTTACGCGATTGTACGTACCCTGTACCACACCTTTGCGCGATTGTACGTACCTGGTGCACCACCTTTTCCACCTTTTGCTAAAGTGCTCCTCAAGATGCTAACATGAGCCGGATTCCTTCTATAATAGGAGGCATGAGGCTTCATTCCAACACACACCTTCAAAACACACTTTACATACCATATGTATTAGTGATATTACTTTCTTAGTTTCTCATTCTATTTTCTTACTTCAAAATTAGTATTAGGCTAGTTAGGAAGCTTGTTTAGAGTAGAAAGAAAACAAGGAACATCTTAATTAAATATGTATGATTTAGTTATGCTAGAACTAGTTTGTGCCATGATTAGCGAGTAGATTACTATTCTATTTGTTGTGATGTAGTTAGCACATATAATTATGGGATGACTTTAAATACGTCGTGAAATAATATGATGGCCCCTATTCGACTATTTACTTGGTATAGTGCTGGAAATGCTTTTAAGCAAAGTACATATGTATGGAAGCCGGTAAACGACCTAAGGTAGTTGTATTATGGATCGACGTTATAGAAAAATGGAAACTTTATGAATGGACTTATCCGTGTGATCTTAAACCTAAAACTTACATTCGCCTTTCGATTAATAAACGTGATTGTAACCTTGTAAAGAGGAGTTGCGAACCTTAATACTTGGTCAATGATTATCTGCGTCAAAACTATGGTTTAATTGTAACGTCATGCAAGCATCATAAAAAGCAATGTGATTACATGGAATTATCATGAATATTGTACACTTCCAGTCACAATGTAATTATCATGTAAACATCACGAAGCAATTAAATTCAAAACGGAAACATCGGTAAATGATTATATACATTGTGAACTACCATAGCATTTTCTGACATGGTCTGGGTTTAACTTTCTGCAAAAAGCCGTCAGCATTTTAATTAGATTAGTTTAAATTAGATTAGAGTATGTAGGCTATAGGCTAAATAACCATTTACGAAAACCTAGGGATTTGTTAATTGTATCAAGAAAGGCAAGTTTAAAATCCAATCTAAAGTGATACTCTTTCCTAACCTATAAAATCCTAAAGTAAGATACGCAAGAAACCTAAACGCTTTCCTTCGCTTATCACTCTTAAGTTTTACTAATAGGAATTGGTAAATATGTCCGGACATAAACCCTAAGTTAGATGTTTATAAGACTCATAATCTTTATGGTATTAAGAACGATTAGACGTGTTATGGACATGCTACTATATTCCTTCGCCCACGAGCAAACGCGTTCAATAATATGGGCCACTGACTCCCTCACAAGAGAGTGTGGATAGTTGAGCATCGTCTGTCTAACCAAAATCATGACACCTTAGTTCCTTGTGACATATTAGTTGATAACCGGCTTATAGGGAATCTATTGGTTATACCATAAGTTATTGAATTTTGCAAACAATTCCAATTTAGTTAATCATTTTTCCCATGAAAGTCATCATCCCATATTATTAGCTAATGAACTCACAACAAATACTACTTTCCATTATCTGATTTATTATTACATTTCATTCGCTTTATTTACTTTACTTTGTTAACTGAACCAAACTCGCAACGCACTCTTATAAAAACATGTACTAGAAAGTAACGATTGATTGGATCACCTCCATTTCAATTCAGTTTCTCTTTAAGAACGACTCTAGGTCATACTTACCATCTACTAGCCCTTGGTTCAGTATTAGTAAGTCATACTTAGACCCCAATAAGTTTTTGGCACCGCTGCTGGGTAGACTAACTGTCCGATACAGAGGCCCAACCAATCCTGTTTTCTAGTATACCCTTAGGATAAAACCTTATAAAAAAAAATATTTTCTTTATTGTCTATTTTTAGTTTGTGTATGACCAGTTCCCCTAGATCTGCACCGCTTTTTAACTTTCCCGATCTAGAACTTATAATACGCACTATTCGACGAGAAAAGAAGCAATTTGGAATTAGACAAGCAATGGCTGATCGCATCACTCTCGCTGACAACAGTAAGCCCTCTATTGAAGGAAGAGGAGGCCCAACTCTCTACCCAGAAACCCCATGACAATCATCTGAGCTTAAGCACCACATCATCCAACTAATCCAAAACCACTGTCAATTCCATGGATTACCAAGTGATGATCCAAACTCTCACCTCGACAAGTTCATATCTCTTTCAGACTCCTACAAACAAAATGGAGTTAGCCAAGATACAATCCGCTTGTATGCTTTCCTTTATTCACTCACACATCATGCACAAACATGGTTTGAAGGTTTAGAAACCAACTCTATCCCTTCATGGACAGTAATGGAAACAAAGTTTCTAACCAAGTACTTTCCGCCCTCTAAACAAACCAAACTCTGAAATGACATCATGAACTTCCACCAAGCTTTTGATGAGTCATTATACACGGCATGGGAATGATTTAAAGGAGCACTGAAGAAATGCCCTAATCACCGACTCGACAAATCTGCACAATTGTGTACCTTCTATAATGGTTTAGACCCTAACCACCGAACCACCCTCGACGCTGCCACACTGATATCGCGTAAAAAGTCATGTTTTTACTACAAATATCTCTCTCATTCTGGAACAATTCTTGGCATTTTAAACTCAAAAACAATACAAATCAATGATATTATGCCAAGATGGTCAAAACAAGGTTGCACGACAAAAATCAAGCAAAACGGATAGAAAACGAAGATTTCATGCACGTTCGAAGATTCCAGACATCAAAACGAGATTTAAAGACCAAAGAGCCCATCAACAACATCTATCTAACCTAAGATGTTCGTTTTCAAATTACGAATCCAACAGAAAAAGAATCAACAAAAACGAGCGAAGAATGAAGATTCTGCGTACGCCGGAAGATCCAAACGATTCGTACGACACATCTAAAGTTCAGAGATATATTTCTGGGATTTCTTTTCATCAAAAGCTTCATTTTTGAATTACGAATCCAACACAAAAAGAATCAACGCAAACGGACGCATAACGAAGAAAACACGCACGAATCGAGAAATGAAGCAACGGGCAGCGAACCGGTGCGGGGTGGTGCCAGCCGCTGCCGGCCACCACCCTCCCGCACGGATTGCGCTTTTTTGTCCTTTTTTGTACCCGGTGATAGACCTTTACATGCTTTTCATACCTGGTGCCACTACCTTTTTCACCTTTTCGTACCTAGTGCCACTACCTTTTCCACCTTTTGCTAATGTGTGCTTCCATTTGCTAAAATGCAACAAAACTCCTCTATAAATAGGAGGCATGAGGCTCAATTACAAACACACCTTCCTAGCTTATCTTTCTCACTCTAGAAATAAGCTCCCACTTTCTCACTCTATATTTCTTTCTTTAGATTAGTTTTAACTAGTATGTAAACTAGTTTAGGAGTTATATTAGAAGTAGAAGGAAAGTGCGGAACGCATTGTAATCTTCGGTATATACTCGGAATTGTGTCAATTAATTCAAGTCTATTCTCTCTCGCATTTTATCCTGGTTCTTTCTATCCCTATCTATCTTAATTAATTACATTTTTATTGATTATGCTAGATTTAGTTATTGCCATGATTAGAGAGTAGTATACTTGTTGTGTTTGTTTGCGATGTAGTTAATTAATTATGGGATGATTTATAATTAAATATTAAAGATCGGTAGTATCGCTTTGATCATCTTATTGAATGTTCTTGTTTGATTGTTGCCTTAGGATTATCATAGTGGTAAAATATAAATGGTCTTAATTATCGTAAAGTAATATGATGACCCCTATTCGACTGTTACTCGATATAGTACTGGAAACACTTCAAGGTGGAGTACAAATGTATGGAAGTCGAGGAACGACCGAAGGTAGTCATATTACGAAACGGTACAATATTACGAAGTAATATGATGCCCCTATTCGACTGTTATTCGATATAGTATTGGAAACACTTCAAGGTGGAGTACAAATGTATGGAAGTAGAGTAACGACCGAAGCTAGTTATATTACGGACTAACATATAAAATGAGAAACATAGTTTAATTAACCTTTCTAAATAGACTTTTAAACTTCAAATTTATATATTGCCTTTCCACCAATAAACGTGATTACAACACCTTTTTAACGACGTCTAATTAAAAGGTAGTCAGTCATTTGTGTCAATATAATTTGTCAAAGGTATGAAACTATGGAACCGCAAGGCTACATGGGGGATTATCATAGGATAATACATGGCCAAGGTTTGAAGCGGCGGAACCACTTTAAGTGAGGAACGATGTGGATAATTAGGGGATTTATTGGGTAGTCTTAAGAAAGGGCTGGTTTAAAGTCGTAAATGAACCGTTTTAAATACATGAATCTGTTAGGATGATGAGGAATCGTTATATGATTCAGTTATGTCTAGTACCTTGAGATTTTGTTCCCGTTCATGTGAAAGTATTATTAAACCATAGTCCAGATTTTGCTTATTATTCTAAATACTTTTTGATGTTACCATAACCTAGCTCCCGGTATGACATGATAATGGGATTTTAATTAGTAGGGAATCTAGTGTTTACATCACAAGTATTCAAGATTAATAATTAACAAATATCTTTCAACACAGTTTCTCCAAACATCATCCAGAACTTAATTAATGAAATCTCAGCAAACACTATCTTTGTTTTATCTGCTTTATCTTTTATTTTTATTTCGCTTTTATTTATTTACTTGCCTAAGTTAGTTAATATAAAAACCAAAATTCCCTCACTATTTTATAAAATCTTCACTAGTTTGAAAGCCCTCATCTGCCACGCCTTAGTTTCAATTTAGTCGGTTTGAAGAACGACTCTAGGTTATACCTACCACTTGCTCACCCTTAGGATTAGCATTGTTAGGGAAAACTTAGGCCCCGCAATTACAAATTTAAAACACCCACTGATGCCCGCCGCCAGTAGTCGGTGCAACGACAAGGGTTGAAATCCTTACTGACCGCTGGTGGGCATCAAGTTTTTGGCGCCGCTGCCGGGGAACCAACTGTACGATCCATAGGCGTCAAGATGAACTTACTCTCTAGTGAACCTTTAGGATTAATTTTTCTCCTTAGACCCCTACATCTTTCTTTATTTTTCCTTCCTTTTAGTACTTTTATAAATTACGTTATCCCTATCCACTCAACCAGTCAACCAGCTGCCGTTGAGACTATGACAGCCACACATATCACTCTGGCTGATGACTCTTAACATCTGATTGAAGGCCGAGGAGGACCAATTGTCTATCTGGAAATTGGTAGAGGATCATTCGAGTTAAAGCCACACATTGTTCAGTTAGTCCAAAACCTCTGTCAATTCCGTGGCCTACCAAATGATGATCCCAACTCCCACCTTGACAAATTCATTTCCTAATCCAACTCCTTTAAGCCGATTGGGGTTAATCAGGACATAGTCTATCTATACCAATTCCCCTATTCACTCACTCTCAATGCACAAACCTGGTTTGAGGAACTAGAAATCAACTCTATAACCTCTTGGGTAGAATTAGCAACCAAATTTTTGGCCAAATATTTTCCCCCTTCAAAACAAGCCACGTTTAGGTCCAACATCATAAACTTCCGCCAAGTGCATGATGAATCAATCTACGATGCATGGGAACGCTTTAAGAAATTGCTTAAGAAATGTCCATATCATCATTTTGAGCGCTCAGACCAGTTGCGCATTTTCTACAATGGTCTCCTCCCACATCACCGTCCTTTACTTGATACCGCCTCTCGAGGCAGTTTCATGAATTGTACGACCAATGAAGCTTGGAGCCTTATTGAGGAAATGACAATGCACAACCATGACTGGAACAGTGAAAATCACCCATCACTAGTGAATTCACCTACTACAATCGGGAATGAAGCTATCAAAACTCTCGCTCAGCAAGTGGAAGAACTAACCAAAGAGATCAAGGAATTGAAAAATCAAAAACAACAAGTCTGTCAAGTTGAAACTTGCCTTAATTGTACTAATTTGAACCACTCAGCTTAAGATTTCCAATGTCATCTAACACCACCCAATACTAACCATTCTCCTTACCCACCTACGAATAGCCCACTAACTCACCAACCTAAACCTTTTGAACCCTCACAAACCTCTAGTTTTGACGACACCCTGATACAAGTCATTCAAGGACTCTCAGCTAGACAAGACCAAACCGATCTCATCTTAAGAGATCATTTGACTTTGTTAAAAGCTTTCGAATCCCAATTAGCACAACATATTAACGCTAAAACTCAGGATAGTCCAACTAGTTTCCATAAGGAGGCCTCTCATATTCAAGACTCTCAGGTAGCACATAGCCCACCTACGATTTCTTCTCCGGTGAAGGAACCACCTATTGTCCCATCGACCATAGATTTAGAGTCTACACCAAATAGGAAAGTAAATATTCCATTTCCGGCTCGTCTTAAATGACGACCCGACAAGCTTGATAGGAAACTCAGGATAGTCTTTTAAGTTTGATAGGAAATTCCTAGACACCGCCTCTGAAGTTCACTCTAAAAAGTACTTTAGAAGACTTCTTACAATCAAGGATAAGGTACCCGAAGTACCCAATGTCCCGCTGAACGAGGAATGTTCAACTATCTTGAAAAATACCATTCAAGAAAAACTCGGAGACACCGGACGTTTTACTCTCCCCTGTTCTATCTACAATTCAGGCATCACTTGTTCTCTTGCCGATTTAGGAGCTAGTGTTAACCTTATGCCATACTCGCTTTTCAATAGGCTTGAGTTAGAAAATCTTTGACCTACCAAAATGACCATACAGCTTGCTGACCACTCGGTCAAATACCCTAAGGGAATAACTGAAAATGTTTTAGTTAGGATTGACAAATTTCTTTACCCAGCAGATTTTGTAGTAATGGATATGCAGGAAGACGTACACATCCCGATCATACTAGGAAGACCTTTCATGAATACGGCCAAGGCAATCATCAATGTCTTCGCACAAACCATCAGCTTGCAGTCTCAGGGAGAAACCATCACTTTCCATATCGACAATCCTAACGCTGGAGACCAAGCCGATATGTACATGATCTCCATGAACAAGACCGCGGAGGACGAAGAAACTGCAAAGTCAATAAATGAAAGGAAATCTAGCAAGGAACTGGCAGTCGTGCCATATTTTCCGATTGACCTCCGACAAATAGGACAAAAGATAAAAAATGCATCAGTGAAAAAATCAACGATGGAAGAAATTGGGATGAGAAAGATGGAAAAAGAAAACAAAAGCAGCATACCGCCAATTAATCCGTTTACCACTGAAGAAATGGCAGGAAGTAACCACGACCATCCTACGAGAAGAGAAACACTGGAGGAATATTCAAAATGCACAAGATACCAACCGCAAACCATCATGGATCACAAAGTGCTCGAAGAATTCATCCGAAGATTTGACAAAGTAGTAGGAGGAATAAGTGGCGTAGTCAACATGTTGGCTCTTTCCCCTGCTGAACTGCAATTATATCAACAACAGAAACGGATTTACACTAGGATCTACAATGCCCTTAAAAGATCTAACATCCCATTCACCTCAACGCAATGGGAGATGTTAGGATCCATTAGAGCACATATGAAAGGAACTACTGGACATCCGAGCAGTCGTGCTGACATTTCAATGATGAATGACCTCACATCATTGCTTAACTTGCTAAGTAGAGAAGATCACCTCAGTTCCAAGGAAAGCGGATCTATGGTTATCAACTCCACTATGGAAAAACAAATTGAGTTAATGATTGAAGAACTTAGTGATCTTGTTTGGGAGGAATCAAGGCGCGAACGACCTTTTAGAGCCACACATGAATCACCACTTGATATCGCTACTTTTGTTACGATCGATCTACGGGAGATTCAACAACAGAAAAGAAACTCCAGAAGAAACTTCATATTCCACTCAGGATGCAAGGAGATACTTTGTCATCTTGTTCTAGTTTTCTCAGAATCCGACTTTCCATTCAACAACCATCAGCACCGGAAAATAGAGGACTTGTGCACGTCCATCAGAAGATTCAACGGAGACCCCAAGACCGAGAATTATGAAGACATAAAACTGCAATTCTTGGCGTTTGTATGCTCTCTCTGGCAAAACCCACCGCCAAGAGAGGCTGTTAAGACAGACACAACCACCATGACCAACCCTAATCGGATTGTCACTAAAGCAGTTGACTACATCACATTCGGACTTCAGGGACTTGCAAGGACAACTTCAGAGCATCTTCTGAACTATAAAGAATCATCGAGAGATAGTCCACTCGAATTGATTACGACAATAGTCAATCATTTCATGAGAATCTATCCACCTCGATACACTTTTCCGCAACCTAGGGCTCACAATATCATCACTGGGGATCCCATGGATGCATCCATCTCCATCTAGCTAGGAGAGAAGAAGTCGAGCTCTCGACTTTAAAAGAGCGCTTCTCGGGAGGCAACCCGTGTTTACATTTCTGCAATTTTACATTCCAAGAAGTGATGAAGTCTCCGACTATCTTTCACACTTGGATATACAAAGAAGACTGACGCATCAAGTTTTTGGCGCCACATCACACATCAAGTTTTTGGCACCGGAATTAAGAAAAGTATATCCAACGTGTTCACACCTACGAGATAAATCACAAAAGACTTAAAGAAATCGGAGCACACAACAACAACGAAGGGACACTACGGAGAAGTCAACAATCATGTGCTTCAGAGCACTCCTCATCATCACCAACAATCCATATATATAAATGGGGAGTACTTCTATACCGTTTCTTTCATTCGTTATAAATATACCATATCCACTATGCTTATCACTAAGTGTGGGATTCAAACCCAAAACACACAGCTAAAAGAATACCTCTTAGATGTTTTAAATCCTAAGTGTGGGATTTTACCCCAATCAGAGCTTAGAATAACATCGAGGACGATGTTCCTTTAAGTGTGGGATAGCAGTAGTTACACTACTGTAAAATGGATAATGGTATATGCTTGATTCTAAACTCGTTGCTCTTTAGACCATCCTTCTCCAATAAGCAAACAAAATTTTTCAAAATTGAGTTAAAAATATGTAAAAAATGAAATTTTTTTGACGAAGAATGATTTACTTTGGGGAAGAAGGATAAATAAAATACTAATTCCATTGGAAAATTAGTTTAGTAATCCCATAAAGAGCATCGCATGACTAGGCACACAACAAACCAACTTTCGATTCGTGAGGTATCTTAAGCCATATAAAGCATTCATTTTTAATGCTTCACTTTTTCGATTCTTGAGTGTGCCGATGTATGCGTTTAGAATCTGGACTTGCTCATGTTATGCATTTCAAATCCGGATTGGTGAGTAAAGAGGAGATCGAATCACTTCATTCTTAAACCCATCCATATACCCATAAATAGACACATTACCCCTGCTTTCTCAAAAGCAACCCCAAACTTTAAAATAAAGTTCCAAAGATAAAAGAAGAAAAATCGCAAGGAGGTGACGTCGAAAAAAAAAAAAGAGAAAAGAAGTTCAAGAAGAAAATTTTGAAGAAAAAGAAAATCAATTGGAGATAAAGACTCCTCCCGCAAATACCAAAAGAAAAAGGGCGTCAATCCTCCCAAAAATTCCAACTTCAACAAAAAGAGACCAACGAAAAACCTAACAAAACCCCCTCTCATATCACCAACACTTCACTTCGAAAAACCCTACATCACTTCCCTTAGAATGATTGTGGCTAGATGGACTTTGCGCTCACCAAAAACGTAACGATTTGATTCTCGATCAAGCCTATGATGATAAACGATACATGACTGGCGTTATGAGTGATTGATAATATTAGAATAGGAAACCCTAAACACTTTGAGTGATTTGAGTGACCACCTTGAGAGGATCGCCTAGTCATGTATCCAAGATCAAAATCAAAAACATGCTCCCAAAGATTACAACCTTGTTTTTCAAAGAACATATATTTCATTTTTTCCAAAACCCCCTTTAGTAAAAAGTTCCGCCTCAAAATATTTCATTATCCTCTTATCTTTAATCATGTTGAAATTCGAGTTTGCTTGAGGACAAACAAAGTTCTAAGTGTGGGATACTTGATATCGCGTAAAAAGTTATGTTTTTACTACAGATATCTCTCTCATTCTGGAACAATTCTTGGCATTTTAAACTCAAAAACAATACAAATCAATTATATTATTCCAAGATGGTCAAAACAAGGTTGCACGACAAAAATCAAGCAAAACGGATAAAAAACGAAGATTCCACGCACGTTCGAAGATTCCAGACATCAAAATGAGATTTCAAGACCAAAGACCCCATCACCAACATCTATCTAACCTAAGATGTTCGTTTTCAAATTACGAATCCAATAGAAGAAGAATCAACAAAAACGGGCGAAGAATGAAGATTCTGCGTACGCCGGAAGATCCAAATGATTCGTACGACACATCTAAAGTTCAGAGATATATTTCTGAGATTTCTTTTCATAAAAGCTTCGTTTTTGAATTACGAATCCAACGTAAAAAGAATCAACGCAAACGGACGCATAACAAAGAAAACATGCACGAATCGAGAAATGAAGCAACGGGCAGCGAACCGGTGCGGGGTGGTGCCAGCCGCCGCCGACAGCCACACAGCCTATATCGGCTGCCACTAGGCCGCCGCCGGCCACCACCCTCCCGCACGGATTGCACTTTTTTGTCCATTTTCGTACCCGGTGCAAGACCTTTACATGCTTTTCGTACCTGGTGCCACTACCTTTTTCACCTTTTCGTACCTGGTGCCACTACCTTTTCCACCTTTTGCTAATGTGTGCTTCCATTTGCTAAAATGTACCAAAACTCCTCTATAAATAGGAGGCATGAGGCTCATTTACAAACACACCTTCCTAGCTTATCTTTCTCACTCTAGAAATAAGCTCCCACTTTCTCACTCTATATTTCTTTCTTTAGATTAGTTTTAACTAGTATGTAAACTAGTTTAGGAGTTATATTGGAAGTAGAAGGAAAGTGCGGAACGCATTGTAATCTTCGGTATATGCTCGGAATTGTGTCAATTAATTCCAGTCTATTCTCTCTCGCATTTTATCCTGGTTCTTTCTATCCCTATCTATCTTAATTAATTACATTTTTATTGATTATGCTAGATTTAGTTATTGCCATGATTAGAGAGTAGTATACTTGTTATGTTTGTTTGCGATGTAGTTAATTAATTATGGGATGATTTATAATTAAATATTAAAGATCGGTAGTATCGCTTTGATCATCTTATTGCATGTTCTTGTTTGATTGTTGCCTTAGGATTATCATAGTGGTAAAATATAAACGGTCTTAATTATCGTAAAGTAATATGATGGCCCCTATTCGACTGTTACTCGATATAGTACTGGAAACACTTCAAGGTGGAGTACAAATGTATGGAAGTCGAGGAACGACCGAAGGTAGTCATATTACGAAACGGTACAATATTACGAAGTAATATGATGGCCCCTATTCGACTGTTATTCGATATAGTACTGGAAACACTTCAAGGTGGAGTACAAATGTATGGAAGTAGAGTAACGACCGAAGCTAGTTATATTAGGGGATTTATTGGGTAGTCTTAAGCAAGGGCTGGTTTAAAGTCATAAATGAACCATTTTAAATACATGAATCTGTTAGGATGATGAGGAATCATTATATGATTCAGTTATGTCTAGTACCTTGAGATTTTGTTCCCGTTCATATGAAAGTATTATTAAACCATAGTCAAGATTTTGCTTATTATTCTAAATACTTTTTGATGTTACCATAACCTAGCTCCCGGTGTGACATGCTAATGGGATTTTAATTAGTAGGGAATCTAGTGTTTACATCACAAGTATTCAAGATTAATAATTAACAAATATCTTTCAAAACAGTTTCTCCAAACATCATCCTATAACTTAATTAATGAAATCTCAGCAAACACTATCTTTGTTTTATCTGCTTTATCTTTTATTTTTATTTCGCTTTTATTTATTTACTTGCCTAAGTTAGTTAATATAAAAACCAAAATTCCCTCACTATTTTATAAAACCTTCACTAGTTTGAAAGCCCTCATCTGCCACGCCTTAGTTTCAATTCAGTCGGTTTAAAGAAGACTCTAGGTCATACCTACCACTTGCTCGCCCTTAGGATTAGCATTGTTAGGGAAAACTTAGGCCCCGCAATTACAAATTTAAAACACCCACTGATGCCCGCCGCCAGTAGCCGGTGCAACGACAAGGGTTGAAATCCTTACCGACCGCTGGTGGCACATCACGCACAAGGAAGTTTTATGACAAAGACAGATGAAGAAGGATGTGACCTTATAGAAAATATGACTATGCATCACCATGATTGGAACTTTGGAGATCACTCGACATCTTCAGCACCTCTCGCTGCATCAAATCCAATTCCAGTCGAAGCAATCAAGGTATTAACAAAGAAGATGGACACACTTGTCAAGCAGTTCGGAGAACTTAAGAAAAACAACACCAAGTACACCAAGTGCAAGCCTGTTAAAACTGCACCAACTCGCAACCACCCGGTGAATATGAAGTTGAATATGAAGAGACATACGGCACCGTTTACTATGCTCAATACCCCGCTCGACCACAGAATTCTCCACCCGGTTTCAACCAACACAACAACCAACCTAGAGGACCTCCATTCCCACAAAGAAACAACTAACCTTTCCAACCCCGATACCTACCTAGATACCCACGTTACCCACAACAACAACAGCTTACCTACAACCAACCCCTCGCACTTCCTGGACCCACTTCCGACACAAACCAAACTACTGAACAACCCAACAAGACAAATGCCCCAGCTTCAAGTTCAGAAGACGCCTTCACCCAGTTCATGCAAGGCCAACACATACTCAACCAAAAGACATCCGCTAGGAAATACCAAGCCGATCTCTTCATGAGAAATCAATTAGCCGTATTGAAGAACTTGGAAGCTCAAATTGGACAATTGGCACAACGTCTTGAGAACAGACCCAGAGGAAGTTTGCCAAGCAACACGGTTCATAACCCACATGTTGAGGAGGCAAAGCAAGTTACCACTACCAAGGAAGCAGCCACTCCACCATCTGAAGAAGAAAAGACTAGGTCGAGCTCTCGACTTTAAAAGAGCGCTTCTCGGGAGGTAACCCGTGTTTTTAAATTTCTGCAAATTTTACTTTCTAAGAAGTTATGAAATCTCCGACTATCTTTCACACACGGATCATACATGCCCTAGCCTGCAAGAAAGTATCAACACCCAAAGAATTGTATATCCGACGTGTTCACACCTACGAGACCAATCACAAGAAGACTTGATCAAGAATCCACCTATGAAGACGAAGTCCGGCAGTTGCAAGCAAAGGAATACTGCAACTACCGGGGAGTACTTCTATACCGTCTCTTTCACTCGTTATAAATATACCATATCCACTATGCTTATCACTAAGTGTGGGATTCAAAACCAACACACACCACTAAAAGAATATGTCTTAGATGTTTCAACTCCTAAGTGTGGGATTTTCACCCCAGACAGAGCTTAGAATAACATCAAGGACGATGTTCCTTTATGTGTGGGATAGCAGTAGTTGCACTACTGTGAATTGGATAATGGTATATGCTTGATTCTAAAATCGTTGCTCTTTAGACCATCCTTCTCCAAAAAGTAAATCAAAAAAATAATAATTCAAAATTGAGTTAAAAATATGTTGAAAATGAAAAAATTTAGACGAAGAATGATTTACTTTGGGGAAGAAGGATTAATGAAATATGAATTCCTTTGAAAACTTAGTTTAGTAATCCCATAAAGAGCATCGCATGACTAAGCACACAACAAACCAACTTTCAGTTCGTGAGGTATCTTGAGCTATATAAAGAGCATTCATTTTTAATGCTTCACTTTTCGATTCTTGAGTGTGCCTATGTATGCGTTTAGAATCAGAACTTGCTCCAGTGATGCATTTCAAATCCGGATTGGTGAGTAAAGAGGAGATCGAATCACTTCATTCTTAAACCCATCCATATACCCATAAATAAACACGTTATCCCTACCTTCTCAAAAGCATCCCTCAAACTTCACAATAAGTCCCAATGATGAAAGAAAAGAAGCTACAAGGATATGACGTCAAAGAAGAAAACCCAAGAAAAGAAAATTCGAAGAAAAGAAAATCAATTGGAGAAAAAGACTCCTTCTGCAAACACCAAAAGAAAAGGGCGTCAATCCTCCCAAAGATTCCAACTTCACCAAAAAGAAACCAATGAAAAACCAACAAATCCCCCTCGCACATCACCAACACTTCACCCCAAAAACCCTTCATCACTTCCTTTAGAATGATTGTTGCTAGATCGACTCCGCGCTCACCAAAAAGGTAACGATTTGATCCTCGATCAAGCCTATGACGATAAACGATACATGACTGGAGTTCAGAGTTGTAACACCTGATCAAAAAGTCAACTTTCACGCCAAACTTAAAACTTTCATTTCACGTGCTTGGTACGTAGTACTTTAAATAATGTGTTATTATTATAAATAAACGTTACTTACACGGAAAATATTACACTATCATAGAACATAATTTGTTTTGTCTAAAACGTATTTTACGCGACGAAACCATACGAAATGTATCCGTCAAACAACCCAAAACAAAGTTATATTTTTATATAACCCGAATGAAGTATTTTTACAAAATATTTTAATTGAAAATATATATGAATTTGTATAAACAAAATTATGATTTTAAAATAATTTAATTATTTTACGATCGGGCGAACAAACGCGGGTATTTTACACTGAAATTGGAGACAACCAACCCCCACCAAAAGGGAGGGCCGGCTGCCCTTTTTCCCCTCCCCATTTCTTTTGTTTTTCATTTCAAACACACACACACAAACACCCACTCTAGCTCATCTCTCCCTCTCCCTCTCGGTTTACACCACCACCACCACCGGAATCACCACCACCTCGTCGCCACCATCATCAAGAACAACAACAGCAGCTTCACCATCATCTTCTTCATCAAGATCTTCCCCATCTCGTCTCTTTCAGCTCGGAATTGACATTTGGTAAGAACACTCGATTTCACACCTTAAAACACTTGATTTATGTTTATTAACATATTATTGAGTCCATACAACAAGAATGTAGCCAAGAAATCGGCTAAAAACATTTTAGAAATCGAAACCCATTTCAAAACTCGCATCAGTCCGTCCTGCGAACTGAGATCCCAGATCCCAGTTCGTCTCGCGAAGCGAACCGAACCTGCGAACCGAACCGAACCTGCGAACCGAACCGAACCTGCGAGCCGAACCGACTTGCGAAGTCAATTTGTGAACTGAGCTGCGAGTCGAGACCTGCGAGTCAAGACTTGCGAACCGAAACCAACCTGCAAACTGAACTGCGAAGCGAACTGAAACTCAGTTCGCAGCGAACTCAAACCTCACTTCGCAGTCAACTTTTCAACGTCTTGAAATTTAACTCCAATGACTTAAATTTAAATACCAGATACGATTTTTAATAAAGCAAGGTAGTAGAAATACGATTTAAATTCCAGCTCGACCCCAGCCAGGGGCTCTGCCCCTTGGACCCCGCTACCAGGGGCGCTGCCCCCGGACCCCCGTACACAGTTTTCAAACCTGAACAACAAATGAATACTTACACAACTCGCTTAGACAAACTGATTGTCTCATACTTATATAACCTCACATGTTTAGGACATTAGGAGGTTACTATTCGGACAACGCCTATATCGTAGGATCGCCGACGACTCACAGGTGAGTTCATAGCCCCACTCTTTCAAACTGTTTTACTGTTTTCGGGGTGAGACGCATGCACAATTACTGTTTTCGAATTATAATGATAAACTTTTATAAATCTCACTTAACTCTATTACTGTATGTAGTACGGAATGTGTAATACTTAGGAATTACACCCATCACATTGTTATAGAACAATATCACTACTTAACCTAGATAGGTTACCATTGTACACCACTTGATCGTCGAAAAACAATTACCCTTACATAACTTAATTAAGTTATCACTATACGTTGGCCATATTGTCGCGGGACAATATTATCGAATATGTTAGAACTTATTAGTCCTACCTACACTAGTCAACAACTAGACTTTATATAGGGTTAGTTTTCCTTTTAGGAAATAAGACTGCCTATACACTCCAGGATTTCTCGAATGGACTTGTACTTAAGTGAACTTTTCCAGAGACTACAACATACTTGCTGAGCTGTAGGCTAGGAGTATGCGGTAGTAACATATGTTAGTATAGTTTCTTATACTAATGTCAAACAACTAGGTGATGATTATTCATGCCTAAGTTTCCTGTGGTGCACCTTATATCTAAATAGTGTATATACATATTTAGATATAATAAACTACTTTCATGGGTTACATGACTACCTGTTAGATGCGTTGTGACTAAGACCTTTATATGTACGTTTATACATATATATATATATATTTATATACATATACTTGTACACTATCTCAAGCAACCCTGTTCGATGCCACGGATTTCAGTGGGCACAAAACGAGATCACGGTAAGTGATTCAAAATGATATCGTGGTAAAGCGATACGAAATATGGGATCTAGGGGCTACCACCTGAGATTCACACATATCAGCAGACCTGCGAGCTTACACTCAAGGCCGTTGATGCAGCAACGGATAGGCGAAATTTCACTCAAGATGGTTGGCTCAGCATTCTGATAAACGCTCTATCGTAGTCTGCATGACTGCACGGTTACTCGTATTCAGCAACTGATCAGCGAAACTACACTCGAGATCGTTGGCTCAGCATTCGGATAAATGCACGATCGTAGTCTGCATGACTGCACGGTTACTCGTACTCAGCAACGGATCGGCGAGCTTATACTCGAGATTGATGGCTCAGTATTGGTGTGAATACTCAAAGCATAATTCTGCGGACTACACTCATTTGTTGCTTGAAGGCAACAAATTATGCCAGGCGGCATCCTAGTATATTATTACTAGATAGGTATTAATGTTAACTGTTATCATATGACGTAGTTATGCACTTACTCGATAGTTCTTAGACACGTGGTGCCCCACGTTGTAGACTTATTTATACCTGATAGGTATCCAGGCATGGAATGCCTCCTGCTTTAGGTACTTAGGTACACACCCCAAATACTTAGGTATGAGATACCTTGTTAGACGTATACACATCGATATTACAACTTTATAACAATACAAAACAAGATCATAGATTTTGAACTACTTTTCCAAAAACATTTAAGGTTTATACTTTATGTTTCAACTAACAATCCTATGAACTCACCAGCTTTATAGCTGACTTGTTTTAGCATGTGTTCTCAGGTGCCCAGCAGGATTAGGATTACTACAAGATATGCTAGCTCGAGTCGCATATTTTCAAATAACTGGATTACTTTGCATAACTTTTGTATTTCTACTTATGTATTGGGACACATTTGGCGAACTCGCAGATATTTTAAACTATTAAATTTGGCAATGAAAAATACTATATTTTCAAACGTCTCATTTAGAGGTCGTTTTCTATGTATCTTATTCTTTGATGATTGATTAGTCACGCCCCGAGCCGACCGCTTCCGCAACCCGAATTGGGGGTGTGACAAGAGTGATTGGTAATACTAGAATAGGAAACCCTAAACACTTTGAGTGATTGGAGTGACCACCTTGAGAGGATCGCCTAGTCATGTTTCCAAGATCAAAGATCAAAAGCATGCTCCTAAAGATTACAAAACCTTGTTTTTCAAAGAACAAATATTCCATTTTTCCCAAAACCCCCCTTTAGTAAAAAGTTCCGCCTCAAAAGAAGAATCAACAAAAACGGATAAAGAATGAAGATTCTACGCTGCCGGAAGATTCAAATGATTTGTACGCAGTATCTGGAGATAGGAAGCTCAATTTTGGGATTACTTTTCATCAAAGTCTTCATTTTTGAAATCTGAATCCAACGAAAAAAGAATCGACGAAAACGGACGCATAACGAAGAAAACACGCGCGAATTAAGAAACGAAGCAAAAGACAGTGAACCGGGGCGGGTGGCAGCCAGCCACCACCACACCGCCGCCGGCCACCGTGGTGGTGGTGCCAGCCTCCCCTCCCCCATTTCATTTCCGCTTTTTGGTCCTTTTGTGTACCTGGTGCCACACCTTTACGCGATTGTACGTACCCGGTGTCACACCTTTGCACGATTTTACGTGTCTGGTGCACCTCCTTTTCCACCTTTTTCTAAAGTGCTCCTCAAGATGCTAACATGAGCCAGACTTATCCGTGCGATCTTAAACCTAAAACTTACATTCGCCTTTCGATTAACAAACGTGATTGTAACCTTGTAAAGAGGAGTCACGAACCTTAATACTTGGTCAATGATTATCTGCGTCAAAACTATGGTTTAATTGTAACATCATGCAAGCATCATAAAAAGCAATGTGATTACGTGGAACTACCATGAGTATAGTACACTTCCAGTCACAATGTAATTATCATGTAAACATCACGAAGCAATTAAATTCACAATGGAAACATCGGTAAACGATTAAATACATTGTGAACTACCATAGCATTTTCTGACATGGTCTGGGTTTAACTTTCTGCAAAAAGTCGTCAACATTTTAATTAGATTAGTTTAAATTAGATTAGAGTAGGTAGGTTATAGGCTAAATAACTATTTACGAAAACCTAGGGATTTGTTAATTGTATCAAGAAAGGCAAGTTTAAAATCCAATCTAAAGTGATACTCTTTCCTAACCTGTAAAATCCTAAAGTAAGATACGCAAGAAACCTAAACGTTTTCCTTCGCTTATCACTCTTAATTTTTACTAATAGGAATTGGTAAATATGTCCGGACATAAACCCTTAGTTAGATGTTTATAATACTCATAATCTTAATGGTATTAAGAACAATTAGACGTGTTATGGACTTGCTACTCAATTCCTTCGCCCACGAGCAAATGCGTTCAATAATATGGGCTACTGACTCCCTCACAAGAGAGTGTGGAGAGTTGAGCATCGTCTGTCTAACTAGAATCATGAAACCTTAGTTCCTTGTGACATATTAGTTGATAACCAGCTAATAAGGAATCTATTGGTTATACCATAAGTTATTGAATTTTTCAAACAATTCCAATTTAGTTAATCATTTTTCCCATGAAAGTCATCATCCCATATTATTAGCTAATGAACTCACAACAAATACTACTTTCCATTATCTGATTTATTATTACATTTCATTCGCTTTATTTACTTTACTTTGTTAACTGAACCAAACTCGCAACGCACTCTTTTAAAAACCTGTACTAGAAAGTAACGATTGATTGGATCACCTCCGTTTAAATTCAGTTTCTCTTTAAGAACGACTCTAGGTCATACTTACCATCTACTAGCCCTTGGTTCAGTATTAGTAAGTTATACTTAGACCCCAGCAAATATAAATTTAACACACCCACCGATTGGCATTGTGATCATTCGCGTTTGCGACGGTCGGAACGCCAACAGTCTAGCAGTATCTGAAAATCTTTGAAATGCGCCTTATGGATGTTGTTACAACATATCTATATGGATCATTATATAGCAATATCTATATGAAGATCCCAGATGGATTTACAATGCCTAAATCATTAAGTGCAAAACCCAAAGAAATGTATTCCATCAAACTACAAAGATCTTTATATGGGTTAAAACAATCGGGATGCATGTGGTATAAACGTTTAAGCGATTACTTGATGAGTAAAGGATATACAAATAATCTTATCTATCCATGTGTCTTTATTAAGAAAACAACATCTGGATTTGTGATCATTGCTGTCTATGTTGATGATCTAAACATCATTGGAACGAATAAAGAAATCCATGAAGTCATTGTGCATTTGAAAAAAGAATTTGAGATGAAGGATCTTGGAAAAACTAAATATTGTCTTGGTTTACAGATTGAGCACATGTCTAATGGAATACTTGTTCATTAGTCAAACTACACACATAAGGTATCAAAATGTTTTAATATGGACAATGCTAAACCTTTAAGCACTCCAATGGTTGTTAGATCACTAAATGTAGACAATGATCCATTTCATCCTCGCGGAGAAAATGAAGAGGTCCTTGGAAAAGAAGTACCATACCTTAGTGCTATTGGAGCACTTATGTATCTTACAAATTGTACTAGACCTGACATTTCTTTTGCAGTTAATATGCTTGCAAGGTTTAGTTCAGCACCAACCAAAAGACATTGGAATAGGATCAAACACATATTCCGATACCTATGTTGTAACACCCGCCAAATTAGGACTAGTGATTAGTACCTAATCAGTTGTTAATACATGTAATTAGTCCTTAGATTAGGATAATTAATGTATCTTAATATATATTGTTGAATATATACGAATATACGATTTAATTAAATCGTACACATCTCTAAATCGAATGGACTTCGATTCAATTAAATACGGACGTTGGTGAACAATTTTATTAAATAAGAAAAACATTATTTAATAACGATAATATTCCAATTACATTTTATGATAAACGTCTACGCGACCACACCATTTAACGCGCAAGCAAATCGAAACAAGATTTGTTACATTTTATAACACGATAATTAAGTATTTGGTAAAATACTTCCTCCAAAATATTGAATAAATACTCGTATTTTAAAACTCGTGTTTGAACACGTAAAATAATTATTTAAAAGTTTAAACGAACTAGAAAACGGGTGCCGCATGGGGCACGTACGCAGGAGAACGAAAAACTGGTGAAGCCCACACCCGGTGGACCCCACCAGCCAGCCCCATTTCCCCCCCTTCTTTCCCTCCTCTTTCTTTCTTTCTTCTCATTTCACCATCCACCTTTCTCTCTCTTCCTCTCCTTTTTTCTCAAAACTCACCACCACCACCATCATTAAATCCACTAAAAACACCACGAAATGAACCCGGATCGTCAAGCTCGTTTGGAGAAAAGTGACCACCTCGCAACGATCTACATTTCCATCTTTCCGGATTTCTCACGCGCGAAGTAGTAAGTTTCCGACAAAACCCGCAACTTCTCAATTTTTAGTGTTTTCAAGTTCTAGTTGTTTCTTTAAGCTTGAAATGTCCATCTAAGGGTTGGGTAAAAGAATCGGACCAAACAGAAACCGGAAAACTCGTTTTTGGCTCAAAATCCGTCGAACAGTCGTAAGTGTCGCATAGGCCGTCCAGTATAGCATCACTTCTTGCGACACTTAAGTGCCGCATTAAGTGGCGCATAAAGCCCTAAAGTTGCGTTACTTAAATAAGTGCCGTATAAAACCCCTTTTTCTCGACACTTACCTCCGTCACTTGTCTAGTAACGCCTAGAACCCTTATCCGACACTAACACCCGACACTACCTTAGTGACGCCTCACTATGCGTCACTTCCCTAAGTGACGCCCTCACTCAGATTTTACTATTTCATGCGTCACTTCCTAAGTGACGCCTAAGCCTCAAGTGACGCTATAAGTGACGCATAAAACAGAAGGTTTCAAACTATTTTTACACTAAGTGTCGAACTTATACAACCTCAAATACTTATACAATATGACTCCTAAAACATTGTAAAACATGCTTTTCAAGTATAACACTTTGAAATCAATGTGATATCATCAAGATTATTATTACAAATAATCACCAACGGGCCGTACATATTTTCAAACACTTAGACAATCAACCAAATTTTAATCATTTGGACATTCTAGTTGGACAAACAACTACAAGGTAGTCTTATTAGATGCCTTCACATGTTTATAACTATCGTGTGTCATGGACACCCTCAGGTTACAAGTCTTTGAACTTCAATTCTTGGCTAATCAATTTCAGTTTATTAAGATAAACTCTTCAGGCTCAGGTGAGTCTCATGGCCCCTCTTTTACTGTTTTACTAGGGGTGTGATACATTGCTCTATTTTAACACGTGAACGCGAGTACCTATTTCAATATACTACATGAGTTGTTTTCAACTAATCAAATCAAAGTCCTCCGTCAGTATAGTCTGGTAATACGTAAGTAGCGTGAATATTAGTATATGGTACCATATAGGATTGACCCTCATCGTCCGGGTTAGCAAGCACTAACTGGGTAAACGGACGTACTAATATTTGGGAAAACAAGTGTGGATTAGGCACTCGTGGAGGCACCTCGCTCGGAATTCTCTATATGGGACCCGACCCACGAGTTAAGCCCATTTATCTTGTTGGGTTGGTCAGTGGTTTGGTTTGTGTCAGAAGTGGGTCCAGGAAGTGCGAGGGGTTGGTTGTAGGCAAGTTGTTGTTGTTGTGGGTAAGGTGGGTATCTAGGTGGGTATCGGGGTTGGAAAGGTTGGTTGTTTCTTTGTGGGAATGGAGGTCCTCTAGGTTGGTTGTTGTTTTGGTTGAAACCAGGTGGAAAATTCTGTGGTCGAGCGGGATATTGAGCATAGTAAACGGTGCCATCTGCCTCTTCATATTCAACTTGATATTCACCGGGTGGTTGCGAGTTGGTGCAGTTTTGACAAGATTGCACTTGGTGTACTTGGTGTTGTTGTTTCTTAAGTTCTCCGAACTATTTGACAATTGTGTCCATCTTCTCTGTTAATACCTTAATTGCTTCAACTGGAATTGGATTCGATGCAGTGAGAGGTGCTGAAGATGTTGAGTGATCTCTAGAGTTCCAGTCATGGTGATGCATAGTCATGTATTCTATAAGGTTCCATCCTTCTTCGTCCGTCTTCATCATAAAGCTTCCTTGTGCTGCAGCGTCGAGGGAGGTTCGGTGGTTGGTCTAAACCATTATAGAAGGTACACAGTTGTTCAGATTTGTCGAGTCGGTGATTGGGGAATTTCTTCAGTGCTCCTTTGAATCGTTCACATGCGGTGTATAATGACTCATCAAAAGCTTGGTTAAAGTTCATGATATCATTTCGGAGTTTGGTTTGTTTAGAGGGTGGAAAGTACTTGGTTAGAAACTTTGTCGCCATCAGCCTCCATGAAGAGATAGAGCCGGTTTCTAAACCTTCAAACCATGATGTCTGAGCGAATAAGGGAAGAGATACAAGCGGATTGTATCTTGGCTAACTCCATTTAGTTTGTAAGAGTTTGAAAGAGATATGAACTTTTCGAGGTAAGAGTTTAGATCATCACTTGGTAATCCATGGAACTGACAGTGGTTTTGGATTAGTTGGATGATGTGGTGTTTAAGCTCGAATGATTGTCCTGGGGTTTCTGGGTAGAGAATTGGGCCTCCTCTTCCTTCAATAGAGGGCTGGCTATTGTCAGCGAGAGTGATGCGATCAGCCATTGCTTGTCTGAATGCGGATTGCTTCTTTTCTCGTCGAATAGTGCGCATTATAAGTTCTAGATTAGGAAAGTTAAAAAGCAGTGCAGATGTAGGGGAACAGGTCACACACTAAAGGAAAATAGACAATAAAGAAAATGTTTTGTTTTTGTTTTTTTATAAGGTTTATCCTAAGGGTATACTAGAAAAAAAGATTGGTTGGGCCTCTATATCGGAGAGTTAGTCTCCCCGGCAGCGGCGCCAAAAACTTGATGAGGTTCCGACCGTCGCAAACGCAAGTGATCACAACGCTTATCGGTGGGTGTTTTAAATTTGTAAATGTTGGGGTCTAAGTGTGACTTATTACTACTGAACCAAAGGCTAGTAGATGATAAGTATGACCTAGAGTCGTTCTTAAAGATAAACTGAATTAAAACGGATGTGATCAAATCAATCGTTACTTTCTAGTATAGGTTTTTATAAGAGTGCGTTAGGGGTGATGAGTTCTTAGGGAAAACTAAATAGACAAAATAAATCAAATAAAAGATAATAATAAATCAGATGGAAAGTAGTATTTGTTTGATTTCATTAGCTCATAATATGGGATGATGAGTTCTTAGGGAAAACGTTTATCTAAATTGGAAATTTTTACTAGATTTGATAGCTTATGGTATAACCCATAGATTCCTTATCAGTCGGTTATCAACTGATATGTCACGAGGAACTAGGGTATCGTGATTCTGATCAGACAGACACTGCTCAACTCTCCACACTCTCCTGCGAGGGAGTCAGTGGCCCTTGTTATTGAACGCATTTGCTCATGGGTGAAGGAAAAGAGTAGCAAGTCCATAACAGGTCTAAAAGTTCTTAATACCATAAAGATTACAAATCCGGCAAACAACTAACTTAGAAAATATGTTGGGACTTATTTGATTAATTCCTATTAGTGAAACTCAAGCATGGTAAACGAGGGAAAGTGTTTAGGTTTCTTGTGTACCTTACTTTAGGTTTCACGGTTTAAAGAAATATATTATTTTTAAATTGGATTTTAAACTTGCCTTTCTTAATACAATTAATAAATCCCTAGGTTTTTGTAAATGGTTATTTAGCCTATAGCCTACCTACTCTACTCTAATCTAAACTAATCTAATTAAAATGCTGACGGCTTTTGCATAAAGTTAAACCCAGACCATATCGGAAAAGACTACAGTAGTTCACAACATTTTTAATTGATTACTGATGTTTCCGTTATGAATTTAATTGCTTCGCAGTGTTTTCATGATAAGTACATTGTGATTGGAGGTGTACTATACTCATGGCAATTCCATGTAATCACATTGCATTTTATGATGATTGCATGACATTACAATTAAGCCGTTCATAACAAAATAACAAAATAAGTCCGTTCATAAAGTTTCCATTTTTATAATGTCGATTCATAATACAACTACCTTCGGTCGTTTACCGACTTCCATACGTTTGTACTCCGCTTAACAGCGTTTCCAGTACTATATCAGGTAAAGAGTCGAATAGGGGCCGCCATATTACTTTACGACATATTTAAGATCATCCCATAATTATCTATGCTAATTACATCACAACATATACAATAGTAATCTACTCCCTAATCATGGCACAAACTATCTCTAGCATAATTAAAGTATACATATTTAACGAAGATAGATAAGGATAGAAATAACCGATATAAATGCGCGAGAAGGAATAGACTTGAATTGATAAGAATAACTCCAAGATTACACCAAAGATTACAAGCACGTTCCTTGCTTTCGTTCTATTCTAAACAAGTTTCCTAAACTAGCCCAATAGAATGAGAAAGTAAATCTAACAAATTATGAAAGAAATAACAAAGTGAGAAAGTATTTAAGAAAGGTGTGTTTTGGTGTAGGAAAGGTTTGTGATCAAATGAACCATGGGCTCCCTATTTATAGGGAAAAATTGTTGTATTCTAGCAACTTGGGACACATGTTAGCAAAAGGTGGGAAAGTTGCTAGCACATGTACCCTAAAGCGCGTAAAGGTCTAGCACGTGTACCCTAAAGTTACGGAAAAGGTATAGCACGTCTACCCTGCGAGTACGGGCGAGGAAGAAAAAGCACACAGGAGACGCGGACAGACCAGCCGGCGCCACCACCATGGCTGCCTCTCCCCTACCCCGGTTCGCCGTCTTTCATCTCGTTTCTTGATTCGTGCGTATCTCCTTCGTTATGCATCCGTTTGCGTCGATTCTTTGTGCGTTGGATTTTTTTTTCAAAAACGAAGACTTTGATGAAAATAAATCCCAAAAATATGTCTCTGATCTTTGGATGTCTTGCTCGAATTATTTGAATCTTCCGGCGTACGTAGAATCTTCATTCTTTATCTGTTTTTGTTGATTCTTCTTCTGTTAGATTCGTATTTTGGAAATGAACATCTTGGTTAGAGAAATATTAGTGAAGGTAACTTTTGACTTTAAATCTTGTCTCGATGTCTTGAATATTCAAACGTGTGTGGAATCTTCATTTTTCGTCCGTTTTGCTTGATTTTTCTTGTGCAGCTCTATTTTGACCTTCTTGACAAAGTTTCATTGATTTGAACATTATTTGAGTTTATTTGCCAAGTATTGTTACATAATGAGAGAGATCTTGGTGGTAAAAATGTGACTTTTTACGTGATATCACATAGATAAGTAGATTCCAAGTTAGGGTTGGCTCTTTTATTGCTAACATGATACATAGAATTATAATTTGAAACATAACTGCGCATATCTATTTCATAAATACCATTGCAAGGAATAGCATCAAAACAATGAACATCATTTTTAGAAACAGAAATACCATTATCTGTAAACGAGTTTACGTAACCGTTGTCTTTCAAAAGAGAAATTGAAACAACATCTCTAGTAATAGAAGGTGCGTAATGACAATTTTCTAAACAAATTACTAAAGCAGAAGGTACAAATAAATCATAATTTCCAATTGCTTCCACAGCTGCTGGCAGACCATTGCCCACTGTCGGTTGCAAAGCTCCTCGCTTCATCTTCCTTCTTCCTCTAAGACCATGTAAGGTATTACAGATGTAAGTACCATAACCAGTGTCATATACCCAAGAGTCATGTTTAGAAAAAGAATATAATTACATGGTGAAGATACCTGAAGTACTGACAATATTACCAGCTGCTAGCTTCCTCTTTTTCATCAACTCGGCAAGATAGTCAGGACAATTCCTTCTCCAATGCCCCACTTTACCACAGTGGTGGCATACCTCATCTTTTTCCGGATGCTCTTTCTTAGCTGGAGGAGTCTTCTTGGGTTTGGGAATACGAGCAACAATATGTTTATTCTAGCTTTTCCGTTTCAGATTTCCTATAGCAGTTGCGGCTTCTTCTGGATTCTACCCCTTTAATTTGGTCATCATTACTTCGGGAGTTTCAGCTTTCTTCGGAAGATTTTTCTCATACTCAATGAGCATAGAATGAAGTTCAACTACGGTCTTATTCATACTATGCATGTTGTAATTGCGCACAAATCCCTCAAACTCCTTGAAAAGAGAATAAATGATTAATCCAATTGCAACAGGCTGATGATAAGCATAATTGAGGCTTGCCAAGTGCTCCAAATATCTCTTCATTATAAGAACATGTGGACTGACTGGTTTCCCTGATTCATGCTAACAAGAATGTAGTTTTTGAACAATGTCAAACAACTCCACTCCAGCTTGCTTTTCATACAATGACCTTGTTGCGCTGCGCACCGGTCGTTGGAATTTCAAATGGTGACACAGCACAACGGTGGGTGTTTTTTATTTATAAGGCTGGGGCCTAGGGTTACTTATTATGCTAAAAGGGTTAGCACAGGGCAAGTATGACCTAGGATCGTTCTTCAAAGCACGACAAATTGAAACTAGGGGGTTTAGAAACTTTTATGCGTTCAGCTGGGTTTGAAAGAGTTGGTTTTGGTTTTGGGTTTTCTTATCCTAATTTAAACTAAATTTAAAATAAAAGGTGGAGGTTACTTCAGGTGTTCAGCAATTAAAGCGATTGTCTACTATGACGTGGTTTAGCAGTGGTTAAATATGGAAAGTTCTAATGAGGATGAGTTCGTAAGTTGATGTGAGCTATTCTGCAATCCTTCCATCGGGCTGACGCGGAGGTGTCCACAATCAGGCAAATAGAATGTCACGGGGATTGCACAATATATTAAAGTATACACCGAAAGTTCTCTCAAATGTACACCCACATTACCCAACAGTTAACCTCGAATCCTATTCCTCAATCTCGGTCGTCAGAGATGCCCAAATCATGGCATAGTTTGTTGAATAAACAATCTTATGAACGAGGGTTATCCTCACCAGAATAGGTTGGGCTAACTGGTCTAAACGGTCGGATAATATGTCATCACTTATTCGTACGAGTTATCATCATTACTTGGGGATGTTACAAGACAGGGATGATTTGTGTTACAAATGGAGACCTAGGTAATACGTTTGCTATTCGATTCATAATACAACTACCTTCGGTCGTTCTGACTTCCATACATTTGTACTCCGCCGTAAGCGTTTCAGTACTATATCAAAGAACAGTCGAATAGGGGCCGTCATATTACTTCACGAGGATTAATGCCATTTAAATTTTACTATTATGATGATCCTAAGGCAACAATCAAACAAGAACATGCAATAAGACGATCAAGGCGACAGTTTAATTTAAGCATGCAAAAGTACCATCTAAGTTGAGGATATTCCGAAAGTTGTCTCAAAAATATCGTCTACATGAATTTAATCTTAATCTACCTCTACTCCCATGTTCCATGTCTCTTGGATCCTGTTGTGGTCTAGAGAACACCGGCCATGCTGAGCTCAATGATTTAATCTAACATAGTATAACTAAGTGACCTGTATCCTATGAGTTAGCTACGTTCATTTTTGGATAAAGTTTTAGTCATAACATGAGTTGGGCAGATAAACGATAAAGATTTCATTCCTATATCCATTTGTAATATAAACCATCCGCAATCTCAAAACATACCACATAGTCACATATTTAATACTTTTCTAAACGACTATCATAGCAGACAGTTGAGTTATTTAGCTAATCATGGCAATTCTAGCATACTTATTTAAATTTATTAAAGAAAGAACAAACATATTAAATATGAAAGATAGATTGACACCTGAAAAGAAGTACAATAACTCGTAGCTAAAATATGCGTCCCGGAGCACCTCCGTACAAATCTTCCTTAGCTAGTTAATTAGCTAGCCTAATTAACTAGGATGAATAAAAGAAGAGAAAATACAAATATGTTGGTATTTTTAAGTGTTACTTGGTGTTTCCAAGTTCTAAGGTGTGTCTTTTCAAATGAGCCCATGCCTCTATTTATAGAGGAGTTTTGGTGCATTTTAGCCAAAGGAAGCACACATTAGCAAAAGGTGGAAAAGGTAGTAGCACCAGGTACAAAAGGCGAAAAAGGTAGTGGCACCAGGTGCGAAAAGTAGGAAAAGGTCTAGCACCGGGTACAAAAAAGTACCAAAAAGTGCAATCCGTGCGGGTGACGGGCAGCAGCCGGCGGCTGGCTGCCAGCAGGCGGCGGCTGGATGGCTGGCGGCGGCGGCTGGCTGCCAGTGGCACCAGTCTGCTGCCGGTTGCTGCGTTCCTCGATTCGTTCGTGTTTTCTTCGTTACGCGTCCGTTTGCATTGATTCTTTTTGCGTTGGATTCATAATTCAAAAATGAAGCTTTTAATGAAAAGAAATCCTAAAAATATGTCTCTGAACTTTAGATGTGTCATACGAATCGTTTGGATCTTCCGGAGTGCGTAGAATCTTCGTTCTTCGTCCGTTTTAGTTGATTCTTCTTCTGTTGGATTCGTAATTTGAAAACGAACATCTTGGGTCAAATAGATGTTGGTGATGGGCTCTTTTATCTTGAAATCTCGTTTTGATGTCTTGAATCTTCAAACGTGCGTGGATTCTTCATTTTTCGGCCTTTTTGCCTGATTTTTCTCGTGCAACCTTGTTTTGATCTCCTTAGCATTTTATCAATGAATTTTGCATTATTTGAGTCCAAATGCTAAATATTGCTCCAGAATGAGGGAGATATCGGTGGTAAAAACGTGACTTTTTACGCGATATCAAGTATCCCACACTTAGAGTTTTGCTTGTCCTCAAGCAAATCTTCATAAAATTGTGATGAGAGGTGTTTTGTATTCCGGAGAGCTTTTGGTTCCTTCAAGTTTGGTAAAAAGATTTCGGACGAGGTCCCATCCTTTGATGGTTTTCCAAACCTTTGGTTCTAACAAGCTTTCTTTTCAATCTTCATAATGTAAGATATACATGACTGGGGCCCTCACAGGTGGTCACTCAATTCACTCAAGTGTATCGGGTTTCCTAATTTTCTAATTCACTCAGGGGCCAGTCATGAAGCTCTTCTGTTGTCATAAGCTTGATCAAGAATCAAATCTACAATACTTAAATGGGGACGGTGCTAATTATCCCTAGACATTCACAAGATGGTGGAAGTGGTGTATATGGGTGAAGGGTTTTGTAGGTGGTTTATTTGGGGGTTTAGTATAGCCTAAGAGTTGTTTATGATGACTTATCTTTGGTGCTTAGTGGTGCTCCTTTTTGGATTTTTTTCTCCTTGAGAGCCTTCTTTTGCGTCTCTTCCTTTCAAGTTTTCTTTTGAGGAACCTTTCCCTTGGCTTTAAATGATCCTTGGGCTTTTAGGTTCCTTCTGACAGCTTTGCTGAATTTTCTTTTTCTTGGAGCTCCTTTTACGGATGGTGTACATCCTTTGGGGAATGCTCCGTGCTTTTGCTGGATTTTCTTTTTCTTGGAGCTCCTTTTACGGATGGTGTACATCCTTTGGGGAACGCTCCGTGCTTTTGCTGGATTTTCTTTTTCTTGGAGCTCCTTTTACGGATGGTGTACATCCTTTGGGGAACGCTTCGTGCTTTTGCTGGATTTTCTTTTTCTTGGAGCTCCTTTTACGGATGGTGTGCATCCTTTGGGGAACGCTTCGTGCTTTTTTGATAATTCTTCTGTCAACACAGAAACTTAGGCTATGGCCAAAAGATGAAAGAAGGAAGTGAAGTTTTTGAAAAGGCTAAGGCTCAGTATGTTTTCCGTTGAAGGTGAGCACTGGTTAGGTTTGAAAGTGGGGGTTTTATGAGAGGATTCTTATCCTAGGGAATGTCGAGGTCTTCTGATTGCACATTCGTCACGTATGACGCCCATTTTTGTAATTCCTTGAACAAGTTCTGATTCTAGAGAGCATACATCGGCACACTCACAATTTAAAAGTGAAGCATTAAAGATGAATGCTTTTATATGGCTCAAGATTCCTCACTTATTTTGGGTAGTTTTGTGCCTAGTCATGCGATCGCTTGTTTTGAAACTTGGTTTGAAAGTTTATCAAAGAGTTTTGCTTGTCATATTCGTTTTACCAAACCTTTTGAACTTTTGCTGACCAGAAATACCTATCCTTTTTTATTTTGATTCACAAATTTTGAAAATTTTGCTGAAAATCTGCGTTTTGCTAAAAAGTTTGATCAAAAGTTTATGTTGCATTACAGTAGTCAATACTACTGCTATCCCACACTTAAAATAACATTGTCCCTAATGTTCTATTTCTAAGTTAGGTTAATCCCACACTTAGATTTTTGAATAAGGGTCAATATTTTCGAAGTCATTCTCTATTTGCGAGTTGTAATCCCACACTTAGAGTTTTACTTAGAATTTTAGCGTGTTTAGATTGAGCAAAATAAGGTTAGAAGAGATACTTCCTTGTGCTGTGTGAGTTGCCATTTGATTTTATGGACCGGGCTCAAATGTGTGAATTTGCTGGAAATGGACCAGGCTCATTAAAAATGAACTTGTTCCACAAATTCTACTTTGAATTCTGCATAGTACACATCCTTCAGAAAACACAAGTGTTAATACAAGTTAATATTAGACATAAAATAACTACTAAAAGCTAATCCGTGTCAGGATAGAGCGACTCCCAATCGGTGAAGTCATCATCCATAAAGATCGTGTTTTCCATGATCGATGTAGGAGATGCTGACTCCTCGATGGTATAGACAGGAGATGTCGTGCCATCCTCTGGATCCTGAATCCAAGCGTCTAAGGCAGTAGTCTCCTCCTCCAGTGAGTCCATGAAAGTGGGGTGGTCCTGCGCAGTCAATCTCCAAGGTGGGAATAAGTCCCACGGTGGAATGTGCGGAGCGGGATCAGGTCCCATCTGAAAGGGGCACACAGGTGTGGAGGTAAGGCCTAGAGCAGTGTGGATCTCAGAGATGGCGGTGTGCTGGACCTCGAGGGCTCTCAGTATAGACCAAGTGATAGCAGGGTCCGCAGTAGTAACCCCATACTCAAAGGTGGGTACTCCGGAGGTCCCTGCGGTCTGTCTCGTTGGTCGGTGAGATGAAGGTAACCTGGAATAGATGGGACGTAACAGGAATGACTCCTGAACGTACACCTCCACCGAGTTTGTCGAAATCTCATCCAACCTAGGAGGTGGTGACTGGGATCCTCTGGCAGTCCTCATGCTACTACCCGGTGATGAACTCCGGGAGTGATGCATGGCACGCGAGCGTCTCTGACTGGGGGCTCGTGCTCTGTCTGACTGCGAACTCATCCTGCAAAATACAAAAGGTTAATAGTCTAAGATTATTAGTCTTTTGTAAGGCGAGGCACTGCATAAAAATTGGATTAGTTTAAACATAACAGTAAAGAAAAATTAATGCTGAAAAGTAAGATAGGCTTGGGGTGCCTCCCAAGAGCCCTTTGTTTATCGAGTCTCGTAGCTTGACTCTTTTACACCCATTTTAGGGTGGTTCGTTGTTATAGACTTCCTCATTTGAGGGAAAGTCTTCTTCAGTGCCCAGTAAGCTTTATATTCTAGTTCAATTGGGAGATGACTTGCCTTTCCATAAACAAGCCTATACGGAGTTGTTCCTAATGGCGTTTTATAAGCTGTCCGAAATGCCCATAAAGCATCGTCTAGCTTGTCTACCCATCTTTCCTTGTGTTGACCAATTGTTCGTTCCAAGATCCTTTTTAGTGCACGGTTTGTAATCTCTGTTTGTCCATTTGTCTGCGGGTGATAGGCCGTAGAGGTTTTGTGTGTAACCCCATATTGTTGCAATAGTTTCATAAACTGAGTATTGCAAAAGTGTGTGCCTCTATCGCTGATGATTGCTCGAGGTGTTCCAAACCGACAGAATAACTGCTTTAAGAACTTGGTTACGACCCTTGAATCATTTGTTGGAAAGGCTTGGGCTTCTGCCCATCTTGATACGTAATCGACAACTACTAGAATGTATTCTTTTCTGTAAGATTTTGGAAATGGTCCCATGAAGTCTAATCCCCATATGTCAAATATTTCACATGCTTGGATATTTGTTAACGGCATTTTGTTACGCGTTGTGATATTTCCAAACCTTTGGCAAATATCGCAACGTTTCACCAAGTCTTGTGCGTCTCTGAAAATGGTAGGCCAGTAGAATCCTGAGTCGTAGACTTTCTTTGCTGTCAGATTAGCTGCATGATGTCCTCCGGTGGGTCCGTGATGGCTTTGGTGGAGTATATGTTCGGCTTTTTTCCCATCGACACATCTTCTTACTATTTGGTCGGGACAGACCTTGAACAAATATGGATCATCCCAAAAGTAATATTTGACATCGCGGAAGAACTTTTGTCTTCGCGATGAGATCATTCCTTTTCTTGCGATCCCTCCAACTACAAAATTGGCAATGTTTGCAAACCAATGATAGTTAGTGAATCGCGAACCTTGTTCTCCTAAACTCATTAACTGCTCTTCTGGAAATTGATCTTTAATATCTCTTTCTGCAAGTTGTTCCATTGACGGATTTTCAAGTCGACTTAAATGAACTGCAGTGACGTTTTCTGCTCCTTTCTTATCCGTTATTTCTATGTCGAATTCTTGTAGGAGTAAAATCCATCGTAACAATCTAGGCTTTGCGTCTTGCTTTTTGAAGAGGTATTTTAGAGCTGAGTGATCCGTATTTACTATTGTTTTGGACAATATCAGGTAGGATCTGAATTTGTCAAAGGCAAATACTACGGCTAGCAGCTCTTTTTCTGTGGTTGTATAGTTTTCTTGAGCATCTGTAAGTGTTTTGCTAGCGTAATAGATTGGGCGAAAGTGCTTATCCTTCCTTTGACCTAGAACTACCACAATTGCGAAGTCACTAGCATCGCACATGATTTCAAATGGTAGGTTCCAATCTGGAGCAACCATGATTGGTGCATTTGTAAGCTCCTTCTTCAGGTAGTTGAAAGCCTTCATGCAGTTCTCGTCAAACACAAACTTGATGTCTTTTCCTAGAAGGTGGGTGATAGGTCGAGAAATCTTGGAGAAGTCCTTGATAAATCGGCGGTAGAACCCAACATGTCCTAGAAAGCTTCTAATGGACTTGACGTTGGTTGGCGGTGGAAGTTTGGCGATGGTTTCGACCTTTGCTTTGTCTACTTCAATTCCGGACTTGGATATTCGATGTCCTAAAACTATTCCTTCCTTCACCATAAAGTGACACTTTTCCCAATTTAACACGAGGTTTGATTCTTCACACTTGGTGAGCATTTTATCGAGGTTGGCTAGACATGATGCGAAGGAGTCTCCAAAGACAGAGAAATCGTCCATAAAGACTTCCATGCATTGTTCAATCATGTCGTGGAAAATTGCAACTATGCATCTTTGAAATGTTGCAGGTGTGTTGCATAATCCAAACGGCATTCATCGGTATGCGAAGGTTCCGTAGGGACATGTGAACGTTGTCTTCTCTTGGTCCTTCGGATCGAGCGGGATTTGGAAATCATCAGAAAAACCATCGGGGAAACAGTAGAATTCATTTCCTGATAACCTTTCGAGCATTTGGTCAATAAATGGAAGCGGGAAGTGATCCTTGCGAGTTGCTTCATTTAACTTCCGATAATCGATGCAGACTCTACAACCGGTAACCGTCCTAGTTGGTATAAGCTCATTTTCTTCGTTTGTAATGACCGTCATTCCTCCTTTCTTTGGTACTACTTGAACAGGGCTAACCCAAGGTGAGTTGGATATTCGGTAGATCAATCCAGCATCTAAGAGTTTGATAACCTCTTGTTTGACCACGTCCTGGATCTTAGGGTTTACCCTTCTCTGCATTTGTACCGTTGGTTTGAAATCGTTTTCCATGAGAATTTTGTGTGTGCAGTAGTTTGGACTGATTCCTTGTATGTCGGAAATCTTCCATGCAATTGCCTTCTTGTGCGATTTCAGAACATCAATGAGCTGAGCTTTCTCCTTGGGTTTTAACTCTTTTGATATTATCACCGGGAGTTGTGATGTTCCATGGAGGTAAGCGTACTCAAGGTGAGGTGGTAGTTCTTTTAGTTCTAGGTTTGGTGGTTCTTCGATAGACGACTTCATTCTAGCTATCTCGTCTCTATCTAGTTTTTCATATTCAGCATGGAATGGTGCTTCGTCTATCTCAGGCTCAGATGTGGAGATTGATGCTATTTCAACCCACTCGGTTTTATTTGAGAATTCGTCTATCTTTAGCTCGTACTTGTTGACTGACGATGAGGAAACTTCATTGTTTCTGGTGAAGATGATCTCTTCGTCGTTAGTGGATTGGAATTCTTGAAATTGAGCGGATGAAGATTGGTTTATGGTGATTTCAAGGTTTGAAAACGGTAGTGATTCGGGTTGATTGGCTAATTGTAGTTCAAACGATGGTGGCTCAATACTCATTTCTTTGAACAAATCCAAGATCTTTCTGATTGAGGGAAATGGGTTTGGTTCATTGAATATGGGTTTATCTCTTGTTAGCCAAGGTATCGGTGTACCGCATCCTAATGGAACAACGATTGTTTTGCCATCGATGTCAGGTTACTTCTTTTCAAACAACGGAAATAGTAGTTCGTTGGATGTTGTTGGCGAAGTGATTGCGGAGTGTAGCCCAGGGTCCTCATTACACAGTTTTTGAACGGTGATTATGGTGTTGGGTATCGGATCCTGGCTGGATAGTGCTAGTACTTCGTGGAGATGTTCATCAAGAATATCCTGCATGGTATCACACAAACCAAGTTCCTCTTCCAGAGGTTGCTCCATTAATCGATCGACATTAAAGGTGACTTCCTCTTTCCCAACTCTCAATTTTAAAGATTTTTCGTTAACATCAATTACAGCCTTGGCAGTATTTAGGAATGGTCTGCCTAGGATGATCGGGATATGTGTGTCTTCTTCTATGTCCATGAAAATAAAGTCCACTGGAAAAACGAACTTATCGACTTTGACCATGACATCTTCAGCAATTCCTCGAGGGAGTTTTACTGATCTGTCAGCTAATTGGATAGTCATACAAGTAGGTAATAGGTCATCTAATCCTAATTTCTTGTAGAGGGAATAAGGCATAAGATTAACACTAGCACCTAGGTCTGCTAAGGCGTTACTAATTTGAATTCCTTGGAGAAAACGGGGTATAGTAAAGCGTCCAGTATCGCCTAATTTAGGTGGGAGACCACGTTATACAATTAATGAACATTCAGCATCCAAGGGTAAACTAACTATTTGCCTAAGTTTTTCTTTGTTTGAAAGGAGTTCTTTAAAGAATTTAGCACACGAGGGCATTTCTACTAAAGCATCTAATTATCTAACGTTTAAGTGTAGGCTTTTAAATATTTCCATATATTTACCGAACTGGGCTTCTTGATTTTCCTTTTTAAGTCTGCCAGGATAAGGTATTCTCGTTCGAGGTACATTATCTGGAGTTTTGGCTGGTGATGGGTTAGGGATGTCAATTGACACATTTTCACTAGGTGTAGGTGTGGGCAAAGAAGTGTTTTCGGGAGTGTTATCTGGTGGCGGTGGATCAACTTTGGTCACTTTTCCTCCTCTGGTCACGATTAACAGATCATCACTTGGTGGATGAGTGGTGTCATTCGTGATTACCGACGTACTTTCCTCAATAAAACTTAAGTTTTTCAAAATGGATTTCATGTTAGAGATTAATTTTTCTGAAATTTGTATCATGGCGTCAATGTTATCTTGAAATCCGGTTACTCTTTTGTTTATATCGTTTTGTTCGAACATAAATTCTGACAAAGATCGTTTTGAGGAAGGTAAGTGGTTTGTAGGTGAGGAAACAGCTAAAAGTTAGGTCACAGACTCATTTGGTGTGGGGTAGGTCCAATCAAAGTGTGTTGTCATAATTAATTAAAAAGCGGTTACTAAAATAAACTAATCCTACGGGCAAAAAGGTAACTTTTGATTGATGTTAATCTTTCAAAAGGATCGCTTAAACATTAAAGTTGCTAAATCCTAAAATCGGTTGCCGACGCTCCCCGGCAGCGGCGCCAAAAACTTGTTGCGCTGCGCACCGGTCGTTGGAATTTCTAATGGTGACACACACAACGGTGGGTGTTTTTTATTTATAAGGCTGGGGCCTAGGGTTACTTATTATGCTAAAAGGGTTAGCACAGGGCAAGTATGACCTAGGATCGTTTCTTCAAAGCACGACAAATTGAAACTAGGGGGTTTAGAAACTTTTATGCATTCAGCTGGGATTGAAAGAGTTGGTTTTGGTTTTGGGTTTTCTTAACCTAATTTAAACTAAATTTAAAATAAAAGGTGGAGGTTACTTCGGGTGTTCAGCAATTAAAGCGATTGTCTACTATGACATGGTTTAGCAGTGGTTAAATATGGAAAGTTCTAATGAGGATGAGTTCGTAAGTTGATGTGAGCTATTCTGCAATCCTTCCATCGGGCTGACGCGGAGGTGTCCACAATCAGGCAAATAGAATGTTACGGGGATTGCACAATATATTAAATTGTACACTGAAAGTTCTCTCAAATGTACACCCACATTACCCAACAGTTAACCTCGAATCCTATTCCCCAATCTCGGTCGTCAGAGATGCCCGAATCATGGCATAGTTTGTTGAATAAACAATCTTATGAACGAGGGTTATCCTCACCAGAATAGGTTGGGCTAACTGGTCTAAACGGTCGGATAATATGTCATCACTTATTCGTACGAGTTATCATCATTACTTGGGGATGTTACAAGACAGGGATGATTTGTGTTACAAATGGAGACCTAGGTAATACGTTTGCTATTCGATTCATAATACAACTACCTTCGGTCGTTCTGACTTCCATACATTTGTACTCCGCCGTAAGCGTTTCCAGTACTATATCAAAGAACAGTCGAATAGGGGCCGTCATATTACTTCACGAGGATTAATGCCATTTAAATTTTACTATTATGATGATCCTAAGGCAACAATCAAACAAGAACATGCAATAAGACGATCAAGGCGACATTTTAATTTAAGCATGCAAAAGTACCATCTAAGTTGAGGATATTCCGAAAGTTGTCTCAAAAATATCGTCTACATGAATTTAATCTTAATCTACCTCTACTCCCATGTTCCGTGTCTCTTGGATCCTGTTGTGGTCTAGAGAACACCGGCCATGCTGAGCTCAATGATTTAATCTAACATAGTATAACTAAGTGACCTGTATCCTATGAGTTAGCTACGTTCATTTTTGGATAAAGTTTTAGTCATAACATGAGTTGGGAAGATAAAAGATAAAGATTTAATTCCTATATCCATTTGTAATATAAACCATCCGCAATCTCAAAACATACCACATAGTCACATATTTAATACTTTTCTAAACGACTATCATAGCAGACAGTTGAGTTATTTAGCTAATCATGGCAATTCTAGCATACTTATTTAAATTTATTAAAGAAAGAACAAACATATTAAATATGAAAGATAGATTGACACCTGAAAAGAAGTACAATAACTCGTAGCTAAAATATGCGTCCCGGAGCACCTCCGTACAAATCTTCCTTAGCTAGTTAATTAGCTAGCCTAACTAACTAGGAAGAAGAAAAGAAGAGAAAATACAAATATGTTGGTATTTTTAAGTGTTACTTGGTGTTTCCAAGTTCTAAGGTGTGTCTTTTCAAATGAGCCCATGCCTCTATTTATAGAGGAGTTTTGGTGCATTTTAGCCAAAGGAAGCACACATTAGCAAAAGGTGGAAAAGGTAGTAGCACCAGGTACAAAAGGCGAAAAAGGTAGTGGCACCAGGTGCGAAAAGTAGGAAAAGGTCTAGCACCGGGTACGAAAAAGTACCAAAAAGAGCAATCCGTGCGGGTGACGGGCAGCAGCCGGCGGCTGGCTGCCAGCAGGCGGCAGCTGGATGGCTGGCGGCGGCGGCTGGCTGCCAGTGGCACCAGTCTGCTACCGGTTGTTGCGTTCCTCGATTCGTTCCTGTTTTCTTCGTTACGCGTCCGTTTGCATTGATTCTTTTTGCGTTGGATTCGTAATTCAAAAATGAATCTTTTAATGAAAAGAAATCCCAAAAATATATCTCTGAACTTTAGATGTGTCGTACGAATCGTTTGGATCTTTCGGAGTGCGTAGAATCTTCGTTCTTCGTCCGTTTCAGTTGATTCTTCTTCTGTTGGATTCGTAATTTGAAAATGAACATCTTGGGTCAGATAGATGTTGGTGATGGGCTCTTTTATCTTGAAATCTCATTTTGATGTCTTGAATCTTCAAACATGCGTGGATTCTTCATTTTTCGGCCTTTTTGCCTGATTTTTCTCGTGCAACCTTGTTTTGATCTCCTTAACATTTTATCAATGAATTTTGCATTATTTGAGTCCAAATGCTAAATATTGCTCCAGAATGAGGGAGATATCGGTGGTAAAAACGTGACTTTTTACGCGATATCAGACCTTAACTCATTTATTATATCAAATGGGCCATGGAACTCAAATTGCTTTTTGAGCTCGTGTGACATGCTTGAAAGCATCAAGCAAATAACATCATTGTACCGATCATAAGCAGCAGAATACACTGCCCCTCATTAGTAGCATTTCCAGCAGGGGTGTTCATAAGCTGTTGTTCAAGAACATCAACTTTCTTTTCAGATCGGAGGATAATCCTCAATGAACGATACTAGTCATTGAAATTAGAACCAGTAAGTTTCTCTCTCTCAAATTGTTACCTAAAAGACGAAGTGTTTTGGTTTTGGGCAGGATTAGTTGCCATCTTCAAAACAGATAAAGTTCAAAAATCACTATTTTCGATATTTTATACTTATAGAATAATTAGTTTACCCAAGTTTAACCAAGTAAACTATTAAGTTTCCAAAAGGCTAGGATCCTATTGACATAGCACCATTACATCAGTTGATCTGCTAGTAATGATGGTACTCAAAAGGTAAGTGACGATCAATAATTACATTACAAGTGCAATTCCTAGATTCATGGGACCTACAAATAATACTTATGAAACAAGCACAAGTGAATTTGTAAACATGTTTCATCCCATCTTTTACCACGGGCTTAAGGATCTCACCGCTTAACTCGTTTTAAGTCGTCCAATTAAGAACTGTAAATAGTCTACCATCGTCTCACGATTAGTGGTAATTTACCTTGGGATTGCAATGTACCTCTCACGCAGAGTAAAAAGTAACTGTAAATGTTCTTACGATTGGATGGCAATGACTTAAGTTTTAGGGTAACACAGTTTGATGTGTTATCAAATATGTATGAATATGCATGCACCATATTCATATCGTAGGTTTTAATAAAAAATATTTTATCTTACATCAACATAAAGAGCTCGGTAGCTCCATTTGAACGCATAAAGAACCGTAGAAGTAAGGCTAGCACAAGGCTGAATAAGTAACCCACTTTCTTTAAGGAGACATAGCCTCCAGACTTATATCTCTCTTATAGTTTTTTCAAATGGGTGAGCCAGTGTTTCTTTAGAGATAATATACCAATTTTATTAAATGAATTTGTAATCAATTAGATATTTTACCCGGAGAAAATTACGGTATATGAGCCCAACCCTTATGCGTCATAAATATTTAATATTACAAACTCTAAATCAAATTTCATAGTCATTTAGTCAAGTTTAATTTTATTTTCTAAAAAACAACTTTTGCATCACAAGTCAACAATTGGCAAATAATTAAACTAAACTAATCGACTAGCTTAAGGGGCATTGATCCTATGGCCACTATGTTTTAGTATGTGTAATTTAAACTACTAAAACATTAAACTATTAACAATTAATTTTCATGTAATTTTTGGTAGGTGAAACCTAAAGCATGACAAACTAGGGACATGTAATCGTTGTCGATTAAACAACTTAAACAAGTATCATATAATTACACTAATCAATTTTTAAGCATGCCATCTCAATTAACAATTATTTCTAATTAGAATATCGATATATCAAAGTGATATACATGACAAATTATGCATGAATTTCATGGATACCCTTTCTCTAGTTAATTAAAAGGTACAATAACAATAACAAACAATTTTACATTAAACATGTTATTATTCTTGTTAAACATAAATTTGCAATGGAATTTTAAAATTTAGTTAAAAAGAAAAAAAAATAACATGCGAGATCCAGCCGTAGAACCAAGAAAATTAATTTTCCTGCCCGTCATGCATATGACCTAGAGCCAACGCGAAACCAACAAAACCAAACAATTTTCCTTTAGGTAAGGTTCCTAGGAGAAGGGGTAAAAGTGAAGGAAGGGAGAGAAGCCAATAAGGAGGTGACTAGTATTTTCTCATTTCTCCACATTTTTTATTCATTTCCTTTTTCCGTTTTCATTTCTCCACCTTTTTTTATCCAATTCTCCCTCTTTCTTTATTTCTTCACTTTTTTTTTCTATTTCCTTTTTTTAATTAATTCTTTTATTAAAAACATTTATCATAAAAAAAGATTTTAAATTTTTAAAAAATTTAAACTTGTTAAACATGTAAAAACTTGTTAACATTTAAATTATTGTTTTAACACTTTTGTTAAAAAAATATATAATTAAATAAAATTTGTTAACATTTTTTTAGAAAAAAGTTTCACTTTAAAAATCTAAAATTTAGTTTTTAACCTTTTATCTATTTAGTTTTTTTTTTCTTATATCATTTTCAAATTTGTGATGCACCAGATATTATATATAGCGATGCACATGAATATAAAAAAAGATGCAATAAAACTAAATTATTATTGTGTTCACCAACATTATAACTATGATACATTGATTTTTTCTAAATATGATGCATCGAGTATTTAAATATCATGCATCAACTTTCAAAATGTACTATAAAACATTGTTATTGAATTAAAAAGTGGTGCATCATAGTTATAAAACACGGTTCATCATAGTCATAAAACATGAAGCGTCGATTGTTTAAAAATTTCATGCATTGATTTTCAAAAAAATACTATAAAATATCGTTATTGAATTAAATGGTGGTCTATCATTGTTATAAAACATGGTAGATCATAATTATAAAATATAGTGCATCATAGTTATAAATATGACGCTTCGATTTTTAGATATACGATAAACATCATTAGTGTATAAATCTTGGTGCATCATAGTTATAGAATATGGTGCATCATAATTATAAAAGTGGTGCATCATAGTTATAAAACATGGTTTATCATAGTTATAAAACATGGTGCATCGAGTGTTTATAATATCATGCATTGACTTTCATAATATACAATAAAACATTGTTATTGAAATAAAAGGTGATGCATCACAGTTATAAAACATGGTGCATCATAATTATAAAATATAGTGCATCATAGTTATAAATATGACGTTCTGACTTTTAAATATACGATAAAGATTATTAGTGTATAAATCTTGGTGCATCATAGTTATAAAATATGGTGCATCATTATTTTAATTTTACGATGCATTGAAGTTATAATTCTGTTTTAGCATAATTTATTTTATTCAATGTACGAATATAGTGCATAACATAAATGTTTTTTTTGTTATACTATATATAAAATTGTATTTACATATAATAATGTGAGGTAAAACAAAAACAGAAAAATGTTAAAAACGTAAAAAAAAACCAAAAACAAAAACAAATATAAACAAGTCGTGAAAACGGTTATATGAAAAAGTTGAAAAGCGCAAAAAAAAAAGTCGTGATAACAAGAACTTTAAAAAAAAAACGAAAATGCTTATAATAAGGAAAAAATTAATATAAAAATATAACTATAAAAATTTAAGAAAAAAAGAAGAGGAGAAATGATAATGGTAGAAAAATGAAGAAGGTGGAGAAATAGAGGAGGACACTTGTCACCTCCCCATTTGCTTCTCTCCCTTCCCTCCCTAAACCTCTTCCTCACAAGAACCAATATCATTTTTTATTAACATATAGATTATGTTATATTATATTGTATTGTATTGTATTATATTATATTATATGATATTATATGATATTATATTATATTATATTATATTATATTATATTATAATATATTATATTATATCATCTTATATATCATTTTATACCCTATTATATAATAGTAATTTTAATATTTTATTTATATTTTATCATGCATTATATTACATTTTTATGTATCATATTATACACATTTAATTATTATATATACTCCAACACCTTAATTAAAGTTTCATATTTTTCTTTCAATCCTCGCATCAAGTTTTTTGCAATCTTGATCTTCAATTACATTAACAATTAATTGTGTTTTGAGGAATAATTTTTATCTTATGTATTGAACATTTGAATTTGATTTTTGTGTTATTATGTTTTTAACGTTTAATCTATTGTGTCGATTTAACAAACTTATTGTTTGTTTGTGTCGATCGTTTTTTCCATTTTAATGTATGCTTTGTTGTAACAGCCTCTCCAGTGGTCTGGTAATTCGTTAATTTAAATTAATTATTTAATCGTTTTAGGAATTACTTGATATTAATTGTTTAATTGCGAAACTTAGATAAATAAGTCCCAAGACTTATTGTGAATAGTAAATTATTATGTGTTTTAATTTACAATATTTGACGGTAAAATAAAGTAAGTTTCTCACAATTAGTATTTTGGTTCCAGACAGTAGATTTAAGATGGGTATAAAATACCCAAATTTGGAAGTCGGTTATGTTGAGAGGCCGACCCCTTTTTGGTGTTTTTCCTAAATTTAGTTACTTACTTGTAACTCTACTATTTACTCTCAACAAACATCAAAAATCAAGAAATTGAAATCATCCTTAAGATTAGTTGATTTGAGGCTGTGATTTTGCTAGTAATTGAGTAATCCTTAGCATCATCTTGGTATTCTTTAATTGGTAAGTGTTGTATCTCTATGTGTATACTAGCTAGGTTTATGGAGAAAAGATGAAATTGGTTGATTCTTTGTGTTAGTCATGATGATTAGTGATGCTACATGATGATAGTGAACTGATTGTTAGCTTGAATTGTAGTGTTCTTGTTATTGAAGTATGAATTTGGATTTAAGCAAATAACCAAATTGGGTTGTTATGATTTTGGCTTAAAAGTGGAAGTAATTGATATTGTTGATGTTGTTATATGTTAGTTAGTGATAATATGAGGTTTCTTTGAGGTTAAAATGCTCATTTTGTCGAATTGGCATCTGTAATTATGTGAGAATTGGTTTAGGTACGGAGTTGGGTAATTACAGGGATGAAGTTGAGCTGTAAAAGGCTCAAACGCCATTCCAAAACCCTATCCAGGATCGTGTTTGCTAGTTAAAAACCTGACTCAACCGGATTTTGTTCTTGGGAACGCAATCCCAAGCCTTGGTCCGGATCGCGTTGCCAAGTGCAATTTGATTACAAAATGTTTTCTACTTATGAACGCGATCCATCCCTTGCTTCCGGATCGCGTTGCTTAGTGTAAAATGGTAACATAAACTTTTCTGAAAGGGAACGCGATCCCACCAACCCTGACCCGGATCGCGTTTGTCTGTATAATTTTGGTGATTATGATAACTTATGAATTCAAGTGTATACTATATATATATATATATATATATATATATATATATAGTATTGTCACTTATGTTTGATATTGTGATTACTTGTGTAAGGTGTCCATTTACATAAGTACTAATTGTTGATAACAAGTTACTAACTTGTGTGTTGTATGATGTTTCAGATACCCCAAGGACTCAGTGATTAGAAGCTGAGTGTGGTGACTCCTGAGGTATCAGAGAGTGGATATAGAACTCACCTTTTAATTTAGTTGTAACTGTTTGGTTGCAACAGGTGAACGTAAATATGTTGTGATATTATTTAATTAATATTGTTGACTGTGACTCTATGTGCTAATTGGCCTTTGGGCATCAGTTGAGAATGAGGTCAACGAGTTGAGCTGGTTGATTGAGTTAGTTTGTTATTATATAAATTACATAGGATCTTGCTTCATTTGTTGTGTGTATAGAACCTGTGTTTGAGTATGATAGCCACTAACTATCAGTCTCGTCCGTTATGGCCATACGGTTATGGTTGGATAAGTGTTCTGGGGAACCACCCGGGTATTATGGTATTCCTCAGAGACACCGATCCTCATTCATTGATATGTTGTTTAGTTGACTTATATGTTTACGGATGTCCGGTGTAAACAAGTAGTTTGGCTAAGTTAATTAGTGTGTGATGAATTCATTCACTTAGCTTCGTGCTAATCCCTCATTTTACTTCCTGCAGGTTATATTTTGGGATGTGGGTAGCAAGAAGGTGGTGCTCTTGGAGCAGGGAATGTTTGATGTTGGCTACTCTGATAATGTTTGTTATAAACCATGTTTTGTATTATATAATACCCCGTTTTGTAGTATGTGAAACATGTTTCGTCAGTTGTTAACCTGTTATGTATAAAAGTTTTTAACAGGCGATGTACATTATTTATATTAAATGATAATGAAATATGTTTTAAAAGTATACGCTTCCGTCATAATAATATAATTTTGTTGTTCTAAAAGAGGGGTGTTATAAGTTGGTATCAGAGCCTAGATTTGGGTGAATTGAGCATTGTAAAGTGTTCAATCCCAATTCTGGAAAGTGTTGTAAATCGATTAGTAGATAGGTGCTAACAATTAACACATGTTGAGTTGTTGTGATGAATACAAATACGGCAGATAACGTGCAACCGATAACCAACCCTAACAATGCCTCCAGGATCGATGTTCCTCCTTTGGATACTCATAATGAGGGATATGACCATGAGGGTACTTCTATTCCAGTTGATGAAGAATCAAATATAGATGATTATCTTTTTCAACTAGAAGATGAGGTGATTAATCTCAGAGAATTCAAAAGACAAACTGAAGCTACGTCATCTTAACAACGTTCTCAATAACAAATACCTTTGTTTGGTACTGTTCCTCCCTTTCAGTCAAATAAAATGTGTTCATTTAAAACGTTTATGGCGAGTAAACCGTCGGAGTTTCATGGAAGCACCAATCCGTCTGTGACATTAAATTGGTTAAGAGACATGGAACGAAAATTTGATATAACACATTGTGAAGAGGAATCTAAGGTTTCATATGCAGTTTAATGTCTTAATGATGAAGCTATGATTTGGTGGGATTCTCACTAGTCATTTAACTCAACAACAGAAAGAAGCCATTCGATGGCCTGATTTTCATCAAGCAGTTTGTAATCAATATTGTTCAGATTTTCACATGGCTCGAATTAGATGAGATTTTACAAATTTGCAGTTAACTGATAAAATGACAATCGATGAATTGATTTCACAGTTTTCTAGAAAAGTTGAGGTTTGTTCAGCAGTGGGTTCCTGATGAGAAAACCAGAGTTGAACAGTTTGTTGGTACTCTACCTCCGAATTGTCGCACTATAGTGAGGTTAGCTGGTTCTTTATCTCGGGCTTTCACTTTGGCACGTTCTGTTGATAGTGATATGAGAGCTTCGGGTTTTCAAATTAAAGATACTTCTTCTCCGGCTTTTAAAACTGATTATTCGGGTAAAGGAAAGACAAAATGGCAAGGTACTCGACAAACTAAGAAGTTTGGTAGCAAAAGTGGTTCATCTGGAGGTTCCAACTGGTGTAATTCTTGTAAGTCATGACATTCTGGGTAGTGTACAATACAAACAAATAAATGCCTTAAATGTGGTGAGCTTGGGCATGAAATCAAGAATTGCAAGTATCCTAATTTTGTATGTTGGACATGTAAGAAAGAAGGACATCGGGTTGGTCAGTGTCCTGAGGCGGGGAGACAGGGTTCGGGTTCGGTCAGGAGTTCGTCATCTTTCGGGCAAAAGCGGAAGAATCCTCCACCAGCTACAAGTAGGGCATTTCAGATGACAGTCGATGAGGCTGTCCACATAGAGGATGTTATCACTGGTACTTTTCTTATAAACTCTGTACCAGCGCGTGTTTGTTTGATTATGGAGCAAACTTTTCTTTTATCTCTGTGTGTTTCTGTGATAAGTTGAAATTAATCCCTATTGTGATTACTAAGCCTGTAGAAGTAGAAATTGTTAATGGCAAGTTAGTTCCTGTTACCACCTCGTTGACTGGAGCTAATATTGTGATAGATGGTCAGACTTTCCCAATTTCATTTCTGTTGATGCCAATTCCAAGTTTTGATGTGATTATTGGCATGAATTGGTTAAGTCGGTATAAAGCAAATATAGATTGCCACAATAAGTTGATTAGAATCCCAATTTCTGAAGAGTCATGCGTTGTGGCTCGAGGAGAACGGGATAGTGGGGGTTTACCTTTAATTTCTATGATGAAAGCTAGGAAGTTGTTGTCTAAAGGTTGTGAGTCTTACCTAGCTTATTTGATTGATGCTAAATTAGAAAAGAAGTCCATTTCTGATGTCCGGCTAGTTTCTGAAAGCTATGAATTACCTGGTTTGCCACCGGTTAGGGAAGTTGAATACCAGATTGATCTTGTTCCTGGCTCGTCGCCTGTAGCCAAAGCTCCCTATAGATTAGCACCTTCGGAAATACGTGAAATGATGAATCAGATATAGGAGTTACTAGATAAATGATTCATTAGACCTAGTTCTTCTCCTTGGGGTGCACCGGTTTTGTTTGTGAAAAAGAAGGATGGGTCATTTAGAATGTGTATTGACTATCGGGAAAAGAATAAACGAACAATAAAGAATAAATATCCTTTGCCTCGAATAGATGATTTGTTTGATCAGTTGCAGGGATCTTCATTTTATTCTAAAATTGATTTGAGGTTGGGTTATCACCAAGTTCGCGTTCGTGAACAGGATATTTCTAAAACTGCTTTTCGTACTAGGTATGGTCATTTGAATTCCTGGTTATGCCTTTTGGTTTAACAAATGCTCCAGCAGTTTTATGGATTTGATGAATCGGGTTTGTCGCCCTTTTCTCGATAAATTTGTGATTGTGTTTATTGATGATATTCTGGTGTATTCTAAATCTGAATCAGAACATGAAATGCATTTGAGATTAGTGTTGGAAACTGACGTGCCACCAACCGTCATGCGTCATCAACGCGACCGTATGGCAGCACGTCGGTGTAAGTTTTAAAATTTATATTTTGTTGGGCACAAACTATGCTAGCGACCTACCTTGAGGGTAAGGTGGCAAGTATAACTCGAGTGTCGTCCTAAATCGGAACGAATTGAATTGAATTGGACCCTACCAAAGATAACTTGACAATAGGATGGGTTTTAGAAACAAGGTAGGTATGGGTTTGGTTTTATCTAATCTAATCTAAAGACAAGAATTAAAATGCAGGAAAGTAAACGAGAATATAAGCAACAGGTAGAGAGTGATTGCTGAAACTTCGACGATTAGGGTTTCGGGATGATATTATATTGATGATAGGTGATTACTCTAGATAAGAATCTTCTAAATAGTCGGTGTAGGACTCTACGTCTAGGTGTAACCCTAAAGCATATGTCACTGAATCCTAGGCTATCCTGATTCTGATCAGATGGGACTATCTTCAGACCCACCTCACCGTCTCTTTCGGAGACCAAGCGACTCTCTAAACGGAGTTAAGGAATAAGGCGACAGTCCACAACACTGACTTTTCTTAACACCTATGTATATCTAATTTTAACAGAGTAATACTGGTTGTATGCTGAATAAGTTAAACTATCGGTTAAGTAGAGATTAGGGGTTTTAAGCATCTGGGAACATAGCCGACATCCTTGCTTTCATTTCCTAACTCATATTTTATCTGTTTTAGTTTTAATACTTCCGTCATGGATTAGACCCTCCTTTGCCATCGGTCGTTCATCCCTAGGCATGCATACAGTGTATAGTGTCCTTATTTTCCACAGAACTCTAACCCTAGGTATATCTACGGTGTTTTAAAGACCTAATGTATCTTTACACAGCTTTATAACCAGAGGTAGTTTAACTATGTACTATAGCATTTTCACGGTTTAACAGGACCTAGACCCGTGTCTGGAAGGGTTGCTTCCAGATAATCCACAGTGAGATAAACCATCGGCATTTCCTTGGCTTCCACGTCTTTGTACTCTACCAGTGGTATTTCCAACGCTATAACAAGTATTCAGCCGTGTTACGGCGATCCCACAGTTTCATACAAAAAGGAGATAACTGTGCATTCGTAGTTAGGGTTGATCAGATCCTATCCTAAGGCAACACTCACGTGAGAGACCAGAAAGGGTGATTAATTAAGTCTACATCCAGGATAAGTCTAAATATGTATGCAGCATAACAACTACCAATCATATATAAGACATATTAATTAAACATCATCCCTAATCCTAACATCTACATTCCAACAATCACATATTAATCTAGCTAATCAGCATGGCAATAATCATAAATCGTACTGAAATAATATGCAAAGTAAACATTATAGCAGTAAGAGAGTAAGATAATATCACCGGATTAGAAGAGTAATACTGAGGATTACAACAGTCTGACTTGAATAACCTTGCTACAGCTTGATTACCCAATTACAACTTTCCGCTAGCTCTAACCGCTAACTTATATCTCTCTAGTTCTGTAGAGAGAGAACTAGAGAGAAGAACTAACTATATTAACTACAAGAACAATTCTCTTCTAACTCCTAAGAGTAGTGCTAGAGAGAGAAAGTAGAGAGAGAAAGAGAAGATTTGTGAATGAGAGGTGTGTGGAATGGTGAAAATGAAGCCACTATTTATAGGAGAAGGGTAAAAGCCTTGATACAAGTCTTTAAGCACCAAATACAAGCATCAAAGCAGCATACGGGGCAAGCGGACCTAGGTGCCCATCAAGGCAAACACCCCCGTATACGGCACCCATCAAGGGAAACACCCCCGTATACGGCACCCTAAGGGCCGTATACGGCACCTAGGGTACCGTATACGGTACCTAGGTGCCCAGGGGGGGTGGTGCTTGGTTTGGTCTCCGCTGACTTCTCGGTTGCTTGGTTCGTCCGTATCTTCTTCGTTTTGAGTCCGTTTTGCTTGATTCTTGCGCCGTTGGCTTCGTTTCTCCGTTACGCTTCTAATGACACTAAGTTTGACAAATTTGGAAGTGTTTGATTTTTGCGTGTTCCGGATGACGATCGACGGGCTTCCAGACTCCACATCTTTTTCATTCTTTACCCGTTTCTCTTGATTCTTTCACCTCCAATCTTGGATTTTCCTATTGAATCATATAATATGCATTAAGATCTATCTTGATAGGATAATCAAGAATGTAATATTCAAGGTGATTGTTTTTGCCTCGGTTTGCGTGTAAATTGGATGTTTTAGCTAATTTTTGTTCCAACACTCGTATTTAGACTACGTTGGTGATTTTTGATGATAAATGATTGTTTTGAAATGTTTTCACCAGAGAATAGTCCAAAAAGTGCGGAAATAAGTACTTAAAAACATGACTTTTTGAGTCACATCAAGTATCGCACACTTATGCGTTGCTTGTCCTCAAGCAACACTCAGTTGTGTCCCGTGAAAACATTTTATAGTTTTTAGGTGAGTTAGAGCACTCCCAAAAAGTGACCACTTTGTCATATGGGAAAATTATTTAGAGAACATAGGGAAAGCTAAGATGATCCTTTCAGAAATAAGTATTGACTTTCCCAGGCATACTTTCCAAATCTCGTGATCTTGGAGTATACATGACTAGACGATCTCACTAAAGGTGGTCACTCAATTCACTCAGAGTGTATCGGGTTTCCTATCAATCTAGCACAATCGAAATCGCTCAAATAGCCAGTCATGCAGCACTCATCATCATAAGCTTGGTCGAGAATCGGATCTCCACCACTTAGGAAGAGGACAACGCTAATTATCCCAAGACATTCGAGTGGGTTGTAATGTTTGTGAGGGTTAAAGGGTATGGATAGTGGTGATTTTTGGTTTTGAAGGGGGTTGCTTATCTTAGGCATTCTAAGAATCATGAAAAACTTATTGTAGAACGGAGAAGGTAGCTACTCGTATTTCATCGGATCTTTCTTTGAAAGATTGATACTTTGAAGCACTTAGATTTTTTTTATTTTTTATTTTTTTTATTTTTTTTAAGAACTTCTTTGCAAGAGAACTTCCAAGGATATTTTTGCTTTTCTTTCGGAAATCTCTTCTTTCTTATCACGGACTTCTTCGAGTCTTTTCTTCTGGTGCCAATTTTTAGCACTCATGATTTCCTAATTTTGGTGAACACGGAGGAGTAGATCAATTCAGAAGGAGATTCTTCAAGATGTTTTTCATAACCTTAGAAATTCCAAGATAAGTTGTTGGGAATTTGGGAAGAGTGGTTAAAGATGTAGGGTTTTGAAGAAACGAAAGGTTTAGGCTCAACAGGGTTTTCTAGGCGGATCATCGATACTAAAAATGAGTATCGGAAGGGTTTTAGGCTTGAAAAGGTATGTAAGAATGGGTTAAATCCTAAGGAATGTCGAGATCATCTGTTTGCACCTATACCGCGTACGGTACTCTCCAATGTGGTCTCGAAGCGTATGTAAAGAACAAGTTCTAATTTAGAGATACTAGCATCGGCACACACAAGAAATGAACAATGTAGCATTTAAAATGAATGCTTTTAAGGCTCAAAACCTCACTGCAAATTAGGGTTTGTATGTACCTAGCCATGTTCCTTAGATTGTTAATACTTATTTAAGAAATTTCTACCTTAATTTCCCTAATATTCCTGAATAACTAACTCATATTAGAAATGGTTCCTCTTTGAAAGGTATCCTAACTCAAAAATAGTAGAGCTAATCGGATGATTTTGCTCATACTTTATTATTTTTGTGTAAAAAGTTTTGAAAATTTTGAAAATTTTGAGGAATATTTTCTGAGTGAAGCTATTTGGACCTTAAAATCAGTAAATATCTAATTTAAGGTATTCTATACCTACTATCCCACACTTAGAAGAACATTGTCCCTAATGTTCCCTTTAGTTGAGATTGTATTGCAAGTACAATCCCACATTTAGAGTTTGAACATATCGAAAATGTTTCTCAAGTGTTTTGTTTGGGCTGGAATCCCACACTTAGTGATAAGTTTAGGATAGAGTATAGATTACTTTGCATTCCTAAGCTAACAAAATGAATCAATTTATGAAAACGAAGTGAAAGGTAAGAAACTCCCCAGATGACGATTTTAACGTTTATAGGCAAAAGCTAAGAATTCGAAGATCTTCATTAAGAGTGATTCAGCTCCGCATGTCCTTTTCTGGTGCTCAGCGCTTCCCATTCATGCTTAGCTAAGAGTCGATCCATAATGTAAGTGGAAATGAATTTCACACTTTTGTGATTTTAAGATTTGGAGACGATTTTTGCTAAGATGTCATGTAGTGTGGGTTGAAATCCCACACTTAGATCTTTGAAGAGTTTGTGGTGCATGCGCGAGTTTCAGAAGAAGATAGACCAAAGCTCCTCTCCCAATATGTGTGTAAGTTCCGCGGTCTGCAGTTGTGAATTCCCTGGTTATCTGCCTTTGACTCCACGGTTCCTTTTCTTGAAAGCTCGTCATCTCATGTGGGTTCATTTCTCATTCATCACACATTCAATCACTTTATTCTAAAAATAAAGAAACAAACATAATAAGTAACTACGATAAACATAACAATAAAACTCAGCCATATAGGTCGAGAAATATCCCAAAAGTTAAACCAAGTGCAAGATAGAGATTACTGCAATCAATACAATACGAAAGTCAGTGATATGAAACATAAATCATAAGATAAATAGACTAGAATGGAGGATCCTCTGCAGGTATGTCATCAGGTGGGGCTGGAGGTCCTGCGACTGACTGCTGTCCGTTGGATACTCTCTGCTCATCTAGAGGGAGTAGTCCCTTCTGAATCAATATCTGTATGAGAGTCATCGCTGGAAGTGACATCACATCATCATAACCAAGTGCGAGCATGTCCTCTGTGGTAACACCTGTCGTCTGTAACATATCCAGGTAAAGCTGCCTGAAAGTGCTCTTAGTAGAAACCTGATCTGAAAAGATGGGGCCCAAATCAAAGTAAGGGCCGATGCTACCAGTGAATAATGCATCGGTACCAATGTAGAGCAAATCTGGTCTATATGATGTGGTAGCCTCTGGCTGCTAGTCATGAGTCGGAGGGGGTACAATAGAATGAGGAAATCATGCTTGCTGATGGGCTGGTGATGGTACATGAACTGAGTAGACCCTAGCTGTACCAGATGTAGATCTATGAGTGGGTAGTGGTGCGGAGTATGTGGTAGGTGTACAAGGGCGTCTATATGGATGTAGTGGCTGAGTGGAGGTATGTGGATGTAATGGAGGGAATGTAGTGTATGGGCGAGTGGTAGTATATTGGTGAGTGGTGGTATGGGTAGTGGGTGGTGGTGGTGGTCCACATCTGTATAGGAAGTGATCAGGCTCAGGTGTACCATGTCTCCTAGCTGTCATAACCTGTTGATCACGGATAACCTGTAAAGCATGTAATAGATAGTACTGAGTAAGAGGAGTGACCGGATTTAAATGATGAACAACAGCCTGAGTGGGCTGTGATGGTGTCTCTGCTCCTCGTGCTGGCTCAGGTATCTCTGCTGCTACTGGCATCTGTGGCTGGGGACCAATATCTCTTTCCTCTGTAGTCTCGCGCCTCCTAGTCATGAAGCATCCAAGAATGGGCTGCCGAGTCTGATACCACAAGCACTGTCTGTCAGGCCCCTCGTCAATCATCTTGATCAGTTTGCAGTACTCGAGATCGAACGGCTGTGAACTAGCGTGATGGGTGTAATCCTCACGGTGGCGGTCAGTGAGAATCCCCATGCCAACTAACAATCTCGTGATAATGGCTCCCATGAATATGTGGCGTCTATCCTCTCTATTCTCCTTCCACAATCTATCCGTGATGATGTATGCAACATTCAGGTTTTGCTTCCTTATGATCGCATCCATGAACTTGAGCTCTTCTGATGTAGCAGGTCTTGCATCTCTCTTCCCAAAGATAGTACAGCACAGGAGCTTGTGAAGAGTATGATGAGCTGGTCGGGTCATGAGTGAAGCTTTCACTCCACTCCTGAAATTTGTCCCTGTCAAATCCCTCCATATCTCCTTATGATCCCGTGATGGTAGAATGGAGATAGACTGGAAACTGCTAGTGAACCAATCAGAACTGGCCTGTAATCGTGTGTAAAGGCCAAGGTATACCCCGAAATCTCCCACTGTCATACGATACTTCTTCCTATGATACCGAAAAGCAATTTTATTATCAGTGATCTCCGACCTCTCTTGGAACTCGTATGTAATCATAAACTCAGTGACGAACTCACGGTATATAGCCTTATCAATGGAGAAAAGATGGAAAAATGTAGCATGTTCCTCGCCATCTGTATCATACTTAATCAAATCTTCCAATTTATCCCTAATACCTAAGCGTCTCATATCCGGCCAAATGATAACTCTATTTGACCCTAAGTATCGTCCCATCCATTTCTCAATTTCATCCATATTCTTGGGGGATGAAGCAAGCTTTCTCAACGAAGGGTTTGATAAATCCATCTGTTAACAAGAAAATGAGATGCATAAGTCATAACAAATTGCTAAGTACATTTCCAAATTTTAAACAAAAATTGGAAATGTAGGCTTTAAAATATGAACAAATCCGCAATTTATTTTAAACTAAACCTAGGCCTAACCAATCCTCAATCCGCAATCTTTCACAACCATTAGTGTTTGAACCTATTCCAAGGGTATTAAAGTAATAACAATACTAGCATTTAATCTAAGTGAACTCGTCATTTTAAACAACTAGCAACTATTCTTACTTTCATTCTTGGCAACTTAGTCTAAGTGAGCATGAGGTTTGTAAAAACCATGTAATTACCTCAAATATATCAAGTAAGCCAATACAAGAGCATAAAGGCAAATACCATACGGTTAAAGACACATGTTAACTTAACAATTTTGCAAGATTTTGAAGATTTTAATAAATGACGGTAGCTTATGTGTGATGGTCATATTAAAAATATTCAACAGTTTATTAATTAAGGTGGTGAATACTTAAAATAATCAAGGACCAAAAGCTAACTAAGTATTTATTGAAAATCTAAGAAAGTTATCATGATTTAATTAACTCAAGCAACATTTTAAAGATTTAAAAATAAAGTATGTTACTTGGTAAATTTTAATCACAACATGCCTACTTTAACTTTCGATATTCCTAAAGATCATTCAAAATGAACTAGCAATCATGTAATCATGTTTGTCAAGTCATACTAAGCACAAGCTACTAGTTATCAAAAATCAACAAATCAAGAAAGTTTGACCACTAAAGTCAAAGTAAAGTCAACACTTGAAGATCAAAGTCACAAATTATCAAGTAATCTACTCAATTAAGCATGGAATCATGTTAAGCAACTATGCAAGAACACTTTTGAACCACAAAACACAAGCTCTCACCATGTAATTTATAGATCAAAAGTTGAAACCCAAACTTTGTAAAAGTTAATGAAATTTAAAGATTTGAGTTAGGAATTACCTTGCAAGTGATGAAATGATGTTATGTATGCAAGAGAGATGATAAAATGAAGAACTTGAAGCTTTGAATCATCAAAAATGGTGGAACAAATGAGGGTTTGATGATGGGGGGTTGGCCGACGGTTTGGGGAAGAAGGGGGAGAGAAAATTGACCAAATTTGACTTTTTGTTTGGTAATGAGTCCCTTCCTCTTGGTTTAAGTACGTTTTAATTTAAAACGTGAAAGATACGATACGTACGATTGGTTTTCGAATGGTTTTAAGATTTTTAATAAAGTAACCAAAAGTAAATACGAAACTTTATAAGATATTTTCGCGAATTAAAATTGTGATTTAAATTGCGCGCGGAAAGTTCTTTGCGTTTAAACAAAAAGAGTTTATTTTAAAACGAAACAATATTTTGGTGTACTTTAAACTTTAAAAACAATTCATAATTGATTTACCAAAATTTTAAAATTTAAAACTTCGCTAAAATTTTCTGAAAAGTTTGAACTTACGCGAATCGCGCGAGTTTAAAGTTTAAAGAACGTTTTCTTGCTTTAAAAACGATAAATTAATTTAAACTAACACTAACTAATATTAGTTAACCTAGATAAGCTTGGGGTGCCTTCCAAGAGCGCTTTGTTAAAGACGAAAGCTCGTCCATACCAGACTTACTGTTTTACCGGATAGTGTCCAAGATGACACTTTTGGGTATGGTTGATGCTTCGGATAGAGACAAGGTATAGCGGGAAATAAACGTACCTCGGAGAGCTCGGATGACATAGTAAACTAAATCAGCAGGGTTTATGTAATACCATTCAAATTCTGTTAAGAATTCTCGCTCTTCCTGACTGAGTTGTAACAATGCATCGACAAAATGATTAAATTCCCGTTTCACCTTTTTCTGGTTTGAAATGCCATCCCTTAATCCTGTATCTAGATAAGAAAGATCATAGAGCAGTTTTGAAAGTAAATCCACAAATTTCGTTTCCTCAGAAGAATCAGGATTTCCGTAAGTAGTGTGAACTGCTTGCGAAAGCTCTTTGATATATATCTTCTGTTGGTTAGTAAATGGAAATTTGGTTTTTTTGGAATAACTGGATCAGCTGGATATGGATCTGTTTCCTTTTTGCAAAGAAAGCAGCGTCCATGGCTTCCTCAGTTGATTTGGGAAAAATAGCTCTAAGCTCGTTAGTTAAATAAGTAGCAGGATCAACAAAGAATGGAATATCACTAAGAACCAAGACAGACTTGATAGGGCTTCTTTCTATCCAAAATTCAAGCTCGTAAATCAGGGTCGCAATATAACGATTTATCCTAGGTTGTGAAATAGAGGAATAATCGGTGCTGGCAAGTAAATCCATTAAAAGATCTAACTCTGATTTTAACAATAGCTCATCTTTTCTACTATGGTTAGCACGGAGAAGTCTAATTATCCTATCAATTTCAACAAAGGTCTTTCTCTGCTCACATGTAAATGGAAAATCAGATATCTTAAGGTATTTCAGAAAGTGCGCATAAATATCTATCCTCCTGTTGGGCTTTAGAGATTTTCCTAAGTGAAGGTCGGTCTTTGATTCGAGTAGATGATTCCTAGATTCAGTGTTTAATCGGGTTGGTGTTTCTATCCTAAGTTCACTCTCAACCTGATATTGGAGACGCTCTTCCTCAACTATACTTGAATAAAGAGTAGTGGGGTGGGCTCGCAAAATATCTGGGCGATCATACTCAAAGTATTCATCTAAACAGTGAAGACGTGCATTCAAATCCATCCAAGGCATGGGTGGATAAAAGAACACTTCGATTCCAAATGGTTGATCATCAGGTAAAGTAGCAGGTCTAATATAGTGCGGATACCTAGACAAGATTGACAAAATCTCAGGGTCACGTGTGGGTTGACCACTTAAAGCAATAGTAACAGAAGCTGGAATCTTCTGCTGAGATTCATCAAAACCTAAGTCTAAGCTCGATATTTTTGGGCTCTCAATTTCATGGTTAACGCAGACCTCTTTAACGTCAGAGGAGTTTGACTTATACTCTGGACAGTCAAAGAATTCCGTATTTATCAAAACCGTCATCTCATCCGTCATCATTTGATTGAGAGGAAAGATGGGGTTTGAAGGAGAATTAGGGTTTTCCATTTTCGATTTTTTTTATATTTTCTAGGGTTTTAAGAACTAAGTTATCTAATCTAATAAGCAATTAACTTCCTAAGTAATGATAATCTTAAGGAAGGATCTCCTAAAGTTAATTATCTAAGGCAGAATTCAATTCGTGACGAAACCGATCTCCGGCAGCAGCGCCAAAAACTTGACGCGCCACCAACTGTCACGCGTCGTCAAAGCGACCGTATGGCAGCACGTCGGTGTATGTTTTAAAATTTATATTTTGCTGGGCTCAAACTATGCTAACTACCTACCTTCTGGGTAAGGTGGCAAGTATAACTCGAGGGTCGTCCAAAATCGAAACGAATTGAATTGAATTGGAACCTACCAAAGATAACTTGACAATATGATGGGTTTTAGAAACAAGGTAGGTATGGGTTTGGTTTTATCTAATCTAATCTAAAGACAAGAATTAAAATGCAGGAAAGTAAATGAGAATATAAGCAGCAGGTAGAGACTGATTGCTGAAACTTCGACGATTAGGGTTTCAGGATGATATTATATTGATGATAGGTGATTACTCTAACTAAGAATCTTCTAAACAGTCAGTGTAAACACTAGGACCCTACGTCTAGGTGTAACCCTAAAGCATATGTCACTGAATCCTAGGCTCTCCTGATTCTGATCAGATGGGACCGTCTTCAGACCCACCGCACCATCTCTTTCGGAGACCAAGCGAATCTCTAAATGGAGTTAAGGAATAAGGTGACAGTCCACAACACTGACTTTTCTTAACACCTATGTCTATCCAATTTTAACAGAGTAATACTGGTTGTATGCTGAATAAGTTAAACTATCGGTTAAGTAGAGATTAGGGGTCTTAAGCATCTGGGAACACAGTCGGCATCCTTACTTTCATTTCCTAACTCATATTTAATCTATTTTAGTTCTAATACTTCCGTCATGGACTAGACACTCCTTTGCCATCGGTCGTTCATCCATAGGCCTGCGTACAGTGTATAGTGTCCTTATTTTCCACAGTACTCTAACCCTAGGTATATCTACGGTGATTTAAAGACCTAATGTATCTTTACACAGCTTTATAACCAGAGGTAGTTTAACGGTGTACTATAGCAATTTCACGGTTTAACAAGACCTAGACCCATGTCTGGAAGGGTTGCTTCCAGGTAATCCACAATGAGATAAACCATCGGCATTTCCTTGGCTTCCACGTATTTGTACTCTACCAGTGGTATTTCCAACGCTATACCAAGTATTCAGCCGTGTTACGGCGATCCCACAGTTTCATACAAATAGGAGATAACTGTGTATTCGTAGTTAGGGTTGATCAGATCCTATCCTAAGGAAACAGTCATGTGAGAGACCAGAAAGGGTGATTAATTAAGTCTACATCCAGGATAAGTCTAAACATGTATGCAGCATAACAACTACCAATCATATATAAGACATATTAATTAAACATCATCCCTAATCCTAACATCTACATTCCAACAATCACATATTAATCTAGCTAATCTGCATGTCAATAATCATAAATCGTACTGAAATAATATGCAAAGTAAACATTATAACAGTAAGAGAGTAAGATAATATCACCGGATTAGAAGAGTAATACTGAGGATTACAACAGTCTGACTTGAATAACCTTGCTACAGCTTGATTACCCAATTACAACTTTCCTCTAGCTCTAACCGCTAACTTATATCTCTCTAGTTCTGTAGAGAGAGAACTAGAGAGAAGAACTAACTATATAAACTACAAGAACAATTCTCTTCTAACTCCTAAGAGTAGTGCTAGAGAGGGAAAGTAGAGAGAGAGAAGATTTGTGAATGAGAGGTGTGTGGAATGGTGGAAATGAAGCCACTATTTATAGGAGAAGGGTAAAAGCCTTGGTACAAGTCTTTAAGCACCAAATACAAGCATCAAAGAAGCATACGGGGCAAGCGGACCATGGAGGTCAAACGGCACCCATCAAGGCAAACACCCCCGTATACGTCACCCTAAGGGCCGTATACGGCACCTCGGGTACTGTATATGGTACATAGGTGCCCAGGGGGGGTTGGTGCTTGGTTTGGCCTCCGCTAACTTCTCGGTTGCTTGTTTGTCCGTATCTTCTTCGTTTGGAGTCCGTTTTGCTTGATTCTTGCGCCGTTGGCTTCGTTTCTTCATTACGCTTCTCATGACACTAATTTGCCAAATTCAGAAGTGTTTGACTTTTGCGTGTTCCAGATGACGATCGGCGGGCTTCCAGACTGCACATCTTCTTCGTTCTTTACCCGTTTCTCTTGATTCTTTCACCTCCAATCTTGGATTTTCCTATTGAATCATAAAATATGCATTAAGATCTATTTTGATAGGATAATCAAGAATGGAATATTTAAGGTGATTGTTTTTGCGCCGGTTTGCGTGTAAATTGGATGTTTTAGCTGATTTTTGTAGCAACGCTCGTATTTAGACTACTTTGGTGATTTTTTTGATGATAAATGATTGTTTTGAAATGTTTTCACTAGAGAATAGTCCAAAAAGTGCGGAAATAGGTACTTAAAAACATGACTTTTTGAGTCACATCAGAAACTTTGAGAAATGAACACTTATATGCAAAATTTTCTAAATGTGAATTCTGGATTCGGGAGGTATAATTTCTAGGTCATATTATCTGTAATGATGGTGTTAAAGTTGATCCTTCTAAAATTGAAGCTGTAATGAATTGGAAAGCTCCAAAATTTGCTTCAGAGATAAAGAGTTTTCTTGGGATAGCTGGATATTATCGAAAATTCATTAAAGACTTTTCAAAGCTTGCTGGTCCGTCAACAAAGTTAACACGTAAAGATGTTAAGTTTCAGTGGGATGAGCCACAAGAGATAGCTTTTCAGACCTTAAAACAGTTATTGTGTCAAGCACCTGTGTTGGCATTACCAGATGGGTCTGAAGATTTTGTTGTTTACTGTGATGCATCTTATGCTGGGTTGGGTAGTGTTCTTGTGCAGAGAGATAGAGTTATTGCCTATGCTTCACGATAACTAAAACAACATGAAAGAAATTACCCTAGAATTGGCAGCTGTTGTATTTGCATTGAAAATCTGGAGACATTATCTTTATGGTACAAGGTGTATTATCTGTACAGATCACAAGAGTCTTCAGTATATATTTTCTCAGAAAGAGTTGAATATGCGTCAAAGACGATGGTTAGAATTAATCAAAGATTATGATTGTGAAATTCGTTACCATCCAGGCAAAGGTAATGTGGTTGCTGATGCATTAAGCTGAAAAGGTATCTCTGATCGAGTTTATTATTTGAAAGTTGATGTTTCTTCTGACTTATTAGATAGAATTAAAGATGCACAGTTGGAAGCCTTATTAGATCATAATCTAAAGTCGGAAGTCATGTTGAAAAGGAAAGATTTGTTGGTTGATGATTCTAGAGGATTGAAGATTTTTCAGTATCGCGTGTGGATTCCTCTTATTGGTGGTATTCAGGATATGATTTTGACTGAAGCCCATAAGTCACGATTATCTATTCATATCGGCAGTACTCGAATGTATAATGACTTAAAAGCCTTTGTATTGGTGGCCCACGATGAAAACTGAATATAGCACGGTTTGTTGGTACTTGTAATGTTTGTGCTCAAGTCAAAGCTGAACACTAGAAGCCATATGGGTCATTGAAACAATTAGAAATTCCAGAGTGGAAGTGGGAACACTTTGTGACTGTTCCAAAGCTGAATATAGACTTTGTGACTGTTCCACATACATCTCGAGGAAATGACATGATTTGGGTTATTGTTGACCGGTTGACCAAAAGTGCCCATTTTCTCGCTAGAAGTGAAACGACATCTTTGAGTAAGCTTGCCCAGCTATATGTTAATGAGATTGTTTCCCGACATGGTATTCCATTGTCTATTGTATCAGATAGGGATTCTCGGTTTATTTCTCATTTCTGGCAGAGTTTACAACAAGAGTTGGGCACCAGAGTGAATCTTAGTACAACCTATCATTCTCAAACAGACAGTCAACCAGAACGTACAATTCAGACACTTGAGGATATGTTGAGGGCTTGTGTTCTGGAATATGGGGGTTCTTGGGATTCTCATTTACCGTTGGTTGAATTTGCATATAATAATTCTTATTTTTCCAGCATTGGTATGCCACCTTATGAGATGTTATATGGACGGCGGTGTAGAACGCCTACATGTTGGTTAGAGGCTGGTGAGAAATAGTTTGCTGGACCCGACCTTGTGCAGATAACAGTTGACAAAGTAACGATTGCTCGTGAGAAATTGAAAGCTGCATGTGACAGACATAAGCAATATGCAGATCCACGTAGACGGCCAATGTCATTTTTTGAAGGTGAGTTTGTTTATCTTAAAGTTTCTCCGTGGAAGGGGGTTATTCGGTTTGGAAAATGTGGTAAATTGGCTCCTCGATATATTGGACCGTTCAGAATTCGACGGGTTGTTAATAACCAGTCAGTTTCATTGGATCTTCCTCCAGAACTTGCGGGTATTCATGACACGTTTAACATTTTTTATTTGAGGAAATGTAACGTTGAAGACTAGTCTCAGGTTCTCCCTTTGCAAGATGTAGGACCCTTTAGTCGGACCTAACTGAACCCTAACAATCAAACATGGTGCGGAATCCCACGATTGACAACAAACGTTAAACGAATAAACAACGAATCAAACACAAAGTATATCAATTGAATACCAAAAGTCGACCATCTTATATTGAATAGAACAGTTACAATATGCTCTCTGATCTCACAAATTCGTCAACCTTAACAAATGAGCCGAACTCAACTATTTATACTTAAGACCTAATCTGATCTATGCGACACAATCTGTGTCGCCAAGCTGACTCATGTGACACAAGATGTGTCGCCAAGTTAACTATTGCGACACAAAGACCTTGTGTCGCCAAAACACAAAATGTAATTAATACAAACGTTATAACTAACGTAATTACATATCAAACGCATTACAGACTTAGACCAACTGACAGACACACCAAGATGCACCAACAAACTCCCCTGTGTCTTCAGCTTGGTCTTCAAAATTTCTTCAATTAAGCCCAGCCTGCAGGAAACCTACCTCCAGCATGAATCCCATGTGTAACACACACAGCCACAACTCTCTGGAATTGTCTAGCAAGAATCGAATTCACTACATTTCTAACGTTGAAGCGAATTGGATTATCAAACAACTTCCTCAAGTCTTTCTGTGACAAATTGATCAAGCTCATAGGATCAAAAACTTTAAATTGAGCTTTCTTCAAACCATAGAGCGAAGTTCTCTCTGGATGCTCAGATTCTGGAACAAAAATAAACACAGCTTCGCCCGTATGAGGATCGAGTTCCCAATGATGAAATCTTCTTAGAAAATTAAAGGGAACTGTCTCAAGTGGAATCTCAGTTAAACAATCAGCTGGTGGATAATGCACTTTGCAAATCGGCTGCCTTGTTACTGGATCAAGTTTCTTCTTGAATATGAATCTCGTACCAAGCGTCGGTTTGATAAAGTTATATCTTTTGCTCTTCACTTCACGACGCAAAACCATCTGTACAAAATCAGCTCTTGAATCCTTGTTGGATTTATCAGTTCCAGTTGAGCTAGACGATTTATTTCTCCCTTTGGCAATGTACTCAGCTTCTTGAATGATCTTTTGAAATACTGAATGCCATCGCTTCTTTTAATCATGAAAATACCTTTGTAGGTTTTCCAGCTTTTGATAATTCCTGTATAATTCCCACTAACTTTATATGTCTTGCAAGTAACAGGAATAGATTCACCAGGAATAAAACTTATAACAGGTCGCTCAGAAATTGAAGTAGAAGCAGTATCAGAAGCCGGTGTAGTTTCTAGAACAGTTTGTAAGGTTCCAGCTGGCTCTGCTTAATCTTCCGAAGAATCAATCTCGATTTTCAGAGCATCATCATAGAATTCATCAGGACGCATCTCCTCTTCCTCAATCTCGACATCATCATTGATTTCAAATTCAGGTTCAGATGCCTGACTTTCCTCATTAACCATACGCTGAATAAAAGATAGATTAGCATTTGAAAAATCTACAGCTAACGGTCTTGGTTGACCTGGAATATCATCGACAGAGAAATAATCCAAACGAAGAGAGTCATTATCATCAGAAATGTTTACATTATCATCTACATTGTCAATCTGTGTTCCGGCTGAAGCCCTAGATGTTGTTTCTATGGCACGCGGGCCTGACTCCCCCGGAATGACAGCTAGGGATTCTAGTTCTAGAACCCTAGTGTTCAAAGTAGGAACTAAAGCTGCTTGTTCTTCTAACACTTTAATCTGAGCAGCTTGAACCTCCAACACTGATGCCTGAGACTGAATCATTTGAGCTTGATTGTCCATGGTCTGCTGCATCTGATCCATTCTTTTCAAAAGTTCCTCGATAACCGAAGGCAGAGGTTGAATGGGAACCTCAACACGGGGAATGTCAACCCGTGGCCTCGAAGATGATGTAGAAGGACGACGAATAGACTGAGGTGGAACCCAATCTTCATCATCAAGATCAACACTTCTTGGTCGTTTTCCCTGATCAGGACGCACAGAACTCGTACCAGCACGAATACGACGTTGTATTCATTTGAACCGATGAGGGTCAAAGCGTTGAATATTCCTCAACGCATCTCCTGAGGGGACATCCCTCAGAGAAGTCTCAGGAGTAGAGCCTCCATCCGAATCTTCAACAACCGGATCTTCAAGATTAGGCTGATCAGCCTGTTCTCTAGGTTGGAAATTATCAATTTCCCGTTACAGATCATCGACCTGTATTTGAGCATCATGGAGGTGTAATTCCTCCTCCTGAGGTTGCTGCCCAGGTGCAGCCAAAACATCCATAAAACCATCATTGGGCGGCGCAACATAAGCTTCATCGATTATGTGCCCAAACAACGGAAAATTGTTGTTGGCGTTCGCACCAGCCGCACAAACAGTCCAGATTCGGACGTTCATGGGGGTTGGACGCAAACGCTCTCGAGCATTTTACGGAAGGCCAAGAAGCTGATTGTCAAGAAAAAGCTGAATGAAGCGTGGATATAAATTCCAACGCTTGTCCCCGGCGTTAAGATTGTCGACCATTGCCCTGAAAATATACCCAGAAAAATTGAAGGGCTTGTTGTAGATCAACGCTAGCATGGCGGAGGCCGTAGAATGACTGATATCATCAAAACCCGCCTTACGAGGAGAAAGGCAGACGATAAGAACATGCATCAAATATCTCCAGACCTTAGGCAGATTCGCCTTTCGGTATTGGTCATTAGGAACGCCTGGATAACTGAGACGTGTCATAGCCCCAGCAATAAACTCATTTCCAAAAGGAGAAGGCATTTCCATAGCATCACCAAAGCAGAAGAATTCCCGAATAGCCTGTTTGGATATAATGAGTTGACGATCACCCACAGTGTAGATAATCCTGGTAAATGGCAACTCGGAGTTGATCACCGCATTTTCCCAAAATTGACCCACCTAGTCCTTGTAAATGGTGGTTGTTGCGGTGATAGCAGTATGAATACGAGACCTGCGTAGAAATGCCACCATTGGCCTGTATGGCGCAGCCGTTTCCTTCGAATCATCCAAAAATGCCACAATGTTGTGCGTGGCTCCCATAGAATATCACCATCTGCCATTGCTGTGCAAAGTATAGAAATGAAACTAACAAACGGTTAGCATTAGCAGATTTAATCGAAACATATAAATCAATTTTTTGTATTGTATGTGACATAGATAATTGTGTCGTAGAAAAACTGCGACATAATTAGAATGAGTCGCTAACAGAACAAAATTGATTTTTGACAAAGTAAGCGACATAAGGAATTGTGTCGCTAAAGACTAATGCGACGGACAGAGTTGTGTCGCTTTTTGCAATTAATTCGAATTTAATCGATTTTATGCAACATAAAACATTTGTGTCGCAAAGATTAGGTTACATAAAACATTTGTGTCACAAAGATGAGGCGACATAAAAGTTTTGTCGCATAACAGAGTGCAAAATCACATATATAACAAGTAAGGAGATCAAATTCGCACAAAATAAGGGTTTAATTGATAATTAAGATAAATACATTGTTATGATTGCAAAGTATCACATTTCTAAACCCTTAACCTAGATAGTATCCTCGGATACTATTAATACACAAAAGGCCAAAATTCAAGACAAGGAAAGGCAAAGATCCAGGATAATGAGGGGATCCCACCAGACCACCAGAAACAAAAGGTAATCGATCAAGCAAGAATGCTATCACGACACCTGAGTGCACTTAAGCTTCCACGACCGAAAGGTGATCCTCGAAGTCACGGAAGTGCAAGACATGATAGTCTTTGGGCAGAAGCAATGAACACAGTAGTGTAAAACACCATTGTCCTGAACGATATCACCTGCCATGGCTATACCATAATGGGACAAAAGTGAGGAATAGGCCAAACTGATTTAAGCGACGTAAGATATGTCGCATTGTTATTTGGCGACATAAAAGTTATGTCGCAAACGCCAGCGACATAAATATTATGTCGCAAATGTCAGCGACATAAATGGAAATTCAGAAACACTACGACATAAAAACTTATGTCACATGTTATGTCGCAATGGCGAACAACAAGTCCCAACCCAGAAACCCACCCTAACCTCTAATTTGGGGTTTTTGAAAACAAGACATACCCTAGGGTACGCCATCCAACCAGAAGCACGAAAACATACATATTAACAAATAAGAGTGAGATATTCATGTCGAATTAACCCAAACCCGAAACCCTTAAAAACCCGTAACTAAAATCAACGATTAAAGCATAAATAAACGGTAAAATAATGTGAAACTAGTACCTATCGATCGAGTAGAAAGTAGGGAACAAGAAACAAGAGGTTGATTGCCAAGATAAACACCAGAGGATTGAAATCAAGGGACAAATTCACACGCAGGTTTTGTGTCGTAGGAGTGATTTTTATGTCGCAGGTTTTTGATTTTGTGTCGCTAAAAGTGTAAATAGAGAAAGCGACTGGGGTGAAGTATTTATACTTCAGCCCTACCTAGCGACATAATTTAGCGACATAGAGAGCGACATAAGTTATCTCGTAGGACAAGACTTATGTCACAGTGCCCAGAAAACTTGATTTTTAATTTCAAGTTTTGAACCCCGATGAAAGAGTAACTAATGGACTTGTAAAAATAAATATACAAAAATGAAGATAAAAAGAACTTAATTACTAAACCTAAAATAAAACTTAAATTAATTTTCTTTTTGGTGACGTAGTTATTTTGTCTTCTAAGGGATCATATTAGGATAACATGCAATTATTAGAAAATGGTAAGTGTTATCTCGATTATCAGTATATTTGTCCTCTTGAAATTTACTTAGCATATTTAGAAAACATTTGATAAATATTATTTCAATATGATTACTGATATTGTTTGACCACCTAAACATGTTACATCTATGGCTATGAGCGAAACTTTTATTGTTAGTATGAATAATTATTTGTGGTCCCCACCACAGACATATCCCTATATTATAGACAAGAACATATCTTCCAAGATAGATAAAATAGAGGAAAGTCATTTTTAAGAATCAAGTCAGCAGCGACAGGTCTGTACAGACGTACAACAAAGCAACATAGCTTGATTCAGGTGTAAGCAAAACCAGACTTGGTCAAACCATTTTGGCGACCTTGTTAGGTATCTTATGATTTAAGACTTTTTCAAGTTCTTTGAATTGCGTTTGCTTAACTTTTAAGTATATACAACTTGAGGCCAGGTCTGTACTTACGTACAATAGAGGAAACAAGAAGTATATACCCCCAAAGTATTTCATATTATAAACTAAAATGGAAGCATGCCAAGCTGTACTAAGGAGTTAAGACACTTAGTCATACATCACAGGATGTTGACCACATGATAATAGACATGTATTAGAATTACTTTTTAATTGCTCAAAGACCGGTGTAACATGCCTACCAGTATATCATATGATGAATCTAATGTTTATAAAAGCTGTGGTAAGTATGCTAGATAAACCTACTGATACATCAAGGATAAACCTTAAAATTTTCATTTTGTGCATGCACCCTAATGTACTATCATTTTCCTAGTTGTTTACAGACACAACTAAACGTCTTTTTTAAAATGTTGCAACTGTGCATTTCTTTTAATACTAAAGAGTATAAAGAATGGCTGTTGCGTTTTTTTTTTTTTTTTTTTTTAATCAATAAAATAATAGTCCAAGTCCAAAAAATTACTTCTTAAGCTGAAAGAAGCGCAAACTAATCATGTTGACAAGTTCATCAAATCGGGCACGTGAAAAAGCCTTAGTGAATAGGTCAACATTCTGTTTAAAGGTATCTATATGGACAAGGTCTATTAAGTGTTTCTCATAGCAATCCTGTATAAAGTGAAACCTAAGTTCTATGTGTTTAGTTCTAGAGTGCTGTACGGGATTGCGTGTAATGGAAATAGCAGTAGTATTATCAATATGTATGGGAGTCATAGTAAGAAGTAACCCGTAATCGCGTAATTGATGCTGAATCCAAAGAACCTGGGAACAGCAACTAGCCGCAGCAACGTACTCAGCCTCCACAGTGGAAGTAGTCACCGTTGTCTGCTTCTTGCATTGCCACGATATCAAACGCGATCCAAGAAACTGGCATCCACCAGTTGTTGACTTCTTATCTATGCTACAACCGCCATGATCAAAATCCGAGTAAGCAGTCAGTGCAAACGATTTTTCATTGGAGTACCATAGACCAAGAGTTGGCCTATGTTTGAGGTACCCAAAAATACGCTTTACTGCTTTCATATGAGAAACCTTTGGCCTAGCCTGATATCTTGAGCATATGGACACAGCAAATACGATGTCCGACCTGGATGCGGTCAGATACATGAGAGAACCAATCATTGAGCGATAGTCCTTTTCTTTACAATCCTCGTCATCAATGGCCGGCCCGAGATTATAATTAACTTCAATGGGGGTTCCATAGGTCTTACAATTAAGCAAGTCATACCTAGTTAACATATCAGTGACATATTTGGACTGATGAATGTAAATTCCTTTGGCAGACTGCTCAACTTGAACACCCAAAAAGAATGTGAGTTCCCCCATTGCACTCATCTCAAATTCAGACTTCATGAGATGTTCGAAGTCTTTACTGTAACACCCCCAAATTTACTGTTTAGCGGAAGCATACATTGGGTGTTACTAATCAAATATCACAAGCACAAAGATATAATGAACGACCACTATATGCGTCGTTTTACATTTGTATAAATAAAAACCAAAGTTTACATCAAAAATAGAGTTACATTAGCTCGGTGGAAATTGAGAGATTTAAGTACATAATTAATCTATACAAAATATAATAATGCAGCTAAATCTCTGATTGTTTGCATGCTGACTCGAGCTAATTGATCTTGATTGTGCAATCCAACCTACTGCTGGTCACCTGTGATACATGCTAAAATGGGTCAGCGAAACGCTGGTGAGCTCACAGGTTTGTATGTCAACACATAATTGTATGAACCGCAAGATTTATAATTGAATTTATAAAGCAATTAAGCAAAATAAAAGTTATACAGCCATGAGCACATAGTCTGAGCTTAACTTGAGTGTCAGGTCCAATTAAGGAAACCCAACTTGAATGCCTCCTACGAGTGCCTAATCCACACTCGTCTTCCCAAATACTAATACGTCCGTTTGACCAGTTAGTGCGTGCTAACCCGGACGAGGATTGTCAATCCTATATGATATCATATACTAACATTCACGCTACAGATGTATTACCAGACTATGCTATGGAGGGCTTTAGTGATTAGTTGAAAACAACTCATGTAGTATTCGATTGATTGGCACTTGCGTTCAACTTGTAAAATAAAACGAGCAATAATATCACACCCCTGATTGAAAAACAGTAAAATAGGGGCCATGAGACTCACCTGAGCCTTGAGCGATTAAATTAATAAACTTGAATTGATTAGCGGTGGATTGATGTCCGAAAACTTGTAGCCTAAGAGTGTCCAAGACACACAATGGTTATAACATGAGTAGGCATCTCGAAAGACTGCCCTTGTAATTGTTCGTCCAACTTAGAATGTCCAAATTACCGCGATTTGGTTGTTTGTTTAAGTCTTTGAAAATGTGTACGGCCCGTTGGTGCTTGTTTGTAACAATAACCCCACATTATTATTTTGATGGATTTGAAGTGTTATACCTAAAACTAAGTTCCATTGTGTTTTAGAAGTTGTGTCGCATTCGTGTTTGATGTTATACAAGTTTAACACTTGGTGTGAAAGTTTATATGTAACACCGTTACTTGTGAACCTAGGGTAAGGGTAAAGCCCGTTAATGATGGGGGTCCGGGGGCAGCGCCCCTGGTAGCGGGGTCCAAGGGGCGGCAGCCCCTGGCGGGGTCCAAGGGCAGAGCCCCTGGCTGGGGTCGAGCTGCCAGGTCAGCTTGGAAAATTTTTATTTCTACTAAATTGCTTTGGTGAAAAATGCACCTGGACTTGAATTTAGGTGAAATCGGGTGATAAAATTTTTAGGTCTCGACACTTAGTAAAATCTGTGTTTTCTTGGTTCTGTTTCATGCGACACAAGGTCAGATATGCGACACAAGAGCTTAGCGACACAAGGGTTGTGTCGCATAAGCTTTCGGTACTAAATCAATAGCGACATAAGGGTTGTGTCGTATAGGGTATACGACACAAGGTGCGACATAATCGTTGTGTCGCAAAATCTACGACACAAGGGTTGATGCGACATAAAATGCGACGTCAATGGGTTTATGCGACACAACCTTGCGACACAAGGCTTGTGTCGCAAAGATGAACACCAGCCCAGAAACAGCGCTTGTCGCGCTTTTCCGACCCAAATCACAAATCTAACTCATTTTTAGGCTGAAAAATCGTGTTTTCTTCATACATTTGGACAATACTAAGTTGTGTAAACATTATAACACCGAAATAATACACCAAAATGAGTAGATCTAAATATTTATAGAATTTCTTACAATTTCAAATCGAAGCTAGAGGAGGCCGAAAATGATAACGATGCTTTTGTAAATCTTGTTCCTTGCTTGATGGTGATTCCGAAAATACAACTTTTGTTGGTTGGTTTGCAAATCCGAAAATTGATGGGAGTTTTTGGGTTTGAGAGTGTTTTTGTGGTGTGTGTGTTTTTGTTGAAATGAAAATGAAAGAAAGAGGGAAAGCGGTGGGGTGTAGGTGAAAGCCTCACCTTTTTCAGTCCCCGCAACCGCGCTCTGTGCGGTGTTCGTTCTCCCGTTCGTTTAAACGTTAAATGTTTATTTTATACGTTTAAATATACGTTTAAAATACGAATAATTACCCAATATTTTTGTTAAAGTATTTTACTAAATACTTAATGGTTGCGTTATAAAATATAACTTTAACTTGTTTCGATTTGTTTGCGCGTTTAATAATCTAATCGTGTAGTCCTTATTTGTACGATACGAATTTGAGTTGAAATATTATCTAAATAATATTTTGGATATAATTGCGTTATTAAATAATATTATATTATTTAATAAAATTTTCACCAACGTCCGTATTAATTGAATCGAATTGCATTCGATTTGAAACTCGTACGATTTAATCAAATCGCATACTTGTATATATATACTCATCAATATATATGTTGATACATTAATTAGCCTAACACAGAACTAATTACATGTATTAAAACTTGATTAGGCACTAACTACTAGTCCTAATTTGACGGGTGTCACATTCTCCCCCTGTTAGACGAATTTCGTCCCGAAATTTAAGTTGAAGTCGTGTTTGAAGTAACTTCAGTGAATAACTGAGGGTGCTTGAGTCGCATTTGGTCTTCCCGTTCCCAGGTGAATTCCGGCCCACGCCGCGAATTCCACCTGACTTTGACAATGGGAATACGACTTTGTTTGAGTTGTTTGACCTCACGGTCCATGATTTCGGCGTGTTCTTCAACAAAATGAAGCTTGTCGTCAATACGAATTTCATCGAGTGGAATGATAAGTGTCTCGTCAGACAGACACTTTTTCAAATTTGAAATGTGGAAAGTGGGATGCACGCTGCTGAGCTCGGATGGCAGCTGCAATCGATATGCCACTGGACCTATCCTCTCGAGGATCTCAAATGGTCCAATGTATCTGGGGTTTAACTTCCCGCGTTTACTGAATCGGATAACACCTTTCCAAGGTGAAACTTTGAGTAGTACTCGATCCCCAACCTGGAATTCGAGTGGTTTGCGTCTCACGTCAGCATAACTTTTCTGACGATCACGTGCGGCTTTGAGTTTGTTTTGGATCTCGAAGATTTTCTCGGTTGTTTCGTGAATGAGTTCGGGACCAGTGAGTTGACTATCTCCCACTTCGGTCCAACAAATCGGTGAGCGGCACTTACGACCGTAGAGTGCCTCAAAGGGTGCAGCCTTTATGCTGGTGTGATAACTGTTGTTATATGAAAACTCGCACAACGGTAGGTGCTTTTCCCAGTTTACACCGAAGTCAACTACACAAGCTCGTAGCATGTCTTCCAGTGTTTGAATCGTTCTTTCACTTTGGCCATCGGTTTGAGGATGGTATGCGGTACTCATATCAAGACGGGTACCCAATGATTTTTGAAGTGATTGCCAAAAGTTAGAGGTGAATCGACTATCCCTATCGGAGATAATCGAGATTGGAACACCGTGTCGAGAAACAACCTCTTTGATGTAGATTTGTGTGAGGCGTTCCTTTTTTTCGGTTTCCTTGATTGCCAAGAAATGAGCAGATTTTGTGAGACGGTCGACGATCACCCAATTGGTATCGTAACCGCTCGATGACTTTGGTAGTTTGGTTATGAAATCCATGGAAATTTGTTCCCATTTCCATTCAGGAATGCTGGGTTGTTGGAGTAAACCAGAAGGTTTTTGGTATTCAGCCTTGACTTTCGAGCAAGTAAGACACTTGCTGACGTATGTAGCGATTTCAGCTTTCATATTCGGCCACCAATAAAATTCCTTGATGCCGTGATACATTTTGTCAGCTCCAGGATGGATAGAATATTTGGACTTGTGAGCTTCATCCATCACCAAGTCTCGCAGATTTCCAAAACTGGGTAACCAGATTCGGCTTGAGAAATACCTAACCCCGTTAGGTTTGATTTCGAATTGTTTGTCCATGCCTCGCAAGGCTTCGTTCTTGATATTATCGGGTTTCAGAGCTTCGAGTTGAGCAGTGAGAATCTGAATGTTTAGATCATTGTGAATGGTTATACTGAGGGCTCGGACTCGAAGTGGTTTCGTTCGTTCCTTTCGACTGAGGGCATCGGCAACAACATTCTCTTTGCCCGGATGGTATTTGATTTAACAATCATAGTCGGTGAGCAACTCAACCCACCGGCGTTGTCTCATGTTGAGATCCTTCTGATCGAATATGTGTTGGAGACTTTTGTGGTCGGTAAAGATTGAACACTTAGTGCCATAGAGGTAATGCCTCCAGATTTTGAGGGCAAAGACGACAGCTCCTAGCTCGAGATCGTGGGTGGTGTAGTTCTTTTCATGAATTTTGAGCTGTCTCGAAGCATAAGCAATAACTTTGTCCCGTTGCATCAACACGCAACCGAGACCTTGGTGAGAAGCATCGCAGTATACCACGAAGTCATCGGTGCCTTCGGGTAGGGATAGAATCGGAGCACTGCAAAGCTTTTGTTTTGGAAGTTGAAATGCTGACTCTTGTTTATTAGTCCAATCGAACTTTTTGTCTTTCTGAGTCAGGGTTGTGAGTGGTTGAGCTATTTTCGAGAAATTTTCAATGAATCGCCGATAGTATCCGGCAAGACCCAAGAATTGACGTACTTCGGTTGGAGATGTCGGTGCTTGCCAGCACTTGATGGCCTCGATTTTCGATGGATCGACATGGATTCCTTGACTATTAACAACATGTCCAAGGAATTGAACGTATTGTATCCAGAACTCACATTTGGAGAATTTGGCATATAACTCCTCGTGTCTGAGTAGCTCTAGGACGGTTTTGAGGTGTTGCGCGTGTTCTTGTTCGTTTCGCGAGTATATGAGAATGTCGTCGATGAAGACAATGACAAACTTATCAAGGTAAGATTTGCACACCCGATTCATAAGGTCCATGAATACAGCCGGTGCGTTTGTTAAACCGAAGGGCATCACCTGAAATTCATAATGCCCGTAACGAGTTCGGAAAGCAGTTTTCGGGATATCGGTGTCGCGAACTCGAAGTTGATGATAACCTGACCGTAGATCGATCTTTGAATAAATACTCGACCCTTGTAGTTGGTCAAACAGGTCATCAATGCGAGGGAGTGGGTATCGATTCTTGACGGTCAACTTGTTCAACTCTCGGTAGTCGATACACATTCTGAACGAACCGTCTTTCTTTTTCACAAATAAGACTGGAGCTCCCCAAGGTGAAGAACTCGGCCTAATGAATCCTCTCTCCAGGAGTTCCTGTAATTGGTTGGACAACTCCTGATGTTCGGATGGGGCTAAGCGGTATGGTGCTCGGGCCACAGGTGCGGCACCTGGCACCAGGTCGATTGAGAACTCAACCTGTCTTGGTGGTGGTAGACCAGGTAGTTCTTCGGGAAAGACTTCTGGAAAGTCTCGAACGATGGGCACATCTTCAAGTCGCTTCTCCTCCGACTTTTTCTCCATGATGTGCGCGAGGATTGCTTGATAACCCTTTCTCAGAAATTTCCGGGTTTTCAAACAAGATGTAATATTGAGTCTTGTCCCGCCGGTCTCCCCCTGTATGATTAAAGTTCCACCGGCGGCGAGCGTTATGCGAACGACTTTGTCATGACAGATAATTTCAGCCCGATGTTTGGACAACCAGTCCATACCAATGATGACGTCGAAACTTCCAATTTCAACAGGCATAAGATCGATTGAAAAGATTTCATTGGCTAGGTTTAAAGTGCAATTAGGTATCACACTATCAGTCTCTATAAGTTTACCATTTGCAAGTTCTACGGTGTACTTAAGATCTAGGGCAATAGGTGCAATATCAAGTAGAGGGCAGAACTCATCGAAAATAAAACTTCTATCGGCACCAGTATCAAATAGAACAGAAGCAGTTAAGTTGTTGAGGAGGAACATACCCGTGACCACACTCGGGTCCTGACGGGCATCCCCGGAGTTGAGTACGAATGCTCTTCCCTTAGCGTTGTTGTTGTTGTTGTTGCTACTTCGTTTAGGACACTCATTCCTGTAATGTCCAGCCTCTCCACATCCATAACAGGATTTGGGTTTTTGGTTGTTGCTGTTGTTGGATTTAGGGGCTCGGCAATCCTTAGATGAATGCCCGTACTTCCTGCAGTTGTTGCAGGGAGACTTGCATGGACCATGGTGATGATAGTTACACTTGGAATAGTATGGCCTGTCCCCAGTGTAGCTACGTTTGGACTCAGAGTTGGTGTTATAAACTTGGATGGTATTGGGCTTTTTGCTTTGGCTGTTGTGAGATTCAGAGGATTTGCGTTTGTTGTTGTTGGAGGAGTTGTTGGATGTCTCACGGTTGACAACTAGTGCCATGAGTTCATGCGCTAGCCGGATAGCACTTTCGGTAGTGGTTGGTTTGGCCGAAGCGACATTTCCTTGAATGCTCTCAGGAAGGCCGCTGATGTACCTTTTGATGCCTTTTGTCTCCGGTTCAACCAATCCCGGACATAGTAAGGCAAACTGTTGGAACCTGGTGGTATAACTCTCAATATCGGTACCCTGCACCGTCAAGTGCCAAAATTCTTCCTCCAGACGGTGTAGGGCTTCTTCGGGACAGTACTTCTCCGTTAGCTTCTTCTTCAATTCAGCCCAAGGGAGTCGGTTTGCTATTTCGATGCCCACAGAGTTTGCGTGGGTGTTCCACCACGTAAGAGCACCTTCCTGAAAGGTGTATGCAGCGAACTTGACTTTGTTATCCTCCGTACAGTTACAGAGGTTGAAGACGGATTCCATACGTTCAATCCATCTGATTAGACCAATAGCACCTTCCGTGCCCTTGAAGTAGAGTGGTTTGAAGCTGAGAAAATCCTTGTAAGAGCAAGGCTTGATAACAGGGGTATTGACTGGGGTCTCACCAGTACTTCGGGAGTTTCGTGGTGAATCCCGAGCAGCCAAAGCATCGGCCACTGCTCGAGATACGACAGCAGCGAGTTCAGCGTCACTGTAACTTTTCCTCTTTGGCGGCATGATTCTTCAAGGAAGAAACAAGAGGCACATGAGAAGTTGTTCCAGAACGATAATTCGACAGATGTATATATATATTAAAGCGGTAATATACAACATCACAAAGAGAAAATTAACAATGTAAGATAGTCGAGAGAAATTGTCGATTGATATTACGATGTTAAACGATTACAGACAAATTCGAGTTATGAGTTTCAAAAGTTACTAACTTAGAAGGTTTTCAAAAGTGCCGGGAATTGTTACTTCCGGTCGAATTACATAGGTCCTACGAAAGCATGATAAAGTACAGATTTAGCCCTAGCTAATCCTGTCGTAGATTGAGTTGTGGCAGCAGTGCAGTGAGATGGTCTACAGATTCTGCAAGTCTGCTAACCATTCGGAGGGCGTCTTCGGTTTCCCTTAGACGTGTCTCGCACTAATTCAGCCTTGACTGTAGGACGGAAATTTCATTTCGGTTGCCAATCACTTGGTTGTGGACAACCTCCATGGTTTCGATGGTTTCTCCCATTTGATTTTGAAGGGTACCCATGGTGTTGATAGTGTTTTCTTGGTCTTCGGAGACTTGATTGATTCGTTCGAGTGAAGTGAGTCTCCAGTTTTCGTTGGTTTCTTGAAGTTCGATATCCATAGCGTTAAGTCGTTGCTCGTGGTGGTGTACCCTAACGGCTAAATCCGGTAGAGTAAGGGGAGCAGGATAGGGGCTAGCCCGAGGTGACCTGGGGCCCCTCCTAGCCACTCTTGGATTTCATGATCGATACGGATGAGAGCGTGATGAATTGGGTGGTGTGTTTGCCATTCTGAGACAAAGCGTTAGAAAGAATGAGTCCTATATTCATATAATACATATATAATATAGCCTAAGATATTGAGCGTGAGAGAGACCTATCTATGTATATATATATATATATATATCACATAATAGCCTAAAGTGTCTAACACAGACATATTTGAGTCCCGGTTTCTCTCGTGGTCAGAGTCAACTACTGTATCCTGTTCAGTCATGACTCTTTTCAGGTCTCACATCATATTCTTTTAATTGTACATAGTTGATCAGGCTATGTTAAATTAAACCAATATCATGTAGTCACTGAACCTAATCATACTTAATAAGGAATACTGCCTAACGGTCATAGTCTAGGCCCACTAAATGCAACCTAGTTCACTATAACCTTAGGCTCTGATACCAATCTGTAACACCCCCAAATTTACTGTTTAGCGGAAGCATACATTGGGTGTTACTAATCAAATATCACAAGCACAAAGATATAATGAACGACCACTATATGCGTCGTTTTACATTTGTATAAATAAAAACCAAAGTCTACATCAAAAATAGAGTTACATTAGCTCGGTGGAAATTGAGAGATTTAAGTACATAATTAATCTATACAAAATATAATAATGCAGCTAAATCTCTGATTGTTTGCATGCTGACTCGAGCTAATTGATCTTGATTGTGCAATCCAACCTACTGCTGGTCACCTGTGATACATGCTAAAATGGGTTAGCGAAATGCTGGTGAGCTCACAGGTTTGTATGTCAACACATAATTGTATGAACCGCAAGATTTATAATTGAATTTATAAAGCAATTAAGCAAAATAAAAGTTATACAGCCATGAGCACATAGTCTGAGCTTAACTTGAGTGTCAGGTCCAATTAAGGAAACCCAACTTGAATGCCTCCTACGAGTGCCTAATCCACACTCGCCTTCCCAAATGCTAATACGTCCGTTTGACCAGTTAGTGCGTGCTAACCCGGACGAGGATTGTCAATCCTATATGATATCATATACTAACATTCACGCTACAGATGTATTACCAGACTATGCTATGGAGGGCTTTAGTGATTAGTTGAAAACAACTCATGTAGTATTCGATTGATTGGCACTTGCGTTCAACTTGTAAAATAAAACGAGCAATAATATCACACCCCTGATTGAAAAACAGTAAAATAGGGGCCATGAGACTCACCTGAGCCTTGAGCGATTAAATTAATAAACTTGAATTGATTAGCGGTGGATTGATGTCCGAAGACTTGTAGCCTGAGAGTGTCCAAGACACACAATGGTTATAACATGAGTAGGCATCTCGAAAGACTGCCCTTGTAATTGTTCGTCCAACTTAGAATGTCCAAATTACCGCGATTTGGTTGTTTGTTTAAGTCTTTGAAAATGTGTACGGCCCGTTGGTGCTTGTTTGTAACAATAATCCCACATTATTATTTTGATGGTTTTGAAGTGTTATACCTAAAACTAAGTTCCATTGTGTTTTAGAAGTTGTGTCGCATTCGTGTTTGATGTTATACAAGTTTAACACTTGGTGTGAAAGTTTATATGTAACACCGTTACTTGTGAACCTAGGGTAAGGGCAAAGCCCGTTAATGACGGGGGTCCGGGGGCAGCGCCCCTGGTAGCGGGGTCCAAGGGCAGAGCCCCTGGCTGGGGTCGAGCTGCCAGGTCAGCTTGGAAAATTTTTATTTCTACTAAATTGCTTTGGTGAAAAACGCACCTGGACTTGAATTTGGGCGAAATCGGGTGATAAAATTTTTAGGTCTCGACACTTAGTAAAATCTATGTTTTCTTGGTTCTGTTTCATGCGACACAAGGTCAGATATGCGACACAAGAGCTTAGCGACACAAGGGTTGTGTCGCATAAGCTTTCGGTACTAAATCAATAGCGACATAAGGGTTGTGTCGTATAGGGTATACGACACAAGGTGCGACATAATCGTTGTGTCGCAAAATCTACGACACAAGGGTTGATGCGACATAAAATGCGACGTCAATGGGTTTATGCGACACAACCTTGCGACACATGGCTTGTGTCGCAAAGATGAACACCAGCCCAGAAACAGCGCCTGTCGCGCTTTTCCGACCCAAATCACAAATCTAACTCATTTTTAGGCTGAAAAATCGTGTTTTCTTCATACATTTGGACAATACTAAGTTGTGTAAACATTATAACACCGAAATAATACACCAAAATGAGTAGATCTAAATATTTAGAGAATTTCTTACAATTTCAAATCGAAGCTAGAGGAGGCCGAAAATGATAACGATGCTTTTGTAAATCTTGTTCCTTGCTTGATGGTGATTCCGAAAATAAAACTTTTGTTGGTTGGTTTGCAAATCCGAAAATTGATGCGAGTTTTTGGGTTTGAGAGTGTTTTTGTGGTGTGTGTGTTTTTGTTGAAATGAAAATGAAAGAAAGAGGGAAAGAGGTGGGGTGTAGGTGAAAGCCTCACCTTTTTCAGTCCCCGCAACCGCGCTCTGTGCGGTGTTCGTTCTCCCGTTCGTTTAAACGTTAAATGTTTATTTTATACGTTTAAATATACGTTTAAAATACGAATAATTACCCAATATTTTTGTTAAAGTATTTTACTAAATACTTAATGGTTGCGTTATAAAATATAACTTTAACTTGTTTCGATTTGTTTGCGCGTTTAATAATCTAATCGTGTAGTCCTTATTTGTACGATACGAATTTGAGTTGAAATATTATCTAAATAATATTTTGGATATAATTGCGTTATTAAATAATATTATATTATTTAATAAAATTTTCACAACGTCCGTATTAATTGAATCGAATTGCATTCGATTTGAAACTCGTACGATTTAATCAAATCGCATACTTGTATATATATACTCATCAATATATATGTTGATACATTAATTAGCCTAACACAGAACTAATTACATGTATTAAAACTTGATTAGGCACTAACTACTAGTCCTAATTTGACGGGTGTCACATTTACACATGGAGTCTTTCGTAGATCCAAAAATGATGTCGTCGACATACACTTGTACTAGCAATAAGTCGTCTCCATCTCTTTTTGTGAATAACATACTGTCAATACTACCTCTTTCGAATCCATTCTTAACAAGATGAGTTGCAAGCCTCTCATACCACAGTCGTGGTGCCTGATGCAAACCATATAAAGCCTTATTAAGTTTACAGACATATTCTGGATGCAACGGATCTTCAATACCAGGAGGCTACTTCACATAAACATTGGTATCAACCTGTCCATACAGAAAAGCGCTCTTTACATCAAGCTGATAAACAATGAACTCTTTGAAGGAAACGAAGGCCAAGAAGATACGAATCGACTCCAATCTTGCAACAGGAGCGAAAACCTCATCATAGTCCAAACCCTCTACTTGATGAAAACCTTGAACTACTAGCCTTGCTTTGTTTTTAATGACTACCCCTCGATCATCTTTCTTGATTCGATAAACCTATCGAGTGCCGGTTGGATGTGCACCCTTAGGTAACGGTACTAATTCCCAAACATGCAGCTTTTTGAATTGCTGCAACTCCTCCTGCATTGCTTCGACCCAGTGTGGATCTTTTAAAGCATCTTTTGTACGTTTAGGCTCCACCTGAGATAGAAAACACGATTTAACCTCAGCAGAAAGACATGCAAGAGAAGCAGACTCAGAAGAGTCAGAAGGGGATGCAGGATGTGTATCAGCAATAACTTGACTTCTTGTCTGAATCCCCTTATCCAAAGGACCTATAATATTCTCCACTGGATGGTCCTTATTAATGCGAGAACTAGGAATCTCGTCAGGCACAATGACAGAGTCCAGGTTTATGAAATCGGCTTCCTGTGCCGAATCAAACTCCCCCGTATTCTCAAACGGTTCATCTTCATCATCGGAAAACGCAGGAACATTAGTATATGTTTCTTGATTTCTTGTTGATGATTCAGGAATATCAGCATTTGGTTGAGAAGGAGGTGGAGTAGCAGAGCCAGCTAGAGTCTTTGATTTTGATGGCTGTGAAGAATTTGAAGATAAATCAAGGCCATGAAGTAATGTGACCACCTGATCAACTTCATCATCTTCCTTAGGAAGATTAAATGAATCAAAGATTACCTCATAATTAAACAAATGTGTTGGTCCCTTTCCTTCTGGATTTTCAGAGTAACGAAAGCACGTGACTTCAAAATGTTCTTCCATACGCTTAGTTGCCAAGTTGTACACACGTTTATTCGGAGAGTTATTTGAAAAGCCCAAAAATAAACCTTCACTAGATTTTGCTCCAAATTTAGCAACTCTCTCTTTTGTGTACATAATAGTGCAGGGACAGCCAAATGGTTCAAGAAACTGTAGTGAAGGTTTCCGATTATTAAGCAGTTCATAAGACGTTTTATTGTGCTTTTTAACCACGGAAACCCAATTAAGAATATAAAAAGCAGTATTCAATGAGTGTCCTGTTTTTACGTTCAGCAACTCCATTCTGTTGAGGAGTTCGTGCAACGCTTAATTGATGATCAATGCCTTTTCTTAGACAGTACAACGCAATTGTCGAATTCTTAAATTCAGTCCCATTATCCGATCGCAGTTTCTTGATTGACAAATTGCATAGATTCTCGAGCTTATCAAACAAATAAGTGAGAATTTCAGGAACTTCATCCTTCGTAGTTAAGAAATACACCCACGAAAAGCGAGAGTAATCATCAGTTACTACCAAGCAGTATTTAGAACCTCCCATACTCTTCTTACTTACAGGTCCAAAAAGATCCATATGCAATAGCTCCAATGGACTTGAGACAGAATTTACCACTTTTGACTTATGGGACTTCTTGTGCTGTTTCCCTTTTTGACAGGAAACACAATGATCATTGATTCCAAAGGATTGCTTTGGAACTCCATGCACAAGATCGTGCTTCACCAAATAATTCATCTTTCTGAAGTGCAGATGACCTATACGTCTGTGCCATAATAGTGATTCTTTTTCAGGAGCTCTTGATAGTAGACACGTATGTTACGTTGTTTCAATAGTCTTCATATCTAGAATATACGTGTCTTTTTGCCGAGGTGCCCTCAGTAGCACCCATTCCTCAGGAATAACAAATCCTGGTTTCAAAATACAGCATTAAGTTTTGGTAAATGCCGTAGTGTACTCTTTGTCGCACACTTGTGATACGCTGAGCAGATTGTGAGTAAGCTTCTCCACAAAGTTAACCTTTTCAAAACTCACTTGCTCATTAGTGAGTGTACCCTGTCCGGTAATAACTCCTCCTTTATCACCGGCAAAAGCAACATATCCCCCATCATAATCTTTGACTTCGGATAGCAGAGATAAGTCGCATGTCATATGTCGCGAGCAACCATTGTCGATATACCATCTACTATTTTGAATTGCTTCAGATTGCTGCGACATCACAAATAAAGAGATCAATGAGTAAGGGAGACCCAAGCCTTAACAGACTTGGGTAACCCAGTAGCATCATCCACAATGACTACATCAGTCAAAATTTTATTTTTTAGCAAATCGAAATCATTGCCTGATAAATCATTGTCAGATGAAGAGTCAGAACATGACTCCTTGATCTTCCAAACCTTTTGACATTTCATTATTTTGACTTGTAGGACCCTTTAGTCGGACCTAACTGAACCATAACAACAAAAATTTTCGGTAACCTAACGAAAATTCACGAATGGAGTACGAATAATAAACCCAAAATCTTCCAGAAAAGCTAAATACCAATTTTGAAGCACCTTTCAATGAAGATTTAACTAAACCAAGTTGTTTTATCCGATAAACGTATCAAATTGGATTCAGTAACGCCAAATCCTTGGATTTTGGCTCTGATACCACTTGTAGGACCCTTTAGTCGGACCTAACTGAACCCTAACAATCAAACGTAGTGCGAAATCCCACGATTGACAACAAACGTTAAACGAATAAACAACGAATCAAACACAAAGTATATCAATTGAATACCAAAAGTCGATCATCTTATATTGAATAGAACAGTTACAATATGCTCTCTGATCTCACAAATTCGTCAACCTTAACAAATGAGCCGAACTCAACTATTTATACTTAAGACCTAATCTGATCTATGCGACACAATCTGTGTCACCAAGCCAACTCATGCGACACCAGATGTGTCACCAAGTTAACTATTGCGACACAAAGACCTTGTGTCGCCAAAACACAAAATGTAATTAATACAAACGTTATAACTAACGTAATTACATATCAAACGCATTACAGACTTAGACCAACTGACAGACACACCAAGATGAACCAACACAAGATATGCGGGTCGATAGAAGTCAGAAGTTAGTTGAAGAACCGGTTGAACTTCTTGACATACAAGGTACCAAACTTAGGAAGAAACAGATAACTATGGTCTTAGTGAAATGGAAACATAGTTTACGTTCAAATCTAACCTAGGAGACTGAGGAGAGTATGAGATCCAGATATCCTGGATTGTTTGACCATGATGAGATTTTGGGGATAAAATCTTCTTAAGGAGGGGAGATTTGTAACATCCTCTCTAGTGGTATGGTAATTCGTTAATTTAAATTGATTATTTAACCGTTTTAGGAATTATTTGATATTAATTGTTTAATTGCGAAACATAGATAAATAAGTCCCAGGACTTATTGTGAATAGTAAATTATTATGTGTTTTAATTTACAATAGTTGATGGTAAAATAAAGTAAGTTTCTCGCAATTAGTATTTTGGTTCCAGACAATAGATTTAAGACGGGTATAGAATACCCAAATTTGGAAGTCATTTATGTTGAGAGGCCGACCCCCTTTTTGGTGTTTTTCCTAATTTTAGTTACTTATTGTAACTCTACTATTCACTCTCAACAAACATCAAAAATCAAGAAATTGAAATCATCCTTAAGATTAGTTGATTTGAGGCCGTGATTTTACTAGTAATTGAGTAATCCTTAGCATCATCTTGGAATTCTTTAATTGGTAAGTGTTGTATCTCTATGTGTAAACTAACTAGGTTTATGGAGAAAAGATGAAATTGATTGATTCTTTGTGTTAGTCATGATGATGAGTGATGCTACATGATGATAGTGAACTGACTGTTAGCTTGAATTGTAGTGTTCTTGTTATTGAAGTATGAATTTGGATTTAAGCAAATAACCTAATTGGGTTGTTATGATTTTGGCTTAAAAGTGGAAGTAATTGATATTTTTGATGTTGTTATATGTTAGTTAGTGATAATATGAGGTTTCTTTGATGTTAAAATGCTCATTTTGTCGAATTGGCATTTGCAATTGTGTGAGAATTGGTTTAGGTTAGGAGCTGGGTAATTACAGGGATGAAGTTGAGCTGTAAAAGGCTCAAACGCGATCCCAAAACCCTATCCAGGATCGCGTTTGCTAGTTAAAAACCTGACTCAACCGGATTTTGTTCTTGGTAACGCGATCCCAAGCCTTGGTCCGGATCGTGTTGCCAAGTGCAATTTGATTACAGAATGTTTTCTACTTATGAACGCGATCCATCCCTTGCTTCCGGATCGCGTTTCTTAGTGTAAAATGGTAACATAAACTTTTCTGAAAGGGAACGCGATCCCACCAACCCTGACTCAGATCGCGTTTGTCTGTATAATTTTGGTGATTATGATAACTTATGAATTCAAGTGTATACTATATATATATATATATATATATATATATATATATATATATATATATGTATGTATATAGTATTGTCACTTATGTTTGATATTGTGATTACTTGTGTAAGGTGTCCATTTACATAAGTACTAATAGTTGATAACAAGTTACTAACTTGTGTGTTGTATGATGTTTCAGATACCCCAAGGACTCAGTGATTAGAAGCTGAGTGTGGTGACTCCTGAGGTATCAGAGAGTGGATATAGAACTCACCTTTTAATTTAGTTGTAACTATTTGGTTGCAACAGATGAACGTAGATATGTTGTGATATTATTTAATTAATATTGTTGACTGTGACTTTATGTGCTAATTGGCCTTTGGGCATCAGTTGAGAATGAGGTCAACGAGTTGAGCTGGTTAGTTGAGTAGTTTGTTATTATATAAATTACATAGGATCTTGCTTCATTTGTTGTGTGTATAGAACCTGTGTTTGAGTATGATAGCCACTAATGGTTATGGCCATACGGTTATGGTTGGATAAGTGTTCTGGGGAACCACCCGGGTATTATGGTATTCCTCAGAGCCACCGATCCTCATTCATTGATTTGTTGTTTAGTTGATTTATATGTTTACAGATGTCTGGTGTAAACAAGTAGTTAGGCAAAGTTAATTGGTGTGTGATGAATTCATTCACTTAGCTTCGTGCTAATCCCTCATTTTACTTCCTGCAGGTTATATTTTGGGATGTGGGTAGCAAGAAGGTGGTGCTCTTGGAGCAGGGAATGTTTGATGTTGGCTACTCTGATAATGTTTGTTATAAACCATGTTTTGTATTATATAATACCCAGTTTTGTAGTATGTGAAACATGTTTCGTCAGTTGTTAACCTGTTATGTATAAAAGTTTTTAACAGGCGATGTACATTATTTATATTAAATGATAATGAAATATGTTTTAAAAGTATACGCTTCCGTCATAATAATATAATTTTGTTGTTCTAAGAGAGGGGTGTTATATTTGTGTTCATTTGATAATAATTTTATTAGCTAATGAGGTTTGATTAATTTTATCGTTTTTTCTGTCTTATTGTGTATTTGATTTGTGCATAGATACTCCGATTGTTGTTAAATTAGTGTTACTATGTATTTGATTTGTGCATAGACACCCTTAAATCTAAGAGAAGTTCATATTGTGGCTGTTGGTATATATGTACACGACTCAAGCTTGTCCGAAAATTAATGAGCCTATGGAGGGCGTGCACTTAATCATTTAGATACGATTAACAATTAATAACGTATTAATTATTACGCACATTTAATATAAACTAAACTTGAGGGACTTAAATATTAAGTGAATGAAACTTGGATTGGGTTTGAATTGGATTTGTATTGGGTTTTATATGGGCTGATTTTTAGGTCTCTATATACAACTCAAATACCAAATTAAAACCTATAAATACAAGGCTAAGTTAGGGTCATAGGTATCCTAATACATAAACAATACCCTAAATAATTAAAACCCTCTCCTCTCTTATATTTGCTAGCTGTACGACAAACAACCCCAAGGGGTTTGTTTTGTTTTGTTTTTATTCGATCAAAAGAGAAAAGAAAAAAAAAAGAAAAAACAAGAGTGGTTTTAAGTTTTATATTTATTAAGTGTGTAGTTCGACTAGCATCATCATCATATCGTGATAGTGATGTGCGTGCAACCCTAGAGGGTTTTACCGTTAGTGAAACATGTTCGTTTAATAAATGATTATTTGGAGCTAGCTAAAAGGTACATGTTTTCTATCTTAACTAATTATAAATAGGTGTTTATTCGCTTCCGCAATTGTATGACAATTTCTTATAGTTATTTGATATATTCTAACAGTGATATCAGAGCCACACGTATATAGTAATTCGTTAGATTTGTTAAACATAAACTTGGTGGGGGTGTTTGGTTGGTTTGTTCGACGTAACACAAAGAAAAAATAATTGAGTTTTGGTTGTGGGGAGATCGCGTCGTACGAACGTAAAGAAAAAAAAAAAGGAAAATATACTGGTTCAAGTACGCAAACTTAATTTTGGAAGGAAGTGAAAGAAGTGAATAAGGTGGTGCCACGTGCGTTTCTCTATTTCTCCACCCCCTCCTTCATTTCTCCACATCTTTCATTTCTCCACCTTTTTGGTTTCTCTAACCTTATCATTTCTCCTTCACTTTTTTTTTCTTAAATCTTTCTAGTGTTTTATTTTTTACATTAATTTTGTTTTCTATTATTATTTTTTTGTTTAAATTTTTATTTTTTTTCATTTTTAAATGTTCTTGTTATCAAAATTTTTTCCAATTTTTTTATTTAACCTTTTCACAACTTGTTTATCATTGTTTTTATTTTTTTCACGTTTTCAACCTTTTTTTGTTGTTGTTTATTTACCTCATATTGTTGTATGTAATTACAATTTTATATATAATATTTACAACAAAAATTATGTGATGCACCATATTCATACCTTGAATAAAATAAATTTTGATATAACAAGACTATAACTTTAATGCATTGTAAAATTAAAATTATGATACACCATATTTTATAAGTATGATGCACCACGATTTATACACTAATGATGTTTATCATATATCTAAAAGTCGGAGCGTCATATTTATAACTATGATGCTCCATATTTTATAATTATGATGCATCATGTTTTATAACTATGATGCACCACCTTTTAATTCAGTAACGATATTATAGTATATTTTGAAAGTCGATGCATGCTATTTTAAACAGTCGATGCACCATGTTTTATAATTATGATGAACCATGTTTTTATAACTATGATGCACCATGTTTTATAACTATGATGCACCATCTAATTTTAGTTCAATAGCGATGTTTTATAGTATATTTTGAAATTCAATGCATGATATTTTAAACACCCGATGCACCATGTTTTATAACTATGATGCACCACTTTTTTAATTTAATAATAATGTTTTATAATATTTTTGAAAGTCGGTGCATGGTATTTAAATACTCAATGCAACATATTCTAAGAAAATCAATGTATCGTAGTTATAATGTTGGAAAACACAATAATAATTTATTTTTATTGTATCTTGTTTCTAATATTCATGTGCATCATTATATATAATATATGGTGCATCACAAATTTCAATATGATATAAAAAAAAGAAAAAAACTAAATAGGAAAAAAGTTAAAAGCTAATTTTTTAGATTTTTAAAGTGATTTTTTCAAAAAAAATGTTATCAATTTTTATTTAATCATGTATTAATATTTTTTTAGCAAAAGTGTTATAGAAGATTTTACATGTTTAAAAAAATTAATTTTTTAATGTTTAAATTTTATTTTATTATAATTTTTTTTAACAAAAAAATAAATTAAAAAAATAAAATAGTATTCAGAATCTTGATTACACAGAATCTATATAATACATAAACTTTATTATACAGAACTTTATTTTACAGATGTCTGTTTTATAGCAAGAAAAAAAAGTTTTACGTTATTACTATACAGATTAAACCTATGAACTCACCAACATTCATGTTAACCTATTTTAGCATGTATTCTCATATTCAAAGACGCAGTAGGACTACCAACAGGAAACAACATACTAGAGGTCGTTCTATGTAACTTGGTGTGATAATGCTTGATTTGGTCGGTGTCCCCGTTATACCTCATCCTTCCGTTGCCACATGTTTTGGGGGTGCGACAGGACATGGGCTCTAGTTGATCCTCCACATCTTCCCACACCTTAAAACTATCAGTTGATTCTTTAAGCTTCAAAAGATTCTGATGTCGGAAAACGGTTTCATTAATGAATTCAATTTTTAGTTATTATAAAGAAATAATTGAATGTGTATGCAAGTTTCCTTATCCACAATTATAACAATTAAATCAGTATTCTTATTCTGAATATACCAAAGACACTATAACGTTTCATAAATATAGGTGCAGAATATATGATGGGTCAAGGTCAGATTACCTTGTGATTGGTCTATGAACTTGTTTCGGTACATTGTTCTCATTGATTCCGTTTGCTCTAAAGATCGAATTATAGTAACTATTAGCGCAAATACTTATACTTAATGAAATTTACGATTAAAGTTTACCTTTTTATACGAAAATTAGAAAATTACATACTGTGATAAAGCTATCTTGTTGACAACACCAGGGAAACTTTGAGCTCTCCCTTTCTGATTAATTGCACCAAAAGTTCTTATGTTATGACTGATTTCAACACCAAACTTTCTGGTAAAAATCTTGTCTCCTTTAACTTCACAAATTAAAACATCAATATAGGTCAGCAAGCCCAGTTCATAAACAACATCAATATATGTAGCAGATATGATAACAAAAGCTATAGTTGAGAATTGGACCTCGGAGTGGTTCCGCTATGATCCAGCTTATGAATTAGTAGTGCTCGATAACATGCATTCAAAATCTGAAATTCAAGTACAAGTTACAATTATTATTGTGAACTGAATATGGTGTGATGATTATGAATCATAGAAAAGGATTATACCTCATTGGTCTACTTTCTTGAATCGAGATATAAATAATAGAGCGACTGTAAGGACTATCCTTAAGCTCTAAAGTAATAATAGGCGATTCATCTCCATTGTCAAAATCAACTGTGGACTGATTAGAATTCCTTACAAATCCGTGTTGTTTCAAAATAAATTCTAATCAAGCGACCTTTACTTATTGTACTTCCACATGCTATTGCAATAAATAGAACCATCAACTTTTGGATATATCACAAAAGAATTACAGAGGGTATCGAAATGTTGAACTTAAATAGGCAGTACAATAGTAAGCACGCTTGTTGCATATGGCCAGTTTCAAATTGTGGGAAACAATGTGGCATGCCTCCGCTGTTACAAAATTTCAAATATCAAATGATGAAAATAATGCGTACATAGCAGCATCAATAATGTGAAAATGACCCTATAGTTTGACATATCGATACAAATAATTCGATTAATACGCAGGAATATATTAATCGATGCAAACTAACCACAAACAGGTTCACGCATATATATATATATATATATATATATTGCAATTCTCATTTAATCTGATACTAATTATGAACAGATACATGTTATGAAATCAATAGAGTTTCAGCAGAAGATTTGCGCAGAATCCACATTTCGATATCATAGTTTTTCGCTTTGCCAATCCTTCATGAACGCGTTTTATTAAGATACAAAAAATGAAACAATACATCTAATTGATTAATATAACTATCCATCATTTATTCAGGCGAAAATTATGAACAATACAAATGATGCCTGTTTTATTCATATACATGTAATGGATAGAAACCCAAACAATATTGTATCTGTTCGAATGTATAGGAGGGATGAATACATTTAATCAGACACTCGTTATGATTACATATATGTTAAGGAATCAATCGAGTTACAACACAAGTTTAGCACAGAAGTACAAATCGATATCATAATTAAACATACAAACCCAAATTTCAGAAATCAAAATCAAGCAAATTCGCATACCTGGTGTTTTGGTCAAAAATTACACTAAGCAATTAAGTGATCAAGTTTTAGATTGTGAGGTATAGTGTTGAAATTACTTTCAAAATAATTACGTTGTTATACGATTATCTATATTAGTAAATAAGAAATTTGAATGAAAATACACTTTTTAAGTGCGTTGATCCTTGTTGAATAAAGATTTAAGACAAAAGCTCAAGAACAGATTAATGGTAATGCTAAATAAATAATGAAAAAAGGTAAAGTAAATGTAATCGACACGAGGATATATGAGGAAAGTCCTTGATCAAGATTAATCGCTGGCACAAAACCTCGGGAGGGATCAAAAGATCCTTGCCTTTGTTGATTTTATTAAAATGTAAATAATGCATTATAAGCTAAGAGCACAAGGATGATCGGCTAAGTGATTATGTGAGTGAATCTAGCTAAGTGTTGGTGAGAAAGAGTATTAACGAGAGTGATAGCAGAGTGTTTATGTGTTTTGCATGTGAAAAATAGTGTATATTCGTTAACCTAATCAATCATCCATGCCTCAATTATATACTAAGAGCGTATAACAATATTTCCGAGAATCTCAGGATCCTCCGATGAAGAATGAAGACCACCAACGTCTCTTTTGACTTCATTTTACACGTGCAGCTGACTTGGTCATCCTTGAATCCTATCAAAGCTTCCTCACGTAATCCGGAGCATATCTCATTAACGCGTTCCATATATGACCTGGTCAATACTCAAAGAAAATAAACACGTTAAACAGCGCATGATCCTGAACTAATATAGGTCCAGGATCCTGAGCTATGCACACTCCAGAATAAATATAGGATCCTTAGTTACTCATCCCACTTATCCATTATCCTGCATAATTAAATAAATATATCATGACTAGGATCCTGCAAGATAAATAAAAAGAGTATTTCCAGGATCCTCAACTATGACTGTGATCCTGAAAGTATACTTACAAACTATCATTATCCTGATATGCGAATACGGAATATAAATCATAAATGCTTTTTATACCTATGATACGAGACTATGATGCTAATAAGGATCCTGCAATGTTAGATAAAAATCTACCCACAACAATTGCCCCCAAAGTTATAACGTTTCTCAGGATCCTTAAACGTTGTAACTTCCCAGGATAACTGCTAAAATTATGTTAGGTAGATGTATCGGTTACCGTGTCTAAGTACTTATACCCATTTTGATACCTATCTTTTCTTATTCATCTTCTCTTCGCCGTCATCTACCATCGATCTGCAGGTAAAATTTCTCTTTTCCCTTTTCTATCAAATTCGTATTTCATCATTTCGTCTACCATGTCTTTCATTCTTCTAGAAAATGACGATAATCAACCAGAATTCAATACTCAGAGTCTAGTTTCAAACCCTGAACCTTGTAATTTCAATGATTCTGACATTGACCAACTGAGAATCAGGAGTTCTTTCCCCCCAAATACTGTTTATAAAGCTTTTGATCCTTCAGGACCACCTGATCTTTCCTCTGATAAGTAGATTTGCTTTCCAGAATATCCCTTTACCATTGGTCTTACATTCCCATTTCCACCTTTAATCACTGAGTTGTTTGCCACCACTAAGCTTTGCTACATTCAATCTATGCCTATGATTCGGCGTACTCTCTCTGTGATTCAGACCGTAGTTGATTTTCACGTCGTAGGTTTAGGCCTACCCGAATTAGCCCAGACTTATCATCTCAGAAGCCATGGTTCTCACTACTTTTTGTTCAAAGTCAAACCCAACCGTTCCCATTTAGTATTGCGAACCAAACAGAACGATCCAAACTGGAAAAGCATATTCTTCTTAGTTGATCGTAATTCTTTACCCAACTACAGTCAATTTCCTTCTTCTTAGCTACTCAAGGGTAGGAGATAATTTTTTCTAGGGCTTATAAAACATAAAATCTTAATTCTAACCTGATTTCATTTGTTTCAGTTGATTTTGCGGCTTTGGTACTCCCTGATCTGGACACTAAAGGGTATTTAAGAACATTCTTGGAAATTTCTGAAGAAGAGAGATCCTTCAAGCATCCTGATCAAATCGAGGGTGCAAGATCACAGGAACCTCAATCTTCTTTGTCTGGTAAGTTAAGACAGTTTATTCAGCTTTAACTTTGATGTATCCTGACCGCATTTTTCTTATGAATCCTGCCATGTATTTTAGCTTATCTGGTATTGACGATGATTCCTCTGCAATCAAGAAAGTAAAACCGACCCCTGCTGCTTCAAAATCAAAGATGCCCAACATCCGATCTAAATCCTCTAAGAAGAGGAAAAGTGAGGAAGTGGTAGACCCTGCAACCCTTGACTCTGAATTCTCCAAGGTAATAATGTTTTTAGTTTTTGTAATTAAAACCATTATCCTATTTCTCTATTTTAACATCCAACTTTGTACATGCTCTTGAACAGATCGCCCTTTGCTATCAAGAGAAAGCAAGTGCTTTCAATAACTTGTGCAAGCTATCTCAAACCTGAGCGGCCACTCATGAGAAGGATGTTGCTGAGCTTACCAAATTGAGGAAAGAGGTCAAAGATCTTAAAACAAATATCTCAAGGATGCATGTTGATGCCAATACTAAGATGAAGGAGATGGAGAATGATTTAAAAGTTAAAATAAAGATGGATGCCACCATTGCAATCTTTAAGGCTAGGATTCCCATGGCTACCGAAGTCTCAGACAAAGGTATTGACATTTCTATTTGGCCTGTGGATACCTGGAAGACAAAGCTTGCTCAAGCAAAGGGTGAGGAGCCTCAAACACTCGTTGTGTCAGCATCCAAAGCTCCAATGTGATGGATCCTCCATCTACCCATCCCCAAGAACAGGAAGATACCAACATGGATAATTTGGCATCAGTCACAGAAGTTCTCCAGGGTTTGGCTGAAACAGGGGAAAATAACACGTTGGGCAAGGAAGGCAAATGAATAGCCATAACCCAACTTTTATCTTATGTTTTATTTCTAAGGGTTGTGATGTAACTAAACATTTTCATTTGGGGTGAGGTTGATCTAGTATGGTCAACCATGGTGGTGTTAAATGTGGTTTATGTTGGCCACATAACAATTTTATTTCCTGCATTTCTTTTGAACTCTGATTCGGGATGAATAATCATGAAATCCTTTGGTATGAATCATATTAGGATATTGTCTATATCTTGTGTTTTCAGGATACTGAGGAGATTCCCTTAGTATATATAATTGCTTGATAGTTTTTTAGAAACAGGATCCTAAGGAGATTCCCTCAGGATACAACCAGGATAATGAGAAGAATCTCTCAATATCCATTCAGCATTACAGGTTTCAAGGATCCTTAAACGTATCCAAGATAATCTTGATTTTAGGATCCTAAGATTTCAGGATCCTAAACTATTTTGTAGATAATGCTGAATCTTAGTGGATATTTCCTGTAACATGAAAATATTGATAACTTGTAAATTGATTGTGAAAACAATTTAGTTTTTGAAAAATGTTGTGATCTTAAAAAGATTTTGTGATCCTTAGATCAAAACTTTTTCGACAATCATGAAAACATTAGAGCTAATAAAGTTATTTCTTAGACTTAACCAAGGAAAACGTTGATAATGTGAAAACATTATAACCATCAGATAGTTTAATAAAACTATAAGAATGACATGTAAATGCCAAACCATTAGGTAATGTGAAAACATTACAAACCATTTGATTCTTGGGCTAAGCCATTTGAGACATGAAAATGTCTAACCAAAGAGTAATGTGAAAACATTACATACCTTAGAGTGACGTGAAACCGACACAAACCTTAGATCGACATGTCTAGTGCACATTAGTGTTGACATTCGTTAGCATTTGATCTATAGGCCAATGGAAATGAAGTTGTCGGGTACCAGAGGCATCACCGATTCCCTAACCGTGGAACTATAGTCAAACATCATGCGCACCTGGCGGGGTGTACAAACCCTAGAGGTGTTTATCCGTTTGGAAACCTCTAAACCTTAGAGGATCGCTGGGATCCTTAACGGAGGAGAGGTGGCCAACCTCTAATCTTCATTCCATGATCCTTAAATGCATGAACTACAACAAATACAAGATCTTGGGTAAAGGTGGGTGTTAGTTTTCCTAACAACCTCCCCCCCCCCTCCCCTCCGATGCTTAAGTCAGTACTGTATTTAATGAGAATAATAATTATGAAAAACTCTCATGCATATACTAATATATAATAATACATATATATATATATATATATATATATATATATATAGTAAAGAGTATCAAAATCAATGAAGAGTTAAGGATCATAGGAGTACCTTTTTGTGTTGAATTAAAACATTCAACTTACACATGATAGAGTTTCAAATGAATGGCGTTCCAGGGTCTTGGAAGTAATTCTCCATCCATATTGTCTAACCAATATGCCCCCTTTCCGGTATCCGAATCTATTAAATATGGACCTTCCCACTTTGGTATTCCTTCTGCATGATTCTTAGTATTTTGAAATACATTCCTTAATACCAAATCTCCTACTCGAAACCTTCTTATTCTAACATTTTTGTTGTAGGATCTTGAAATCCTCTGTTGATATGCAGCAATCCTGAATTTAGCATGATCCCTTAACTCATCCACAATGTCTAGATCCTGGCTCAATGCTTCTTTATTCGCTTCCAAACTCTGCATCTGGGATCTTGCCGTTGGGATTACCATTTCCGTTGGGATCATAGCTTCTGATCCAAACACCAAAGCAAAAGGAGTTTTCTTAGTTGCCTCTTTATCTGTGGTCCTATCAGCCCACAAAATGAAAGGTAGTTCTTCAGCCCATCTTCCCTTCTTGGCATCCAACCTCTTCTTGAGATTATTGATTATGATCTAGTTGCTAGACTCCGCTTATCCATTAGCTTGAGGATGGACTGGTGTTGAAGTTATCATCTTGATTCCCCAACTCTCACAAAACTTAGTTGTTCTTTTAATAATAAATTGACATCCATTATCACATACTATTTCTGCTGGGATCCCAAACCTTGTCAGGATATATCTCTTGATAAACGATATTACATCCTTTTCTTTTACTTGAACAAATGCCTCAGCTTCTATCCTTTTGGAAAAATAATCCGTCATTGCAAGCATAAACACCTTTCCTCCAGGAGCTGTAGGTAGTTTACCCACAATATCCATTCCCCATTTCATAAATGGCCATGGTGAGATAATCGGATGCATCGGTTCTGCTGGTTGATGATGGATGTTCCCATGTCTTTGACAAGCATCACATTTGCGAGCAAAATCCTTAAAATCCTTCTTCATAGTAGGCCAAAAGTATCATGTCCTTAAAGTTTTTGAAAATAATGCTCTGCCCCCAGAATGATTCCCGCAATCACCTTCATGTATATCCTTAAGTACTGCTTTTGCTTCAGCATCCTCGAGGCATCGCAATAGTGGTCCTGCAAGTGATTTTCTATACTATATACCATTTTCAATAGTAAAATGGGATACCTTTAATTTGAAGGCTTTAGGATTATTTTCGTCCTTAGGGATCACATCATGTTGTAGATATTCCATGATCGACTGCATCCATGATCCTGACTTGCCCCCAGAACCTGATGTATTCGAATTATCTCCAGACTGAGGATCCTCAACATCACATACTTGCTCTTCATTGTTATCCTTGTCAGCAATGGCAGGTGCTGTGATATGTATAATTGGTATTTTAACATCTGGTGGGATCCTTACACTTGACCCCAGGTTAGCTAGAGCATCCGCTTCATTGTTATCTTCACGTGGTACCTGTTGAATGTCGAAGATCTCAAAGCTACCTGCAAGATCCTTAACAATTTCCAAATACAAGGCTAATCTATCTACTTTTACAGTATATGTTCCATTATAATGATTAGCGATTAACAATGAATCTACATATACATCTAAGTATTTTACACCGATATCCTTAGCTAATTGTAATCCTGCAATCAATGCTTCATATTCTGCCTCATTATTTGTAGCATGAAATTCACATCTTATAGCTTGAGCCATAATATCACCTTGAGGTGATTTTAATACTATTCCTAATCCAGTTCCTCTTATATTAGAAGCACCATCGGTATAGAGTGTCCATTTTTCACTTATTTGATTTAGTTTTTGTACTTCTAAATCTACTTCATTTTGAAGATCACTAGTGAAGTCAGCAATAAAATCTGCTAAAGCTTTGTATTTAATCATATTCCTAGGTTCATAAATCAGATTATAAGCACTTAACTTTACAGACCATTTAGGTAGGCGTCCTGGCATTTCTGGTTTTCTCAACACGTTTTTAATGGGATAATTAGTTCTTACATGAATAGGATGTGTTTCAAAATAATGCCTAAGTTTAGTAGATGCCATAACCAATGCAAGTAGAAGTTTCTCAAGATGGGAGTACCTTGTTTCAGCATCTAGCAGGCTTTTACTTACATAGTAAACAGGATGTTGTTGCCCTTCATGACCCTTTACTAGTACTGCACTTACAGCATTTCAGGATACCGAGAGATAGAGGAACAATGGCTCACCATTCCCAGTTTTCATCAATAAAGGACATGATGACAAGTAATTCTTCAATTCTTGAAACGCAGCTTCATGTTTTTCTCCCTATTTGAACTTTTTGTTTTTCTATAGGATATCATAGAATTCCTTGCATCTGTCTGAGGATCTTGAAATAAAACGGTTCAGAGCTGCTATTCTTCCCGTCAATCTTTGTATATCCTTAGGACTTGATGGGGATTTCAAATCTAGGATAGCCTTGATCTGCTCTGGACTAGCTTCTATTCCTCTCTTGGTTACCACGTATCCCAAAAATTTTCGTGCCCCCACTCCAAAGTGACACTTTGCAGGATTAAGCTTCATATTGTATTGATCCAGAATGTCGAAAGCCATCTTAAGATCCTAAAGATGATCCTCAGTTTTCTTTGACTTTACCACCATATCATCGATGTATACTTCCATCGTGCTTCCCAGTTGTTCTTTGAACATCATGTTGACCAGCCTTTGATAAGTGACACCTGCATTTTTAAGACCAAAAGGCATAGAAATATAACAATATATACCTGTGGGGGTTATGAAGGCTGTGTCTTCCTGATCCGATGGTTCCATTTGGATTTGCTGAAATCCTGATGATGCATCAATGAAGGTTAGGATCTCATGCCCAGTCGTAGCATCTACCATCGAATCGATGTGTGGTAATGGGAAAGGATCCTTCAGACAGGCTTTATTAAGATCGGTGTAGTCCACTCACACTCTCCATTTCCCATTCTTCTTTTGTACTACCACCACGTTTTCCAGCCATCTTGGAAATTTTACTTCCCTTATCATGCCAGTAGAGAGTAGCCTTTCAATGTCCTCTTGGATAATAGCATTCCTTTCCGGCGTGAATTTCCTTCTTTTTTGTTGAACTGGCCTGAAACTACTATCAATTCCAAGTTTATGAGTTATAATATCCTTAGATATACATGTCATATCCTCTGGCTTCCAAGAAAAAGTTGATTTTCTTTGGTTCAAGAATTTCATGAGATCCTGTTTAAGATCCTGTGACATCCCTGATCCTATGAGCACTTTTTCTTCAGGATCCTTGGAATCGAGTGGCATTTCTTTGACGTCCTGTTCGCTTGTATCTAGAACGTCCCACACCTTATTCTTTAATTGCTATGCTGACAGAGACTTGGCAGTAGACTTCATCGATGTTGTGTAACAATCCTTTGCCTCTTGTTGATCACTGCTAATCTTAACCACCCCCCAAGGAGTTGGTAATTTGACACATTGATGATATGTTGATGGCACCGCTTTCATATCATGTAACCAGGGTCTACCTAGGATAATGTTATAGCTCGACAAGCAATCCATAACACAAAATTTTTTAATCGAATTTACACCTTCAAGGTAGATTGGCAATTTGATGTCACCAACTATATTTTTTGCTTCTCCACTGAATCCTACTAATACAGTAGATCTGGAGGTGATCTCTGATTCTGGAATACCCATTCTTTTTAAGGTCTCCAAGCGAATGATGTTAACCAAACTTCCTCCGTCGATCAAGATCCTGCGCACAAAATGATTGGCAACATAGAGAGTAATAACCAAACCATCATGGTGAGGATCCTGAATATCTTTCAAATCATCCTCATCAATGCTATGACCCTCTCATCTTTCTTCATGGAAGTCCTTGTTGGTTTATATGGCTTTTCTGATTTGGATTCTCTTGCGTGCCTCTTTGCTGCAGAATAAGAAGTACCACATATATCAAAGCCACCAGAAATAAAATTGATTACCTTGGCATCTGAAGGTGGGGATCCTACTCTAGTAAGGATCCTGCGATTATCTTGAGATTCAGGATCCTGAACTCTGTCATGATCCTTTCCGTGATCCTTCTTTTTCCCAAGAAAATCTTTCAAGTATCCTTTGTTGAGCAGATGGCTTATCTCTTTTCGGAGAGCTATACAATTCTCAGTCAGATGACCGAAATCTTCATGGTATGCACATCATTTAGACTTGTCTTTCCATCCAAAAGATTTCTCATTTTTCTTGGGCCATCTTGCTTTGTCTCCAAGATTCTCCATGGCACATAGTATACCTGTTGTATCTATAGAAAAATTATAGTAAGTTATTTTAGGATACTCTTCATCATCTTCGTTGATAGTATTCACATGACGATCATCATTTCTGGCATAAGGCTTGCTTCTACTCGATCTGAATGAGGATGAGTCCAATTTCCTGTTGGGTCTATCGTATGTTGATGAAGCATCAACCCTTTTCTGTATCTCAGCATCCTCTTCTAGCCTGATGAATCTTAGGGCCCTGTTTCTGACTTCGTTGAGATTCCTGCAAGGATTCATAACAAGATCTTCATAGAATGGGGAATCCCTTTTGATCCCCGTTTTAAAGGCTTAAACAGCAATAGGTATATCCAGGTTAGGTATATTCAAGGATTCTCTCCCGAATCTTCCTACAAAATCTTGGAGAGACTCATTAGTTTTTTGAACAACTCTATATAAATCAGTTGTTAACTTTTCAAATGTTCTACTGCAAGAGAATTGGTTATTAAATAAATTAATTAGATGAGCGAATGAAGTAATAGAGTAAGGGGGAACATTTAACAGCCATTTTAATGCGGATCCTGTGAGAGTAGAGCCAAAGGCCTTGCATAAGCATGCTTCTTTAAGATCAGAAGGAATTGGAATGATTTCCATCCTCTCCCTGTATTGCGCAATATGCTCCTCAAGATCCGTTGTTCCATCATACAAATTCATATTTGGAGTTTGAAATATTTTCGGGATCTCAGCATCACAGATAGGGGTGTGCATAGTTTAGGATCCCGAACCTATATTAGTTCAGGATCATGCGCTGTTTAACATGTTTATTTTCTTTAGTTTGTAATCAATTACTTTTATTTTAATAAGATTAACAAAGGCAATGATCATTTGATCCTTCCCGAGGTTTTATGCCGGCGATCAACCTTGATCAAGGGCTTTCCTCGTATATCCTTGTGTCGATTGCATTCACTTTATATTTTCATCGTTTAATTTGCATGTTATTGATCTGCTGATCATAAAACCTGCATTATCCCAATTTTATCTCACATTTGTCACGGACACACGTATTTATTTTGTTTCTAATCAAAATTATCGCATTATCATTCAGTTTTATGCATTTTTGTTGATTGTAAACGTGTTTTTATCGCATAACTTGCATTATCCTGAAAGTACTTTCCATTTTACTTAAACTTTTGGAATAATCCTATTTGCAAACATTTGTCTTCATCATTAAATACGTTTTCAATAAGGATCCACGGATCAAAGGATTCGAGACATAACTTTCTCTTTAAAGTTATCGTTTACTCATATAGATAATCGTTTCAAAGGGTAATTATCTTGAAAGTAATTTATAGCACCTAACCTCACTTTTCTAAATTTGATCACTTAATTGCTTAGTGTAATTTTTGACCAAAACAATTTGGCGCCCAGCATGGGGCAAGTAGTGTTTTACTTAATCAAACTCTTGTTGAAATCCTTGTTGAGTCATCTTTTTCAAAAACTTCTGTTAAGAATGTCGAGCCAAGGACGATCTACATCATCCACCGTGCCAACATCATCATCTGCAAGAACTACTCTTCCTCCTGCTCCACCTCTCACATCATCTCAACAACAGCCACAAAATGTCTATACTAGACTAGCAACGGCTGGATCCACTTCTACTGGGGGCGGATTCTTTTCGGATCCAGATCACGTTATAATTGCTAACCGGGATATTGTGTCTATGTTTATGCAAGGGCTTCGGCTCTACTCTCACAGGATCCGTACTAAAATGGCTGTTAAACGTTCCCCTTACTCCATTACTTCATTTGCTCATCTAGTTAATTTATTTAATAACCAATTCTCTTACAGTAGAACGTTTGAATAACTAACAACTGATCTATACAGAGTTGTCCAAAGGGCTAATGAGTCTCTCGAGATTATGTAGGGAGATTCGGGAGAGAATCCTTGAATATACCCAATTTGGATTTGCCAACTGTTGTACAAGCCTTCAAAATGGGAATCAAAAGGGATTCCCCATTTTATGAAGATCTTGTTATGAATCCTTGCAGGAACCTTGACGAAGTCAGAAATAGAGCTCTAAGATTTATCAGGCTTGAAGAAGATGCAATGATACAGAAGAGGGTGGACACTCAATCAGCATATGATAGGCCCAACAGGAAATCAGATTCATCCTCATTTAGATTAAATAGAAGAAAACCTTCTACCAGAAATGAGGATCGTCGTGTGAAAACTATTGATTAGGATGATGAAGAGTATCATAAAGTAACTGATTATAATTTTTCTATAGATACAACTGGTATATTGTGTGCCATGCAGGATCTCGGAGATAAAGAAAGATGGCCAAAGAAGAATGATAAACCTTATGTCTGGAAGGACAAATCTAAGTGGTGTGCATACCATGAGGATTTTGGTCATATACCTGAAAATTGCATAGCTCTCAGAAAAGAGATCAGCCACCTGCTCAACAAAGGATACCTAAAGGATCTAATTGGAAAAAAGAAGGATCACGGGAAGAATTAGGATAGAGTTCAAGATCCTGAAGCTCAGGATAATCACAGGATCCTTACTAGAGCAGGATCCCCACCTTCGGATGCTAAGGTAATCAATTTTATTTCTGGTGGCTCTGACATATGTGGTACTTCTTATTTTGCAGCAAAAAGGCACGCCAAGGAATCCAAATCAGAAAAGCAATATAGGCCGACAAGGACTTCCATGAAAAAGGATAAGAAAGTTATAGCATTTGATGAGGATGATTTGGAAGATGTTCAGGATCCTCACCATGATGGTTTGGTTATTACTCTCTATGTTGCCAATCATTTTGTGCGCAGGATCCTGATCGATGGAGGAAGCTCTGTTAACATCATACGTTTGGAAACCTTAAAAAGAATGGGAATCCCAGAATCAGATATCACTTCCAGATCTACTGTCTTGGTAAATTCGATTCAAAAATTTTGTGTTATGGATTGTTTGTCAAGCTATAGCATTATATTTCCTGTTAACATGAAAATGCCAATAATTCACAAATTAATGTGAAAACAACCTCATTTAATCTTCGAAAAATGTTTATGATTTTCAAAAGTACATTTTATGATATTCAAGTCAAAATAATTTTGATAATTTTGAAAACGTTGGAGCTAACCAATGAAAACTTTTAATAATGTGAAAACATTATAATCTTTAGATAGTTTAAACAAACCATAAGAGTAAATGTCAATTCATTGGGTAATGTGAAAACATTACAAACCGTTTGATTCTTGGGCTAAGCCATTTGAGACATGAAAATGTCTAACCAATTGGGTAATGTGAAAACATTACAAACCTTAGAGTGACATGAAAACGACATAAACCTTAGGTCGATACGTTTACTGCACATCAGTATCGACAATCGTTAGCGCTTGATCTATAGGCCAATTAAAATGAAGTTGTCGGGTACCAGAGGCATCACCAATTCCCTAACCGTGGCACTATAATCAAACATCATGCGCAACTGGTGGGGCGTATAAACCCTAGAGGTGTTTATCCATTCAGAAACCTCTAAACCTTAGAGGATCGCTGAGATCTTTAACGGAGGAGAGGTAGCTAGCCTCTAATCTTCAATCCATGATCCTCAAATGCATGAACTACAACAAATACAAGATCTTGGGTAAAGGTGGGTGTTAGTTTGTCTAACACCCCTCCGATGCTTAAGTCAGTACATTATTCAATAATGATAATAATTATGAAAAACTTTCATGCATATATAATTATAATACATACATACGTATATAATAAAATTAATGAAAAGTTAAGGATCACAGAAGTAACTTTTTATGTTGAATATAAATATTCAACTTACACATGATAGAGCTTCAAATGAATAGCATTCCAGGATCTTGGAAGTAAGTCTACATCCATATTAGCCAACTTGTGACACCCCTCAAAAATTTAATACACGTAATAGTACTTAATTAGTAATTACAACTAATTACGTACAAAATATTGGGAACGAACCCGACAAAAGTACATGATCGTTGGTGAACAAAATATTAAATAATACGAAATTATTTAATAAACTCAAAAACTTATAAATATTATGCCGATAATATCTAACGAATCATTCGCATCATATAAAATAACTCAAACGCGACGAAAATGCACGGAACGCGTCCGACAAATCGAATGAGAACCCAAATATATATTATGAATTTATAATATATTATTTCCCGTAAAACTTTTACTTAAAATATCGTACTTTGAATCGTTAACGAAAAAGGTCTGATTAAAACGTTACGCGATTTAACCTCCGTAAAATGAACGTGCAAATCGAGACAGATAAATTAACGGAACCCTTTTATAAATGTTTTCAAGTATTTAGAATAAAGATATCACATAAAAATATCGAAATTTAAATCGTTACTTAAACGCGCATATTAAACATTTAACGTCTAAATTAACGTCGAAACGATCGGGTAAACGACCACGGGACTTAACGTAACTTTGGGGAATTAAAATTTGACCAAATCTTGTGTGGGACCCATGAGAAATCTTCTGATTTCTCATCACATGTCACCCCTTTGTTTGACCACTCTCACACCATGCAAAATCAAATGATGACATTTTCACCTCCATCCACTCCTAATACATGCATTTGCATCATTCACACTCTAACTCTCAAACTCATTTTCTCTCTAGTCCCCTCTCTCTCTAAAAACTCAGAGAAATACTCAGCCCTTTTCCACCTCCATAAACCACCATCAACCACCATAATCCACCATTACACCACCACCATTTCCTTCATCCATTTTCAAAGATTTTTGCAAGGAATTGAAGATCAAGAACATCTCATCTCATTTCTATCCTTCTATATTCAAATCATCATTGTCAGGACTCATTTCTACTTCCATCTATATTTATTTACATGTTATATGGTTCATCTAACTTGATTATGTCCAAAATCTTTGATAAATTACGTTTTTATAAAGTATACATACACATGCATATGTCTTCAAAAAGTCAGTTTGGTAAATCGACCATATCTTGAGTTTTAGGAAGAACTAGATAACAGTTTTTTTTTTAAAAGTTGCGTATTGAAAATATCTACAAAACGTTCTTCTTTGGATCTTTGCAGAAATGTACGGATTCTTATATATAACCAGATCTTTGAGCCTGGTCTGAAGGTTTTCGAAAACCAAGTTCGATTCCTTAGCAAAATTAATTACCTATGTAAATGGACACTATAGTTGCTATAAAAGTTATATGTTAGTCTAGAAACCTTGGTGATCAGTTGGTAAAATTTGTGACGCTTGATTTGGACCAGAAGTTAGTAAGAACTATGGCGAAACAAACCGACAAAAGCCGAAAACATAACTAGGGACTGTTTTGGAACTATTGTAAAAACCGACACTTTTGATGAACTCCGACATGAACCGACAATTTATTTGGACTCTATAAACTGATATATGGGTTGGGTGAAAATTTTGGGTCAAACCGAGTAAGTTTGACCAAGTCAACAAAAGTGGCTCGAATTCTAAAAACTTACTATTTTTGGGAAAATGGTAACAAAAATGGGTTTGAGTGACTTAGTTGGTACCTTTGACCAAATTTGACCACCTTTGACCAGTTTGACCACCTTTGACCAGTTTGACCAGGTTTGACCAACTTTGACCAACGGTTTAAGGTTTTTACAAACTAAATAATCTGTTTGCAACATACGATATGTACTATTAAATGGTATACAACAAAACAAACTTAATAATAATGTCTAAATAAATTATTATTACAAACTTTCACCAACGGGTCGTACATATTTTAATAAATGAACTTGAACAACTTATTTGGACATAACTAGTTGATGAACGCTAACATGGATGGTCAACTACAACATCCACATACTTACACTTGTAATCTCATACGTTTAGGACGTTAGGGGATTATTGACTCGAAACATAATTGCATTAGAGACACTAGCAACCACAGGTGAGTTCACAGCCCCTACTTTTACTGTTTTCAATACTTTTCTCTAACAGGGGTGAAAGACATAGCTACTACTTTACTGTTTTGATACAAGCGTACAACGATTATTATAAATGCTTTCATACTATTACTTGAACTGTTTACGAAATGAATTTTCACACTATTTTGGGAACATGACAACGAATCTTGGTACGGACCTAGGTTTACGAGAGGTAGTTGTGTGCACAAAAGTCCCAGTGTACGCAACCTATAACCATTAGCTAGGTAATTCTAGCCACTAGATATACGGATAGTACTATCGAGTTGACAACCCTCCCACTATTATAACTTGTTGGTTGCGCCAACCGCACGATTGCAGTCGTAACGAGGAGCGTATATTTAAAATGTTACTGTGGCAAAAACGTAAAACGTCGTGGATTGGTTATAGCACTAGGGGTCGTTACTTTAACTCATAAGGTCTAGCTAACCTTTGAGGGATCACCGTCTATGTTTCCCTACTACTATTACATACTTTTGAGAAATAATATTTTCCTACGATTGACTACATAGGAATGCGTTCCTACTATTTATACAACTGGATTGGTTTTCCAAACGTATACAAAATGATGTGTTGACATCACGAAAATGAAACGATACTTTTGGATAGTGATCCAACTAAACTGTATTTTGGGTAACATCCCAACGAAACTACGTTTTGGATAGTGATTCAACTAAACTATACTTTGGATGACATCCCAACAAAATGACACTTTTGGATAACGTTCCAACAAAATGAAACTTTATATGACATTATTTGACTTTTGAATCAACAAACTTACAAACAAGCTGGTTTAACGAACTATACTCATAAACTTAAAACCTGTGAATTCACTCAACATTTTTGTTGACTTTTGCTATGTCTTTCAGGAAACTAGTAGCACCAGTAAGACTACATGCATATGGAACTAAGGGACCCACCACGAAATAGGATGACAACTTAGCTACTGTTCAGCAATAATCATACGCTCTGATATGCGTGATTTTCCCGCGTTAACGTCGGCACCCCCGTCTATACTAATGCTTCCGCCAACCACGATTAACAAATTTGGGGGTGCGACAGATTGGTATCAGAGCCATTGGTTATAGCGAACTAGAAGTCTTTAAGTGACCTAGAGACCTTAGAGACCTAGACAATAGCCTTGGCTAGGACACTCATGCATACATACACTTGCATACGTCTAACTCGCTATACGACAACTATCATCATGCCTATGTTAATCATGACACATCGGCACACGAGAACCTGCCGCACAACTCTATCATACATTCAACCTATTTATTCACTATACGACATTTTCAACTCTTGTGTAATAAATGTATGGTTGGTTTTACCTTGCATTCCTTGAACCATACCACTTTCAATTCGTTCATTCCTTCTTTGACTTCACGTGAACCTGATCGTATTGAACGGTTGATGAAAAGAAGTAGGTATTTGGCATCATATAATGACGCTTGGCCAACGTGATTATATAATACTAAGTATATATGGGCGTTTCATAGTCGTAAGATACGTGATGGGGATATCGCTAATTCTTCTTAATGCTCGATAACAGAAACATGTGAGACTTCATTCTTCACATTCCTTACTTTGACATTTACTACTATCTGAACGACTACTCTATTCTGCTTGACTATTGTGTAAACAAACTCTTATTCTCGAACGGACCGAGCGAATTAATACTAGTTTAACGATTAGGACCGCCAACTCATCAATCGAATGGACGGATGAAACAAATGGAGATCGGGATACGTATCGGAGTAACGAGCCTTCTTAAGTACTATGCGGAACGAATTCTCCCACGAATAGCAAACCTTATAGGATAATTTCCTACAAATTATATTTTGAAACGGTTATTTCAAACAAACAAGTATACTGGAAGGTTTTCCTACTATTTATTCACCGGATTGATTTCCAAACGAACACTACTATTTATACACTGAAATGATTTTCTAAAACATATACGAATTGATCACTATTTCGATTGAATGTCAACGATTTATACATAACTTGTTTATATTTAAACAATGAAAGATTTACAAGTAAGTTTATCAACTATTTTACACAACTACTTTGTCATGATTTCACCACGATTTGAAAAACAATTTAATCGTTTCGAATTGCCAACTGTTTTAACAACAATTTGTTTATTTTAAACAACAACGCAACATTAACGTTCCAACAGCTCCTGGACTCACGAACATTCTTAAATCAAAGGGTACACAACCGGATCCCTACGTCAACATCGATACATCATAGTAACCTCCTTCTACTCTTTAACGTTACATTATTCGAACTTCTTGAATTTAGCGCTTAGCGATACTTTTGAACATATGACTTATTAAACTATAAAACAAGAATACCGAAACATTAGGAGTTATACGGCAACCTAAGGCGCCACAACAGTGACATCACATTTTCCTGAAAACACATACGTCTGACATGCCGACACGATTTAAATCTCGGGATGAGATTTCTCTAACAGGGGGAGAATGTGACACCCCTCAAAAATTTAATACGCGTAATAGTACTTAATTTGTAATTAGTTGTAATTACGTACAAAATATTGGGAACAAACCCGACAAAAGTACACGACCGTTGGTGAACAAAATACTAAATAATACGAAATTATTTAATAAACTCAAAAACTTATAAATATTATGCCGATAATATCTAACGAATCATTCGCATCATATAAAATAACTCAAACGCGAGGAAACGTGCGGAACGCGCCCGACAATCGAATGAGAACCCAAATATATATTATGAATTTATAATATATTATTTCAAGTAAAACTTTTACTTAAAATATCGTACTTTGAATCGATAACGAAAAAGGTCTCATTAAAACTTTCGCGATTTAACCTCCGTAAAATGAACGCGCAAATCGAGACAGATAAATTAACGGAACCCTTTTATAAATGTCTTCAAGTATTTAGTATAAAGATATCACATAAAAATATCGAAATTTAAATCGTTACTTAAACGCGCATATTAAACATTTATCGTCTAAATTAACGTCGAAACGATCGGGTAAACGACCATGGGACTTAACGTAACTTTGAGGAATTAAAATTTGACCAAATCTTGTGTGGGACCCATGAGAAATCTGCTGATTTCTCATCATATGCCACCCCTTTGTTTGACCACTCCCACACCATGCAAAATCAAATGATGACATTTTCACCTCCATCCACTCCTAATACATGCATTTGCATCATTCACACTCTAACTCTCAAACTTATTTTCTCTCTTGTTGGGAATTGATATTGATGTTTCTACTGTTACTACTGTTGATTGAAGAATGCACAAGGCATTAACACTGTTAGTGTTAATGTTACTACTGGTATTAACACTGTTAGTGTTAATGGTTACCACTGTCTTCACAAGTTACAACTATTAGTTCAAGTCTTCAAAGATTATCACTGTTATTGGTGGTTACCACTGTTATCAGAAGATTAAACTGTTATCGAAGATTGAAGTGAAGACAAGAGTTACAACTGTTAGTAATAATTTCAACTGTTAGTTTGTTTACAACAGTTAACACTGCTTAGGCTAGTTACCACTGTTTGGTATACTAGTCTAGTAAATTGTACAAGTGTTAACACTGTTCTATAGGGATTACCACTGTTTTATAGTTGTGGTAGTTAACACTGTTTATATATAGAATAGGCGGAAAAATGAAGTTTGAATAATTATGGAATGTAACTGTTTCCATGATTATAGGAGATTGTTTAGCAGGACTCTATGGGATATAAATAGAGATCCTAAACCTAGATTAGGTTAACTTAGTTTTCACGCAGCTTCAAGGTTTTGTAACCCTAATATAGTTCAGTGTATTCGTCTTATGTTATTAATAAGATTGAAGCTTTTGATAGTAACTTTGTTTTATTAACTTTATTATTGATCTTCATAATATTATTGAGTGTTATTCCGCAACTTCTCAGTAATAATTCAAAGCTTGTGTTAATCTAATAAGTTTATTAGATCGATCTCGGTTTATCAAGTGGTATCAGAGCGTTTGGTTAAGTTTTGAATACAAGAAGATCTAGGATCACTGTTTGATGGATTATTTTCAATATCTTTTTATTAAATCAATGGCAGAAAGCAATGAAGGAATTCAGATCACAAAGATACTCATGCTTAGACCTGATGAGTTTGATCTGTGGAAGAACAGAATCAGACAATACATGCTTCTCACAGATTATCAGATGTGGGAAGTGGTTGTTAATGGTCCTCCTGTGACTCTTAATAGTGATGGTGTTGCACAGGCTAAATTACCACCAACATCTGAGGCAGAAAGAAAGGTTAGATCTATAGAGTACAAAGCTCTAAGTACTTTATTGTTATCTATTCCAAATGAATATCAGAGACGATTTGAAGCATGTCAAGATGCTAAAGTTCTCATGGAAGCTATAGAGAAGAGATTTGGTGGTAATGATAACACCAAAAAGAATAAAAGGTCTTTGTTGAAACAACAATATGAGAATCTTAATTCTGCAAAGTCAGAAACTAAGACTCAAACCTTTGATAGGTTTTCAAAGTTAGTAGGAGATCTCTAATTCATACATTACTACACTGCTTATCATCAAAACGTTCATCTTTTGAACAATTCAGCAGTAATGTAGCATATGCCTTGGTATGCTTAGCTACTGGTCAAAGCTTTAATTTTTCCAACTTTATTTTTGCTGGTATGCTAAGAAACATCAACCAACCTAAACTGAAATTCTTAATGTATCCAAGGTTTGTGCAAATTCTTTTAACTGAACAAATATCCGATTTGCCTGCTTTGGATAAGATTATAGGTATCTCTTCCTTCAAAACAAAAGTATTTTCAAATATGAAGATAGATACCTCTATTAAAGGTGTTATGTTTTCTGGGAGGGTAACAGCATTGTTTCCAACAATGCTTCCTGCACCCTCCACCACAACATCTGTACCACCAACAGAAGCTGAACCAGTTGCTGAGAGGATGGAACAACCCATTCCTTCTCAACCCACAGCAATTGGGGGTAATGTACAACAACAAGGGAACAAGTTTACCACAACCTACACCAGAAAAGCCAAAAAGGCTACACATCAGGTGTCTGAGGTTCATGCTGCTCAGATATCTCAGTCAAATGACAGTGGTCATGAACAACATGTGGTCCATAAGGAGTGGGGTGACCATTCTGTAAGGGCTGCTTCTACTGCTTCTAGTCCACAGACAGAGCAGGATAGAAGTAACATTAATAAGACCCAAGCAGAGGCAACACCAGAAGATGATTCTATTCATATAGATGATTTTGGTGGTCCCAGTACCAAGAAAACAGGGAATTTTCTGATCATACCAGGTATGAGGAAGATTTTGATGCACATGTTAATGATTCACCTAGGGAGTCACATTCTGATGGTGATGAGGCTAGAACTAACCTGGAATTAACAAAAATGATTGATTATGTTTGGGAGAAATTTAAGGTGGAAAGAAGGAAGAATAGAGAAAAGGATGTAATGATTGCAAATTTGGAGCAGAGACTTACTCAGTTGGAAAAACTTGTGATTAAAGTTTTGAAAGAGGGCAAGGAGTATGTGTTAGTTGAAGGTGATTCTCCAAAGGATGCTTTCAAAAAGGGGGAGAAATTTTGGACAAACAAGGGTGATAAAAAGAATTTTCATGTTGATGATGGTGAAAATGTGTCTGAACAGATGGATGAGGATATTGAGATGGAAAATGTTAATGAGAATGAGAATGATGATGCTGGTGTGAATGAGAATGATGATGAAAATGTGCATGAGAATGTGAATAATGATGATGATACAGCTGAGAATGTGCCAGAAAATGTCCCTACAAGGACAACTTTACCACCTGTTCAGATCAGAGAACCTACTGCAGCTACTGCTACTGCTCAAAATTTACCCAAAATGATGAATATGCACAGAGATTACATGCAGAAATTAATGCTGATGTTCTTCAGGAGGAATTGATTGATGTAGAAGTTGAACCAGGTCAGTTTGTTAAGATGACCAAAGCTCAGGTAGATGAATGGGATGAAGCTCAGTTGAAAGAGCAGAAATTAGATGATATTGAGTTTTTGGTAGAGCAGGTTAAGAGAAAGAAAGCTGATGAAATGAGAAAGAAAAGAGCTGCAAAAGCTGCTGAGAAAAGGAATAAACCTCCAACAAGAGCACAACAGAGAAGAAATTTGATTGTAAAGTTAAGAGGAGGTAATATTCCAACTTCTAGATTGAATGCTATGTCACTTGAAAGTCTGCAGAGGATATGGGACAGAGATACATTTTTGAATCCTGAGGCAGCAAAGAGAGCAAAGGAAGAGCAGAAAGCTAAGAAGAAGGCAGATAGAGAAAAGAAACAAAAAGAAAGGATTGAGAAAGAAATAGAAAAAGAAAAGGAATGGGAAAGACTGAGTGCTGAGCTTAAAATTGATTTGAATGATGTGATTGTGGTGCAACCCCTTCAGGTACAACTTCCACCTGATAACTTGCCTAGAATAATTGATTGGTCTATTGAACAATTTTCAATTCCTATTAAGTGTGAGAAAATCAGAATTGAAAGAGCAGATACTTCTGTATCATTTTGGAGGTCTTTTAAGGAATTGATCAAGGTGCTTACAAGGGAAGATTTGGTTAGGATGTATGAGATTGGATCTGAGAAAGGTTTAAGTACCAAGAAGTTTGATAGTGTCTATGAGTTATGTACTTGGTCATGGATTTCAATGATGTTTGAACCAGATAGATTTACATTTGAGTTCAACACTTTTCAGACAGTAAGACAATGGATATATCACAGCAATCCAGATGTTCATCAAGTGATATTGGATGACGCTACTATGCTTTGGATGTTAACAGACAGAGAATATGATATGAGTCTGAGTTTGTTGAGAAGCTTAAAGCATGCCAAGTTATTTGTTTCATTCAACAATGATTTGGCAGAGAATTTGGTATATATGATATTGAATCAGATTCACAAGAAAGAAGAGTATGAGAGGAGGCATAGAGATCAGTGTAGATTGTTTGAAAGAATTTGAAAGAGGTCAACATGAAGAATATAGAGAAACTTAATACTGTTGGGGACAGATTAAGTTTTGGGGGAGATTGTTGGGAATTTATATTGATGTTTCTACTGTTACTACTGTTGATTGAAGAATGCACAAGGCATTAACACTGTTAGTGTTAATGTTACTACTGGTATTAACACTGTTAGTGTTAATGGTTTCCACTGTCTTCACAAGTTACAACTGTTAGTTCAAGTCTTCAAAGATTATCACTGTTATTGGTGGTTACCACTGTTATCAGAAGATTACAACTGTTATCGAAGATTGAAGTGAAGACAAGAGTTACAACTGTTAGTAATAGTTTCAACTGTTAGTTTGTTTACAACAGTTAACACTGCTTAGGCTAGTTACCACTGTTTGGTATACTAGTCTAGTAAATTGTACAAGTGTTAACACTGTTCTATAGGGATTACCACTGTTTTATAGTTGTGGTAGTTAACACTGTTTATATATAGAATAGGCGGAAAAATGAAGTTTAAGTAATTATGGAATGTAACTGTTTCCATGATTATAGGAGATTGTTTAGCAGGACTCTATGGGATATAAATAGAGATCCTAAACCTAGATTAGGTTAACTTAGTTTTCACGCAGCTTCAAGGTTTTGTAACCCTAATATAGTTCAGTGTATTCGTCTTATGTTATTAATAAGATTGAAGCTTTTGATAGTAACTTTGTTTTATTAACTTTATTATTGATCTTCATAATATTATTGAGTGTTATTCCGCAACTTCTCAGTAATAATTCAAAGCTTGTGTTAATCTAATAAGTTTATTAGATCGATCTCGGTTTATCAAGTGGTATCAGAGCGTTTGGTTAAGTTTTGAATACAAGAAGATCTAGGATCACTGTTTGATGGATTATTTTCAATATCTTTTTATTAAATCAATGGCAGAAAGCAATGAAGGAATTCAGATCACAAAGATACTCATGCTTAGACCTGATGAGTTTGATCTGTGGAAGAACAGAATCAGACAATACATGCTTCTCACAGATTATCAGATGTGGGAAGTGGTTGTTAATGGTCCTCCTGTGACTCTTAATAGTGATGGTGTTGCACAGGCTAAATTACCACCAACATCTGAGGCAGAAAGAAAGGTTAGATCTATAGAGTACAAAGCTCTAAGTACTTTATTGTTATCTATTCCAAATGAATATCAGAGACGATTTGAAGCATGTCAAGATGCTAAAGTTCTCATGGAAGCTATAGAGAAGAGATTTGGTGGTAATGATAACACCAAAAAGAATAAAAGGTCTTTGTTGAAACAACAATATGAGAATCTTAATTCTACAAAGTCAGAAACTTTGACTCAAACCTTTGATAGGTTTTCAAAGTTAGTAGGAGATCTGGAAAATCATCAAGTGAAGATTGATAGGGATGATTTAAACAGGAAGTTTTTGAGGTCTTTGGGAGATGAGAGGACAATTTATACAGTTGGGTTAAGACAAAGTGCAGATCTGGAATCAAAAGAGCTGGAAGACATATATAATGATGTGAGAAACTTTGAAGCTGAAGTGGAGAGCAAGAAGATTGGATCAGGAAGTAACAACAACAATTCTGCATTTATGTCAATGGCTGGAACAAAGGCAGAATCAAGTCAGAAAGGTTCTTCTTATGGGTCTGGTGGAGGTGGATCATCATCAAATCATTCTAATGATCAAATCTTAGAATCTTTCTTTGCTAGTAATGTGAACTCTTCACTTACTAATGAAGACTTAGATCAATTTGAATCAGATGATCTAAAAGAAATGGATATTAAGTTACAAATTGCCTTAATCACTCAAAGGGCAAAAAGGTTTATGCAAAGAACTGGCAGGAACAACTTTGCACAGAAGAGGAATGATGCAAGTTGGTTTGATAAGAGCAAAGTTGAATGTTTCAACTGTCACAAAATGGGACATTTTGCTAGGGAATGCAGAAGTCCAAAGAATGAGCAGAATGATATAGGGAATGGTCAAAGAAGTGGAGGAAATGTGAGTCAAACAAGATCTGTACCAATCCAGGGTACTTCATCCAATGCCCTTGTATCTGTGGATGGATGTGGTTGGGACTGGAGTGACCAAGAAGAACATGAAGTTAAGAATCAGTGTCTCATGGCTACTGCTGAATCTGACAAACAGTCAGAGATTCCTTATGAGGTACAAATCAAATTATGTTCTACTGTGTGCAAACAAACAGTTAAACATTATAGAGATCATAATTAGAAAGTGTGTGATGAATTAAAACAATGTGAAATCAAGAGTAAACACACAATATCAGTAATAGATAATCTAGAAAAACAGATTCAAGCATATGAGGAAAATGCAACACAATTTAAGTATGATATTGAATTTGCTAGGTGGGAGAGAGATACTCTTAAAGATAAGGTAGAATTATTAACTAAGAAATTTGTTGAGGTCACATGTGAAAGAGATAGCATAAGACTTAATGTAAGTAACTTAGAAAATGCATCTAAGAGTGTACATAAACTTATCAATTCACAGATTCATGATAAACTTAAAACTGGGTTAGGATATAGTAATGTACCTCCTCCTTATAACAACAACTACTTTCCTTCTAAAACTGATGTTGATATCAATTCACTTAAAGAAGGAATGAAGGATGATGTTAAAAAGGCTGATCCTGTTAAGAGTTTAGAAGAAGAAGTGAACTTGGATAAAGTTGAAATTCATGAGTGGAGTAAAGAAGATGATGAGGATAATGATACTTCTGAAAGTGAGGACACTGTGACAAATCATTCATCTAAGTCATCAAGTGAGAGCAGCAAAAGTGTTACTGATCTAGTTTTAGAACTTAAGGGTACTAAACTAGAAGAGGGTAAACAAATGTTTGTGGAGAAGGCTAAACATCAAGTAGAACATGTGAGAGCCACACCTAACACACCTAGAAATTTTCAAAGGAGTGTTAGGAATGCAATGAAATCATCTGTATCTGTATGTACTACATCTGCATTGAATAAATGTGATAATTGCAAATGTAAGGATAACTTCTCTAAATCACAACATATTCAAAAACATATTCCCAGAGGTAATCAAAGAAATTGGAATCAAATGGTAACTCAAAAACTGGGAAATAATGTAACAGTGATTAGAGAAAAGTTATGTCTTATATGTGGCAGGAATAATCATCTTCAACATGACTGTTTTCATAATACAAAATCGATTCAAAAGAATGTAAAACAGCCATGGACATCAGCTAATATGATTAACAAATAAAATTTTAAATCTAAAGTTAATCATATTGCTACTGTCAGAAAGATGAATTATATGGCAAATCAAGCTAAGGCTGCTGCAAAGGTTTCCACTGCAGGAACAAAAGTTACAGATTTAGCCAACAGTAATAAGGCTAAAACAGTGGCAAAAGAGTATAATGTAAACAGTGGTAAATCTTTTAAAACTGTTAGGACTGTTAATTCAATAGTTACCACTGGTAGAGTAAATAACACTGTAAGGAATACTAACAGTGTTAATTATTTTACCACTGCTAGACATAACAGTTATAACAAATTTAAAACTGTTAGGCATTATAACTATGGTCCTTCAAGTAACACTGTTAGACCAAAACCCACTGTTAAGTCTAAAATTAGTTGGATTTGGACACCTTTTCAATCTAATTTATCCAGAGGTCCAAAATCCAACAATGTATCAAAATCAATGATCTTCAAGAAAGTTGATTACTTTGATACATATGGGAAACCCAAAGCCAAATTGGTTTGGGTTCCCAAGAGAAATTAATTTTTCTTTTTGTTTAAATGTGTGCAGGGCAAGCCAAGAAGCTTATGGCATATTGATAGTGGATGCTCAAGGCACATGACTGGAGATAAGGAAAAGCTACATAACTTCAAATCATTTGATGGTGGATATGTAGCATTTGGAAGCAATCCCAAAGGAGGAAAAATTACTGGCAAAGGAACAGTTCAGAGTACCAAGCTAAGTTTTGAAAATGTTTATTTTGTGGAACAATTGAGGTATAATTTGCTAAGTGTAAGTCAAATTACAGATAAAAAGAATCCAGTTCATTTTACTGACACTGAATGCCTTATTTTGTCAAAGGAATTCAAAATTCCAGAAAACATGATTTTAATGAGAATTCCTAGGCAAGATAATGTATATAAGTGTGACTTAGCATATATGACACCTCAACCTGATTTAAACTGTCTGATTTCAAAAGCAAATCTGAATGAATCTAATTTGTGGCATAGAAGGATGTGTCATATGAATTATAAAACCATTAATAAACTTGTCAAAAACAAGCTTATTAGAGGTTTACCTGAAAAGGTATATTCATGTGATGATCACTGTGTTTCTTGTCTTAAGGGAAAGCAACACAAAACTTCTTTTAAGTCCAAATCTATGAATACAAACTGTACTCCTTTACACTTGTTACATATGGACTTGTTTGGACCAACAAGTATAAGAAGTATGGGAAAGAGATCTTACTGCCTTGTAGTAATTGATGATTATACTAGACTTACATGGGTTTTCTTTCTTAGAACAAAGGATGAGATAGGTGAAATACTTAGATCATTTATAACTAAGATGAAAAATCAATTAGATAAAAAGGTTAAAATCATCAGGAGTGATAATGGAACAGAGTTTAAAAATCATGAGATGGATAAATTCTGTGATGAAAAAGGCATTAAGAGAGAGTTTAGTGCTCCTAGAACTCCTCAACAGAATAGAGTAGCTGAAAGAAGGAATAGGACACTAATTGAGGCTGCTAGAACTATGTTAGCTGATGCAAAATTACCTATGTCTTTCTGGGCAGAAGCAGTTAGCACAGCTTGCTATGTTCAGAATAGGGTAACAGTTGTTAAGCCTCATTTCAAAACCCCTTATGAATTGCTGTTTAAAAACAAACCATTGGTTAGTTTCTTAAAATCATTTGGATGTCCATGTACCATTCTGAATACCAAGGATCACTTAGGAAAGTTTGAAAGCAAGGTTGATGAGGGTATTTTTGTAGGGTATTCCATCCAAAGTAAAGCATATAGGTTTTTCAATCAAAGGACCAGGGTAATAGAAGAATCAATGAACATTACTTTTAATGAGAATATCATTAATCCTGATGGGATAGGTCCAAAGTCATTGTTTGATATTGATGCTCTAAATTCTGCTTTTAGATATGCAACTATAAATTCTAGTGCAGGTACAAGTACAGGTACCCACACAGGGACAACAGATGAAACAAGTGAGGAAGTATCAGGAATGTCCACAGAAAAGAATAAAGATTCATTTGAATACATTGTATTTCCAATCTGGATTCCTGATCCACCAGAGGTGTTTTCCTCTGACCAACCACAGTCCTCTCAGAGAACTGAGACAGAAGATTCTACTGATATATCATCCAGTGAGAGTTCTGGACAAGAAGGCAACCTTACCAACTTAGAAGCCAACATTCCAGAGACATCAACATCTACTTATCATGTTCACAAAGATCATCCTCTAGAATAGGTAATTGGGAATGTTGACTTTGCTGTTCAAACTAGACAGCAGTCTACTGTCAATGAAGAAGAGATACATACTTCTTTATATGTATGTTTTCTTTCTCAAGTTGAACCTAAGAAGGCAGTAGAAGCTCTTAAACACCCTAGTTGGATCGAGGCTATGCAGGAAGAATTGTTACAATTCAAAATACATAATGTGTGGACTTTAGTTGATTTACCAAAAGGGAAAAGGGCTATAGGTACTAAATAGATATTCAAGAACAAGAAGGATGAGAGGGGAATTGTCATCAAGAATAAAGCCAGGCTAGTGGCACAGGGATCTACTCAGGAAGAAGGTATTGATTATGATGATGTGTTTGCTCCTGTTGCAAGGATAGAAGCTATAAGATTATTCTTGGCATATGCTTCATATAAAGGTTTCACAGTATATCAAATGGATGTCAAGAGTGCCTTTCTGTATGTCACAAATGATGATGAGGTGTATGTTTGTCAACCACCTGGATTTGAAGATCCTACATATCCAGATAGAGTTTGCAGATTGGATAAGGCACTGTGTGGTCTGCATCAAGCACCTAGAGCTTGGTATGAGACTCTATCTGTTTATCTTTTGGAGAATGGTTTTAAAAGAGGTACCATTGACAAGACACTATTCATTAAAAGGGATCACAATGATATTTTATTGATACAAGTGTATGTTGATGACATCATTTTTGGATCTACAAATATAGGTTATGCAAGGAATTTGAGAAGTTAATGCATCAGAAGTTTCAAATGAGTTCTATGGGGGAACTTAATTTCTTTTTGGGGCTTCAAGTCAAACAAAGCTCAGATGGCATTTTCATTCATCAGAGTAAGTATGTTAAAGACATACTCACCAAATTTGGCTACACTAAAACTAAAGTGGCTAGCACACCTATGGAAACACACAAGCCATTAGCTGCAGATCCTGAGGGGGAGGAAGTAGATATACATCTGTACAGGTCAATGATAGGGTCATTGATGTATCTAACTTCCACCAGGCCAGATATTATGTTTGCTGTATGTATCTGTGCCAGATTTCAGACTTGTCCAAAGCAATCACATCTGTATGCTGTAAAGAGAATTTTTAGATACTTAAAGGGACAACCTGATATAGGCCTTTGGTATCCAAAAGATTCTTCTTTTGACTTAATAGCATATTTGAAATAGTGATTATGGAGGAGCTAGCATGGACAGGAAGTCCACGTCAGGAGGTTGTCAATTTCTAGGAGAGAGGTTAATTTCATGGCAATGTAAGAAACAGACAACTGTATCAACATCTACTGCTGAGGCAGAGTATGTAGCAGCTGCAAATTGTTGTGCTCAGGTTTTATGGATTCAGAATTAAATGCTTGATTATGGTTTAACTTTCTTAAACACTCCTATTTTTATTGACAATACTTCTGCTATCAGCATCATCAATAATCCTGTTAAACATTCTAAAACTAAGCATATAGAGATTAGGTATCATTTTATCAGAGATTGTAATGAAAAACGACTTATTCAGATTATAAAAGTCCATACTGACAATCAACTTGCAGATCTGTTCACCAAAGCCTTTGATGTGGGCAGATTTACATTTCTGATTACAAGTATTGGTCTGATTAAATCTCCTTAAATTGTTTATCCATAACTATTTTGTAAAACATCTCTATAATGCTTAAGGATTAGATGATGGTAGATGTAATTGATACTATCAGTGATAATAGTCTTAGTTACAACTGCTTTGCTTTCCTAATTATCACTGTTATTATTCAATTACCACTGTATATGTATTTTGCTTTGTTTCCACTGTTAGTTTTATTGTTATCACTGTTTTTGTTGAACTAACTCTTTGTAGGTTATCACTGTCAGTGAAGCAACCATCACTGTTAGTGTAAACAGTTTCCACTGTTTTCACTATTCAGTTATAACTGTTAGTGTAAACAGTTTCCACTATTTTCAACTTAGTGTAAACAGTTTCCACTGTTTTCACTATTCAGTTATAACTATTTTTCACACTGTTAGTGTAACTTTTAACACTGTTAGTATATCAGTTACCACTGTTTATACTATCAAGTTGAAATTTTTCACTATCACTGTTTATCTTTCAGTTTTCCTTTTGCAGGTACAAGATAGTAAATATATATATATATATATATATATATATATATATATATATATATATTACTGTTTGTAATACTAATGCAGTCACTAGTGTTGAGTTATAATTCCTTTGGTCAGGAGTTATTTCCATCCACTAGGTGTAACACTGTTAGTATTATTATCATGAATGTATAATACTGTTAGTTCTTTTTGTTTCCACTGTTTTAAAATTGTTTTCACTGTTTTAAAATCGTTTTCACTGTTAGTGTTAAAATTGGGATTTTTATTTCAAAATTAGGTCATTGAAACTAACAGTATAAATACTCCCAACACTTGTACATATTCTTTACGCTTTCATAAACACTGCTTTCATAAACCCTGTAATCACTGCTCTCGCAAATCTTACACAAATTCTTCATGGCTTCTTCTTCATCAACCACACCTCAACTTGCATTTGGCAAAGATCATAACATGATTGCCTATCTGGTAAAACCTTCCATCGCCGATGATTATGTTGAAATCATTGATTTTCTGCGTAACTCTACCATTCACCATGCATTAACTGTAGCACCCAGAATTTCACATGAACATATCAATGAGTTCTGGGTTAAAGCCAAGATTGAGGAAAAAGCAGGTGTTCCACAGATTATTTCCACAGTTGCTGGGCACCAAGTGGTGATTACTGAAGCATCCATTCGTTCTTCTCTTCATCTTCAGGATGAAGAAGGTATAACTTCAATTTCTGATGAAGATTTATACTCTAATTTACAACGAATGGGATATGAGGGTAACTTGGGTGGGTATGTTTTTTAGAAAACAATGTTTTCATACCAATGGAGATTTCTAATTCATACATTACTACACTGCTTATCATCAAAACGTTCATCTTTTGAACAATTCAGCAGTAATGTAGCATATGCCTTGGTATGCTTAGCTACTGGTCAAAGCTTTAATTTTTCCAACTTTATTTTTGCTGGTATGCTAAGAAACATCAACCAACCTAAACTGAAATTCTTAATGTATCCAAGGTTTGTGCAAATTCTTTTAACTGAACAAATATCCGATTTGCCTGCTTTGGATAAGATTATAGGTATCTCTTCCTTCAAAACAAAAGTATTTTCAAATATGAAGATAGATACCTCTATTAAAGGTGTTATGTTTTCTGGGAGGGTAACAGCATTGTTTCCAACAATGCTTCCTGCACCCTCCACCACAACATCTGTACCACCAACAGAAGCTGAACCAGTTGCTGAGAGGATGGAACAACCCATTCCTTCTCAACCCACAGCAATTGGGGGTAATGTACAACAACAAGGGAACAAGTTTACCACAACCTACACCAGAAAAGCCAAAAAGGCTACACATCAGGTGTCTGAGGTTCATGCTGCTCAGATATCTCAGTCAAATGACAGTGGTCATGAACAACATGTGGTCCATAAGGAGTGGGGTGACCATTCTGTAAGGGCTGCTTCTACTGCTTCTAGTCCACAGACAGAGCAGGATAGAAGTAACATTAATAAGACCCAAGCAGAGGCAACACCAGAAGATGATTCTATTCATATAGATGATTTTGGTGGTCCCAGTACCAAGAAAACAGGGAATTTTCTGATCATACCAGGTATGAGGAAGATTTTGATGCACATGTTAATGATTCACCTAGGGAGTCACATTCTGATGGTGATGAGGCTAGAACTAACCTGGAATTAACAAAAATGATTGATTATGTTTGGGAGAAATTTAAGGTGGAAAGAAGGAAGAATAGAGAAAAGGATGTAATGATTGCAAATTTGGAGCAGAGACTTACTCAGTTGGAAAAACTTGTGATTAAAGTTTTGAAAGAGGGCAAGGAGTATGTGTTAGTTGAAGGTGATTCTCCAAAGGATGCTTTCAAAAAGGGGGAGAAATTTTGGACAAACAAGGGTGATAAAAAGAATTTTCATGTTGATGATGGTGAAAATGTGTCTGAACAGATGGATGAGGATATTGAGATGGAAAATGTTAATGAGAATGAGAATGATGATGCTGGTGTGAATGAGAATGATGATGAAAATGTGCATGAGAATGTGAATAATGATGATGATACAGCTGAGAATGTGCCAAAAAATGTCCCTACAAGGACAACTTTACCACCTGTTCAGATCAGAGAACCTACTGCAGCTACTGCTACTGCTCAAAATTTACCCAAAATGATGAATATGCACAGAGATTACATGCAGAAATTAATGCTGATGTTCTTCAGGAGGAATTGATTGATGTAGAAGTTGAACCAGGTCAGTTTGTTAAGATGACCAAAGCTCAGGTAGATGAATGGGATGAAGCTCAGTTGAAAGAGCAGAAATTAGATGATATTGAGTTTTTGGTAGAGCAGGTTAAGAGAAAGAAAGCTGATGAAATGAGAAAGAAAAGAGCTGCAAAAGCTGCTGAGAAAAGGAATAAACCTCCAACAAGAGCACAACAGAGAAGAAATTTGATTGTAAAGTTAAGAGGAGGTAATATTCCAACTTCTAGATTGAATGCTATGTCACTTGAAAGTCTGCAGAGGATATGGGACAGAGATACATTTTTGAATCCTGAGGCAGCAAAGAGAGCAAAGGAAGAGCAGAAAGCTAAGAAGAAGGCAGATAGAGAAAAGAAACAAAAAGAAAGGATTGAGAAAGAAATAGAAAAAGAAAAGGAATGGGAAAGACTGAGTGCTGAGCTTAAAATTGATTTGAATGATGTGATTGTGGTGCAACCCCTTCAGGTACAACTTCCACCTGATAACTTGCCTAGAATAATTGATTGGTCTATTGAACAATTTTCAATTCCTATTAAGTGTGAGAAAATCAGAATTGAAAGAGCAGATACTTCTGTATCATTTTGGAGGTCTTTTAAGGAATTGATCAAGGTGCTTACAAGGGAAGATTTGGTTAGGATGTATGAGATTGGATCTGAGAAAGGTTTAAGTACCAAGAAGTTTGATAGTGTCTATGAGTTATGTACTTGGTCATGGATTTCAATGATGTTTGAACCAGATAGATTTACATTTGAGTTCAACACTTTTCAGACAGTAAGACAATGGATATATCACAGCAATCCAGATGTTCATCAAGTGATATTGGATGACGCTACTATGCTTTGGATGTTAACAGACAGAGAATATGATATGAGTCTGAGTTTGTTGAGAAGCTTAAAGCATGCCAAGTTATTTGTTTCATTCAACAATGATTTGGCAGAGAATTTGGTATATATGATATTGAATCAGATTCACAAGAAAGAAGAGTATGAGAGGAGGCATAGAGATCAGTGTAGATTGTTTGAAAGAATTTGAAAGAGGTCAACATGAAGAATATAGAGAAACTTAATACTGTTGGGGACAGATTAAGTTTTGGGGGAGATTGTTGGGAATTTATATTGATGTTTCTACTGTTACTACTGTTGATTGAAGAATGCACAAGGCATTAACACTGTTAGTGTTAATGTTACTACTGGTATTAACACTGTTAGTGTTAATGGTTTCCACTGTCTTCACAAGTTACAACTGTTAGTTCAAGTCTTCAAAGATTATCACTGTTATTGGTGGTTACCACTGTTATCAGAAGATTACAACTGTTATCGAAGATTGAAGTGAAGACAAGAGTTACAACTGTTAGTAATAGTTTCAACTGTTAGTTTGTTTACAACAGTTAACACTGCTTAGGCTAGTTACCACTGTTTGGTATACTAGTCTAGTAAATTGTACAAGTGTTAACACTGTTCTATAGGGATTACCACTGTTTTATAGTTGTGGTAGTTAACACTGTTTATATATAGAATAGGCGGAAAAATGAAGTTTAAGTAATTATGGAATGTAACTGTTTCCATGATTATAGGAGATTGTTTAGCAGGACTCTATGGGATATAAATAGAGATCCTAAACCTAGATTAGGTTAACTTAGTTTTCACGCAGCTTCAAGGTTTTGTAACCCTAATATAGTTCAGTGTATTCGTCTTATGTTATTAATAAGATTGAAGCTTTTGATAGTAACTTTGTTTTATTAACTTTATTATTGATCTTCATAATATTATTGAGTGTTATTCCGTAACTTCTCAGTAATAATTCAAAGCTTGTGTTAATCTAATAAGTTTATTAGATCGATCTTGGTTTATCATCTCTAGTCCCCTCTCTCTCTAAAAACTCAGAGAAATACTCAGCCCTTTTCCACCTCCATAAACCACCATCAACCACCATAATCCACCATTACACCACCACCATTTCCTTCATCCATTTTCAAAGATTTTTGCAAGGAATTGAAGCTCAAGAACATCTCATCTCATTTCTATCCTTCTATCTTCAAATCATCATTGTGAAGACTCATTTCTACTTCCATCTATATTTATTTACATGTTATATGGTTCATCTAACTCGATTATGTCCAAAATCTTTGATAAATTACGTTTTTATAAAGTATACATACACATGCATAATCTGTCTTCAAAAAGTCAGTTTGTTAAATCGACCATATCTTGAGTTCTAGGAAGAATTAGATAACGAATTTTTTTTAAAACTTGCGTATTGAAAATATCTACAAAAAGTTCTTTGTCTCTTTCCAGAAATGTACGGATTCTTATATATAACCAGATCTTTGAGCCTGGTCTGAAGGTTTTCAAAAACCGAGTTCGATTCCTTAGCAAAATTAATTACCTATGTAAATGGACACTATAGTTGCTATAAAAGTTATATGTTAGTCTAGAAACCATGGTGATCTGTTGGTAAAATTCGTGAGGCTTGATTTGGACCACAAGTTAGTAAGAACTATGGTGAAACAAACCGACAAAAGTCGAAAACATAACTAGGGACTGTTTTGGAACTATTGTAAAAACCGACACTTTTGATGAACTTCGACATGAACCGACAATTTATTTGGACTCTATAAACTGATATATGGGTTGGGTGAAAATTTCGGGTCAAACCGAGTAAGTTTGACCAAGTCAACAAAAGTGGCTCGAATTCTAAAAACTTACTATTTTTGGGAAAATGGTAACAAAAATGGGTTTGGGTGACTTAGTTGGTACCTTTGACCAACTTTGACCAATTTTGACCACCTTTGACCAGTTTGACCACCTTTGACCAGTTTGACCAGGTTTGACCAACTTTGACCAACGGTTTAAGGTTTTTACAAACTAAATAATCTGTTTGCAACATACGATATGTACTATTAAATGGTATACAACAAAACAAACTTAATAATAATGTCTAAATGAATTATTATTACAAACTTTCACCAACGGGTCGTACATGTTTTAATAAATGAACTTGAACAACTTATTTGGACATAACTAGTTGATGAACGCTAACATGGATGGTCAACTACGACATCTACATACTTACACTTGTAATCTCATACGTTTAGGACGTTAGGGGATTATTGACTCGAAACATAATTGCATTAGAGACACTAGCAACCACAGGTGAGTTCATAGCCCCTACTTTTACTGTTTTCAGTACTTTTCTCTAACAGGGGTGAAGGACATAGCTACTACTTTACTGTTTTGATACAAGCGTACAACAATTATTATAAATGCTTTCATACTATTACTTGAACTGTTTACGAAATGACTTTTCACACTATTTTGGGAACAAGACAACGAATCTTGGTACGGACCTAGGTTTACGAGAGGTAGTTGTGTGCACAAAAGTCCCAGTGTACGCAACCTATAACCATTAGCTAGGTGACTCTACCCACTAGATATACGGATAGTACTATCGAGTTGACAGCCCTCCCACTATTATAACTTATTGGTCGCGCCAACCGCACGATGGCAGTCGTAACGAGGAGCATATTTTTAAAATGTTACTGTGGCAAAAACGTAAAACGTCGTGGATTGGTTATAGCACTAGGGGTCGTTACTTTAACTCATAAGGTCTAGCTAACCTTTGAGGGATCACCGTCTATGTTTCCCTACTACTATTACATACTTTTTGAGAAATAACATTTTCCTACGATTAACTACATAGGAATGCGTTCCTACTATTTATACAACTGGATTGGTTTTCCAAACGTATACAAAATGATGTGTTGACATCACGAAAATGAAACGATACTTTTGGATAGTGATCCAACTAAACTGTATTTTGGGTAACATCCCAACGAAACTATGTTTTGGATAGTGATTCAACTAAACTATACTTTGGGTGACATCCCAACAAAATGACACTTTTGGATAACGTTCCAACAAAATGAAACTTTATTTGACATTATTTGACTTTTGAGTCAACAAACTTACAAACAAGCTGGTTTAACGAACTATACTCATAAACTTAAAACCTGTGAATTCACTCAACATTTTTGTTGACTTTTGCTATGTCTTTCAGGAAACTAGTAGCACCAGTAAGACTACATGCATATGGAACTAAGGGACCCATGACGAAATAGGATGACAACTTAGCTACTGTTCAGCAATAATCATACGCTCTGATATGCGTGATTGTCCTGTGTTAACGTCGGCACCCCCGTCTATACTAATGCTTCCGCTAACCACGATTAACAAATTTGGGGGTGCGACACAACCAGTATGCCCCACTTTCCAGCATCTGAATCTATTATATATGGGCCTTCCCACTTTGGTGCTAACTTTCCTTCCGCAGGATTCTTAGTATTTTGAAATACTTTCCTTAATACCAAATCTCCTACTTGAAACCTTCTTATCCTAACATTTTTGTTATAGGATCTTGAAATCCTCTGTTGGTATGCGGCAATCATGAATTTAGCACGATCCCTTAATTCATCCATAGTATCTAAATCCTGAAACAATGTTTCTTTATTTTCTTCCAAAGTCCGCATCTGGAATCTTGCAGTTGGGATTACCATTTCTGTTGGGATCATAGCCTCGGATCAGAACACCAAAGCAAAAGGGGTTTGTTTAGTCGCCTCCTTTTCTGTAGTCCTATCAGCCCACAAAACAAATGGCAATTCTTCAACCCATCTTCCTTTTTTAGCATCCAACCTCTTCTTAAGATTGTTGATTATGATCTTGTTGCTGGACTCTGCCTGACCATTAGTTTGAGGATGAATGGGTGTTGAAGTTATCATCTTGATTCCCCAACTTTCACAAAACTTAGTTGTTCTTTTTCCAATAAACTGAGATCCATTATCACATACTATTTCTGCAGGGATCCCAAATCTAGTGAGGATATTTCTCTTGATGAACGATATCACATCCTTTTCCTTTACTTGAACAAACGCCTCGGCTTCTGTCCATTTGGAAAAATAATCTGTCATTGCTAACATAAAGACCTTTCCACCAGGAGCCGTGGGTAATTTTCCCACAATATCCATTCCCCACTTCATAAATGGACATGGTGAGATAATCGGATGCATCAGTTCTGCTGGTTGATGATGGATGTTCCCATGTCTTTGACAGGCATCACATTTGCGAGCAAAATCCATGGAATCCTTCTTCATAGTAGGCCAAAAGTATCCTGTCCTTAAAGTTTTTGAAAATAATGCTCTGCCCCCAGAATGATTTCCACAGTCTCCTTCATGTATATATTTAAGTACTGCTTGTGCTTCAGGATCCTCAAGGCATCGCAATAATGGTCCTGCAAGTGATTTTCTATATAATATACCATTTTTAATAGTAAAACGGGATACCTTTAATCTAAATGCTTTAAGATTGTTTTCATCCTTAGGGATCACATAGTGTTGTATATATTCCATGATCGTCTGCATCCATGATCCTGACTTGCCCCCTGAACCTGATGCATTCGAATTATCTCCAGACTGAAGATCCTCAACATCACATACTTGTTCTTCATTGTTATCCTTATCAGCAATAGCAGGTGTTGCAATATGTATAATTGATATCTTTACATCTGGTGGTATCTTCAAGCTTGATCCCAAGTTAGCTAGAGCATCTGCTTCAGTATTATCCTCATGTGGTACCTGTTGAATGTCGAAGATCTCGAAGCTACCTGCAAGATCCTTAACAATCTCCAAATACAAGGCTAATCTATCTACTTTTACAGTATATGTTCCATTATAATGATTCGCAATTAACAATGAATCGACATACACATTTAAATACTTTATACCAATATCCTTAGCCAACTGTAATCCTGCAATTAATGCTTCATATTCTGCCTCATTATTTGTAGCATGAAATTCACATCTTATAGCTTGAGGCATAATATCACCTTGAGGTGATTTTAATATAATTCCTAAACGGTTTCCTTTTATATTAGAAGCACCGTCAGTATATAATGTCCAATTTTCACTTATTTGATTTAATTCGTGCACTTCTAAATCTACTTAATTTTGAAGATCACTAGTAAAATCAGCAATAAAATCTGCTAAGGCTTGTGATTTTATTGCACTCCTAGGTTTGTAAATCAAATTATAAGCACTTAATTTAACAGACCAATTAGCTAGGCGTCCTGACATTTCTGGTTTTCTTAATACATTTTTAATAGGATAATTAGTTTTTCCGTGAATCAGATGTGTCTCAAAATAATGCCTAAGTTTGGTAGACGCCATAACTAACGCAAGTATAAGTTTTTCGAGACGAGAATACCTGATTTCAGCATCTAGTAGGCTTTTACTTACATAGTAGACTAGATGTTGTTGTCCTTCATGATCCTTCATGGGTACCGCACTTACACCGCTTCTGGACACCGAAAGGTACAGGAATAGCAGCTCGCCATCCTCAGTCTTCATCAATAAAGGAACTGATGATAAATAATTCTTCAATTCTTGAAATGCAGCCTCGTGTTTTTCTCCCCATTCGAACTTTTTGTTTATCTTCAGGATATCGTAGAATTCCTTGCATCTATCCGAGGATCTTGAAATGAAACGATTCAAAGCTGCTATTCTCCCCGTCAATCTTTGTATATCCTTAGGGCTTGATGGGGATTTTTAGTCTAGAATAGCATTTATCTGCTCTGGACTAGCTTCTATCCCTCTCTTGGTCACCATGTATCCTAGAAATTTTCCTGCCCCCACTCCGAAGTGGCATTTCGCAGGATTAAGCTTCATGTGTATTGATCCAGGATGTCGAAGGCCACCTTAAGATCCTGAAGATGATCCTCAGTTTTCTTCGACTTTACTACATTATGATCAATATGTACCTCCATTGTGCTACCCAATTGGTCTTTAAACATCATATTGACCAACCTTTGATATGTCGCACCTGCATTTTTAAGACCAAAAGGCATTGCAATATAACAATATATACCTGTGGGAGTTATGAAGGCTGTGTCCTACTGATCTAATGGTTCCATCTGAATTTGTTGAAATCCCAATGAAGCATCCATGAAAGTTAGGATCTCATGTCCAGCTGTAGCATCCACCATTGAATCTATATGAGGCAATGGAAAAGGATCCTTGGGGCAGGCTTTGTTGAGATCCGTATAATCCACACACACTCTCCATTTACCGTTCTTCTTTTGTTCCACCACCATGTTTGCCAACCATTTTGGAAACTTTACTTCCCTTATCATGCCAGCAGCAAGTAGTCTTTCAACATCTGCCTGGATAATAGCATTTCTTTCCGGCGTAAATTTTCTTCTCTTTTGTTGAATTGGCCTGAAATTATTATCATATCCAAGTTTATGAGTTATAATATCCTTAGATATACCTGTCATGTCTTCTGGTTTCCAGGAAAAAGTTGATTTTCTTTCATTCAAGAACTTCATCAGATCCTGTTTGAGATCCTCTGGGATCCCCGAGCCTATAAGCACCTTTTCTTCAGGATCCTTTGAGTCCAGCGGCATTTCTTTGACGTCTTGTTCCTTTGTATCTAAGACATCCCACACCTTATTCTTTAATTGCTATGCTGACGGTGGCTTGGCAGTAGACTTCATTGATGTCGTATAACAATTCTTTGCTTCATGTTGATCACTGCTTATCTTGACCACCCCCCATGGAGTTGGTAGTTTGACGCATTGATGATACGTCGATGGTACTGCTTTCATATCGTGCAACCATGGTCTTCCCAGGATAATGTTATAGCTTGACAAACAATCCATAACACAGAATTTTTGAATGGAATTTACCCATTCAATATAAATTGGCAGCTTGATAACACCAACCGTATTTTTTGCTTCTCCACTGAATCCTACCAAAACAGTGGATCTGGAAGTGATCTCTGATTCTGGGATTCCCATTGTTTTTAAGGTCTCCAAACGTATGATGTTAACAGAGCTTCCTCCATCGATCAGGATCCTGCGCACAAAATGATTGGCAACATAGAGAGTAATGACCAAACCATCGTGGTGAGGATCCTGAACATCTTACAAATCATCCTCATCAAATGCTATAACTTTCTCATCTTTTTTAATGGAAGTCCTCTCATGTTATATTTATTATTTTCTCTTGATACGTTGAATATACCATAAATTTGTAGAATAGATGCGAACTTTCAAAAATACACAAAAATCAAAAGAACGATTGATGCACAATTATAGAGATAATCGTGCATCAATCGTTTTTTCCGATTTTTGTGCATTTTTAGAAGTGTGCATTTGTTTTTCTTTGCATATTTGAGATGTATGACTGTGAATCTAATGAATTCTATTCGCTAGTTGTGCATTTATGAGGTGTTCTCACCGTTTTTATTTTGAAGTGTTTTTATTTGATCCAAACTATATATATATATATATATATATATATATATATATATATATATATATGCAGGGTGTGGCAATTGGCTGTCTTGGTCCCCCAAATTTATATTACACCATTGTTTTATATTTTTGGTTTATTCAATGAGAATCTTTGAACTTTCAACAAGAACTTACAAAATTCTATGGATTTTAAAATTGGAAAAGAATGTTATAATTAATCTATATCGAAAATGAAAGATGAAGCATCATAGGAGAAGAACTCAGAAAGGAGAGGAATGTCAGACTTACTGCATTTTAGGAAAAAAAATGTAATATTGTTAAAATGCAATCAAATCATATAAATGTAAAATGTAATGTTCTGTTGATAAGATTCAATGAATATGAGTGAAAATTTTATCTTAAAATGTAGTGACTTCCACATTCCTCTTATAACCTTATCCAAAATAGAAATGTAAAAGTAATGTTGAAGTTTACGTTTTTGATAAGGTGCTTATGTTTTCAGAAATTTAAAGACTTTTTTTAGGGTTACATCATTAGATCTAAGTTTTATGTGTGAGGAGGATGAGAGGAGAGCGCGTGTGAGTCTCCCTCTATGTATTGAGTCTCCAATGTTTGAGTAACGTCAAGGCAGGCAAGACCTATTAATGTAATCTAGTGTTGATAGTGGTGTACTAATATTCAAGAGTATTGAGAGTTAGAACATTTTCAACTAAACTTGTATGTCTTTCATTGTAGTAGAACTTAAGCGGCCTAAAGGTCCCATAATTTTTACTCTACACCTAAAGACTTTTCACATTGTATATTGCATGTTTATACTTTATCTTTTTGTATATTGATAATTGACTTATACATGGTTTAATAGTGTAATTTGTTGCTATAATAGTGATCGATCGCAATATGTGATGTTACAGCCATCAATCACAACAATAATATGCACACTATTCGCCCCTTTCCATTATACATACATTGATTGTTTTGTACCTTCTTACTTCCGTCTATTTTTTTAATAATATGTATAAGTAATAGTTTATACGTCTTTTGTACTCCCGTAAAAAACAGTCCTGAATACATTTTTCATTGATGAAACGTTAGTTTTTCCTCTTATATTTAAAACAAGTTTGACCGAAAATAATTTAGAATTAGCTCATCGAATTAAATTTCTTGAGTGTTAAATAGTGAGTTTAATAATTGAGTAAATTCTATAGATGGTCCCTGTGGTTTACATCGATTTACGAAAACAGTCCCTAAACTTCTTTTTTCACTTTTTCAGTCCAATAAGTTTACATTTTGCTCGAAAATGGTCCCTCACCCACCTAAAATGACTAAAGTACCCTTTGACCGTTTAAATCGTGACTATCCAGTAATGACAAAAGGAAGGGTACTTTAGTCATTTTAGGTGAAAGAGGGACCATTTTCGAGCAAAACATAAACTTATTGGACTGAAAAGGTGAAAAAAGAAGTTTAGGGTCTGTTTTCGTAAATCGGTGTAAACCACGGGGACCATCTATAGAATTTACTCTTAATAATTTTTAAGAGTTATTTTTGTCAAAACATGGTAATGTTGATTTTTTAGGACAGAAGGAGTTAACTAACAAAAATAATAATAATGCACACTAAGACAAACAAATTACAATCTAGAAAAGAAATCTCCTTTAAATATTACATACTTAATGCAAAATATATTTATACCATAATATTTGTTACATGTATTAAAATAATGATCGAACAATTTATTTATGTCACGTAAAATAATTTTACACTTTACAATTACAACAACTCTAGTTAAGTTTTCTGATTTTCAATAAAATTTAAAAAAAAGTTATAACTTATAGTTACATCATATGGGTTTAATTACTCCTTATATATATATACAAAAAATGGCCGGTAAAGTATATATTCTCATAACTTTCTCATGTTATATTTATTATTTTCTCTTGATACGTTGAATATACCATAAATTTGTATGATTGGTTGTTTTTACATACTATCTCTTGGATTTAATGATTATTAGTGTTTTACTAAACTTTTATATTCTTTTATTTTTGTAGCAAAAAATAAAAAATAAATAATCATAATAATAATCGTGCATGAGAAGGTGGATGAGAGATGAAAGGAATAATGTAAAAATTTAATGGCAGTTTGATGTGATAAGAGTATAGAGGTTATCATTGGTATTTGGGCATGGTTTCCAATACGCGTAAATATCTTACCTAACACGATTTAAGTGGTTATCTTGAGAAGTTACAACGTTTAAGGATCCTGAAAAACGTTATAACTTCGGGGGCAATTGTTGTGGGCAGATTTGAAACTAATACTACAGGATCCTTATTATCACCGTAGTATCATCACACAGGTATGAAAAGTATTTATGTTTTATATTTATATTCCAGGATAATGATATTTTATGACTCAGCTTTCAGGATCACAGTTATAGTTAGGAATTCTGAAAGCATCCTTATTATTTATTCTGCAGGATCCTATTCAGGATACATTTATCTAACGTAATTATGCAGGATCATGGACAAATGAGATAGCTAAGCAACGATCCTAAATTTATTATGGAATATGCATAGCTTAGGA